>WNWU01000166.1:77869-111533 GCA_012654045.1 Ptyas mucosa | reverse complement strand
GGGGCGAGCGCCTGGGGAGTGGGGGGGGGGGGGGGAGGGGGGGAGGGGGAGGCCGGTGGAGGAGCTTCCAATTTCGGGGGGGGGGGGGCAGTCAAGTTGGGGTTCCTTCCCCCTGCAAGGACGGGAAGGGATGCGCAGGGAAGGAAGGGATGGGGCGCATCTTCAGTTCAGGCGCTCCCGTAGCCTCCGTTCGTCCCAGCAGAGCTTCTGCATGAGCTCGCAGGGGCGGGGGCGGGGAGGGGGGGAGCTGTGCGCGGCGACCCCCTCCCCAACCCAGCCCGGCTTCTGAAGATCAGGCAGGGCTCCCCATATCCCCGCGGGGGGGGGGGGGGGGGGGGGGGGGGGGAACGAGGACCTCTGCAGGCTGAGATCCGGGGACACTCTGCACCTGCCCAGGAGCTCCCTTGGATTCCCCTCTCCCCAAGTTGCCTTCCTTCCCTCTGTCCGTCCGTCCCCCGCCCCCGCCACTGGAGTGCAGGGAGTTCAGACCGGGAAGCCGTCCCCCCACCCCAGCCCTCTTTGAAGCCTCTCTCCCTAACCCCCCCCCCGACCCGGAAGTGCAGAATTGCAAGAGGCGTCAGCTGGCAGGAATTTGTGCCACCGGGGAGGCCAGGATGCATGTGGCCTGTGTGCCCAATGCCCAGCTCCTAATCCCGGGATGGATGCCCTCTTCTCCCATTGGGGGGTGGGGGGGTGGGTAGTCTGGGGATTTTAAACCCAACCCCGTCTCATAGCATCCCAGCTGGCATTGGTCCTTTGCAAGCCGTGGCTCAGGCCTGCCCACGCTCCCCTCCTGCCCCGTCTGCTGCCCGCAAGGACCAGTTCCCTCCCTCCGTCCCTCCCCCACTTCTTCCCCCCCCCCTCTCTCTCTTGCAACCAGAGCTCCACTTTCCCCAGCCTGCCAAGGGAAATCCCGGCTCCAATGAACCCAGCATCCGTTTCTCAGGCACGCTGAAATGCTCTGCCGCGCCCCCCCCCACCCCAAAAAATCAGATCCTGCGCAGTATGTCGGTACAGGTCACCAAACCAAGTTAAGTTAGAAACTGGCATTTGTGGCATATGCTAAAAACGGGTTAGTCTTCATCCTATAGCCGTGATGGCGAACCTATGGCACGGGTGCCACAGGTGGCACGCGGAGCCATATCGGTGGGCACGTGAGCTCAGCTCTGGCACACATGCGTACACCAGCCAGCTGATTTTTAGGCCTTCTGAGCCCACCAGAAGTCAGGAAACACACTGTTTCTGGCCTCCGGAGGGCCTCTGGGGGGGGTGGGGAAGGCCGTTTTTGCCCTCCCCAGGCTCCTAGAAAGGCTCTGGAGCCTGGGGAGAGGAAAAAACAGGCTCACCGTGCCATCGCGTGCCAAAAGCGGGGGGGGGGGCAGGGCACATAGAATTATGGATGTGGGCACGCGTGCGTGTGACCCCACCGTGCTCCCCCCGCTTTTGGCACGCGATGGCAAAAAGGTTAGCCATCACTGTCCTATAGGTTTCCCCCTTGGCCAAATCCGGCATGTTTCTTCGCCGTCCCGGAAGGTGACGAGCGCAGAGCGTGGCATGCCTAAGTCAAATCCACACCCAGTCTTTCCTACACACACACACACACACACACACACACACACACACACACACACACACAAAAAGGCCATCCCCATCAGTGGCCAGGAGCCTTACAAGCACACCTGAAGACTCAGCCTGCCCTCCAGGCCTGAGGAATTCTGGGAGTTGAAGTCCACAAGTCGTAAAGTTGCCAAGGTTGGAGACCGCTACTCCGGATCATTTGCCAGCTGTCCTCCCAACAGCAGTGACAGGCAGGGGGGTAAATCTGCCCAGTCTTTCGTGCTCCTGTAACTTAGCAACCGGTGGCATTACTCCATGGGATGAACTCTGCTGAGAATTTTTTTTTTTTAAAAAAAGTTGTTTTTATCCTGCCTTTCTTTTTTTATTTTATTTTTTTTAGAAATAACTCAAGGCGGAAAAGACACCTAATCCTCTATTTGCCTTCGGTTTGCACCCTAAACAGGTAAGTGGGGCTTGAAAAGGGACAGACTGACTCAGTCGCCTGGTGAGCTTTTAATAGCGAAGGTCGGACTAGAACTCACTGTCGCCTGGGTTTTTTTATATTTTAACCCTGGTGCCTTCCCCACGAGATGAAACTGGCTTCAGCCGCATTAAATGATCCATCTCATTTGGGGGAGGGGGGCGTCCCTTCTGGGTTTCCTCCGCCCCACCCTCTCTTCATCCCTGCCCCTTCAATTGGTCAATTGGATAACTATTTGTCTGAAGTGGTGTAGGGTTTCCTGCCTGGGCAGGGGGTTGGACTAGAAGACCTCCAGGGTCCCTTCCAACTCTGTTATTCTATTCTATTCTTCTTAAACCTCGCTGCCACCCCAAAGGGATTGACCGATGCTAGCGGGGGGGGGGGGATGCTAGATTTACTGGCTTGCCCAGGAGGTGAATCTTGCTCGTTGAATGTTGCTCATTGTTTACAAGCAGACAAATACCTCCTCTTCCCCCACTGTGCTTTGTTTTTATGGCTGCCTCTGCCAACCGGCAGGCAGGCCTCTAACTGGCTGGTTTCATTTTCAGGGACATCAGTGGGCAGGGATTTCCGGCTAAACGTCAACCACAATGTGGATAGCATCTCCCCCTTCTGGTAAGTCAGATACATAGCTGAGACTTCCCCTTCCCCTTCCCCCCACCCCCACTTCCTCTTCCCCTCCAATTTTAATTTTCTTAAGATGATACTAAGCTGGCAGGAATATTTGCTATTCTCTAGAAGATAGGCTCAGGATTCAGATGGATCTTGACAGACTTGAACCCTGGGCCCTATCTGACAAAACGAAATTCAATGTAGAGAAAAGTAAGGTCTTACACTTAGGCAAGAAAAAACCAAAATTACACATACAAACTGGGTGAAAGCAGGCTTAATAGCAGTGACTGTGAAAGGGATCTTGGAGTCTTAGTGGACAACCAGCTAAATGAGTCAAGAGCGTGCAGCGGCAGCCAAAAAAACCAATGCAATCTGTTAAATTGCATGAACAGAGGGATACAATCAAGATCAAGGGAGGTACTAATACCACTCTATAAAGCCTTAGTAAGATCACGCCTACAGTACTGCATCCAGTTTTGGCCACCACACTATAAAAAAGATGTTGGGAGTCTAGAAAGAGTGCAGAGAAGAGCAACCAGGATGATGAGGGGACTGGAGACTCAAACATACGATGAACGGTTGCAGGACTCGGCACGGCTACTCTAGTGAAGAGAGGGACCAGAGGAGACATGAGAGCACTCTTCCAATATTTGAGGGGCTGCCATAGAGAAGAGGGGGTCAAGCTGTTTTCCAAAGCACCTGAAGGCCAGACAAGGAACAATGGATGGAAACTGACCAAGGAGAGATTCAAGCTAGAAATGAGGAGGAACTTTCTGACAGTGAGAACAATCAACCCGTGGAAGAGAAGTTGCCTTCAGAAGTTGTGGGAGCTTCCTCACTGGAGACTTTCAAGAAGAGACCGGACTTGCCATCTGTCAGAAATGGTGTAGGGTCTCCCGATGAACGGGGGGTTGGACTAGATGACTTATAAGGTCCCTTCCAACTCTTGTTAATCTAATCTAATCCAAAAGGCTGATCTTCAATGGGCAGCAGCAGCTCAATTCCTCCCCACCTCACCCAAAAAAACCCTGGGAATTAGAGGGGCCAATAATCCAGAAGGGAAGCCACCCCAAAAGCAACGGGGTCCTTTTTCGGCCCACAAAGTGTGAAAGGACAATCAACTCCCCTAAATCTCAAGTGGGGCTTACTTGGATCCGCTGCACTTGTCTTCTTCTGCTTCCCATCGCCCTAAAACCCGTACTTGGATTTCAGCAGCAACCCTCTAAAGCCGACGGGGGGCCCATTTCTTTTGGGTGGGTGGTCTCTGGTTTTCTCCCCATCTCCATTCCCTTCCACTCAGGGGTGGGCTTCAAAAATGTTAGTATGGGGTTCTCTGCCTGGTTGCTGGGTGGGTTTGGACATAGCCTAGTCAGCTTCCTGTACCACAGCGGGGAGGGGCATTTTTGCCCTCCCCAGGTTCCAGAGGCTTTTTTTGAGCCTCCGGGAGGGCGAAAATGGCCTCCCCAGGCTCCAGAGGCCCTCCCAAACTTCTGTTAGGCTCATTTTTCACCCTCCCTGAGCCTCCGTGCGTGCCCTGCACTTACCTGCATCCAAAACAGGCTACGTGGGGACTCCTGGGAGGGGTAGGGAGGGGTGGATGGGTGGGTGGGGCCAGCCAGGAATGGGATTTGGGGGTTCTCGGAAATACACAGAATCTTAAGCTAGAGGTTCTCCCGAACCCCTGAGAACCCCCAGCAGCCTATCCCTGCTTCCATCTCTCCTGGTATGAGTATCTTCCCTGGTTTACGGTCTTGATGGCGAGAACTTAACTTCTGTGTCCACCCGTCGCCTGGCTAAGGGTGATGCTTGAACACAGCTCGTCGAGTGCGCCCGTTCTCAAGACTGTGAGCCAAAAAAAAAAAAAAAAAGCTGGTGAATGAATACATAACGTGGTGGTTTGTTGCTTTTGTGGCAATTGACTAACCCAGCTTGGAGAGCTGGAAGTCCGGGGCAAACTTTGGCATTGGAACAGGAGGAGAAAAACCTCAGCACTCAGACAGAGGCATCCAGCTTGGGCTTTCCACGGCTTCCCTGGAATTGTTCTGCCCCAGCTACGGACCCCAAAGAACGCAGCACACACAAACTCTATACAAAGCTTATTTTACACAAATAACTTAGTCTTTATCAACCAAAGGCTATTAATAAACTGTCTTAACAGCCTACAAGAATTCTAAGATAAGGTAATCACAGTCTTACTAGAGTTGGCAGAAAGCCCAGAAGCAATTTTGCAGAGAATCCAGACGCGAAGGAGAGTGAGCTAAAGTTGTTCCCTACAACTTGCTTCAGTCGGTGTTCCTCCTTAAATAGGCTAAGGGAGTGGCCAATTAGCCCCAAGCCTTACTCTCAAGGAGACCTCTTCCTAAGGAGCCACTCCTGCCTTTTGGCAGCTCTGCGCGCCCGTGCATTGACAAGAGGCTCCTCCTCTTCGTCCTCTTCACTTAAAGGAGCTTCTGGAGGTTCTGAAGGCCTCTGGTATCACATCTTCTCCAGCCTCCTCACTGTCCGACTCGAGCGCCAGCTGCACAGGCTGCTGGCGCAGCACCACACCAGCCTCCTCGTTGTCGGGAATCAGCTACAATCTGCACAGGCCGCTGACGGGCCACAACAGGAATTTGGATTCGGGTACAAATTGTTCTTGCAAGCTTAAACAACCGGAACGGATGTGTGATCTGAACTTTGCTCCTTTCTAAGTGATTATTACCGCTGCCTTTTTGTCACTAAAACTAACCAGCCAATGAATACACTGATACCAGGGGTGAAATGCTCCCGGATCGGACCGGATCGCCCAATCCAGTAGCGATCTTGGCCGGTGTTTCGGTGATCCGGTAGCGATGGTGGAGAAACGCTCCGTCCAACAAACCGGGTGTCATTACTTCCTGGTTTTAACCAAGAAATAATTTTTTTTTTTACCTTCTGTGCATGTGCAGAAGGTTTTGCGCATATGCAGAAGGTCTGTGCGTGCCTGTGATGCACGCATGTGCGCCCGCTTCCAAACAAGTCAGGAAGGTAAGTAGATTTCACCCCTGACTGATACGTTCCAAGCCCTGTGAACAAATGAGTTCTGTTTGGCTTCGTTTGCGGGGAGGGGTCTCTCCCTCCCTGACTTTGCCCTTCAGACTGTTCTGAGGCCCTGAATGAAATTGAAGGGCCGCTTCCTGCCCCAACTCCCCCCCCCCCGGGCCCTTTGACCTGCTCTCCTTTCGGCACAGCCCTCCACATCTCAGATCTGTCATCTGGAATCGCATGAAATCCTCTGGCCACCCAATGCCCGCAGCTGCCCGCAGGTTTCCAATGAGGCAGAGAATCCAGGTCGCCGGTGATGCGGGCAGTGGGTCATCCGTTGCTTCCTCGAGTCGCCGGGTTGAGTCAGAAGCACCTGCCCTTCCTGGCTGAAACCCAGCCACCTCTTTGTGCCAGGCGGGCTTGCCGTGTCAGTCACCCACAGGAGTGAAGGCTTCAGAGGCTGATGACCCGGCTGCCTGGCTGTGTGTGTAGCCTTGTGGCAGACGCGGGTATAACACAGATGGACAGGATGAACTAAGCATGGGGGTGGAGGAGGCTGTAGCACTTGGAGCTGTTGCATGCAGGGCCCGCTTCCCTCTGCATGCTTCTGCAATATGTGCGGGCTTCCGGTGCCCAGGATGTGCAGGCTGGAGACAGCTGGCCTCGGTCCATCTCGTAACCTTGAGTTTCCCCCGTTTGGAACCAAGAAGGAGCTGCCTTCCAGGCCGTGCTCAGAGCAGGGATGGCACGGAGGGATTTCTTTACAGCTGGCTTGGGTGGGGATCCTCTCGGCTTCTCACTCGTCGTCCTTTCTGATGTCTTCTTTCAGGAATCTTCCAATACACCAAGAAGCTTTTCTTGAGCGAGCGGGTTGGCCGCGCACAAGCCGTCGAGTTCCTGCGCAAGAATGCGGCCAACTCGATCTCCGTGGCCAACCTCCTCATGGGCCTCTCCTCCGTCCTCTGCAGCCTAAACGGGTAGGTGGAAGGTTGGCCCGGAGCTCTGCCTCCTGGCCGTCGTGGCTCTCGGAGGGATCAACGCTGGGCAGATTGGAAAGGTCTTAATACAGGCCCTCAGCACCACTTTTGTGCCATCGCAGAGAGAACTGTGAGGCACGGCAGCGGCACCGCTGTACAGTAGCGGCCAAAATTGTGGAAACCTTTTGAGAAAAGTGTATTTTTGAGGTCCGATGGCTAAAAACACTGCTTTTTGGGGGAGTAGTACCATAAAATTATACATCAATGGAAAGATCATTTGTGTTATCTTTAATACGTTATGTGATCGCTATCAATTGGTCGGGGGTTTTTTTTGTCGTCTTTCATTTAGTGAGCTTCAGAGGTGGGTTTCAGCAGGTTCTGACCGGTTCTGGAGAACCAGTAGCGGAAATTTTGAGTAGTTCGGAGAACCGGTAAATACTGCCTCTGACTGACCCCGCCCCCATCTATTTTCTGCCTCCCGTGTCCCAGCTGATCGGGAGGAAATGGGGATTTTGCAGTAACCTTCCCCTGGATTGGGGAGGGAATGGAGATTTTACAGTACCCTTCCCCTGCCACGCCCACCAAGCCACGCCCACGGAAACGGTAGCAAAATTTTTTGAATCCCATCACTGGTGAACTTGTAAAACGTAATAAAATTCAAGTAATGGTGCAAAGAGTTGACTGGTCGCCCAGAAAGCAATGTAAAATAGCATTATTAAGTGAACAAGGCTACAGTTATGTAAGAAATTGGAAGAAAAATTGGTGGAAAGCTTAACCAAAGTTGCATTTCTAAAGTTTTTGAAGAGGTATAAGGAGACTCAGTTACTACAAAACCACACTGGTAAAAGGCAGGAAAAGGTGCACAACAGCAAGTGATGATAGAAGAATTAAGAGACGGTGCCTACATGGCGGAAGAAAATTACCTTTTAGATGAAATGGCGCAATGCAACGTGAAGTTGACTGCATGGACTGTTCGGCGCAGACTGCAGGAATTTGGCCTCAAATCTAGAATTCCACAAAAAAAGCCACTTTTATCTCTCAAAAAGGTTCAAAAGCATTACATTCTTGATTAAATTATCTTTCCACTGATATATAAGTTTATGATACTTACACCCCCTCCCCCCCACCCCCAAAAAAGTGGTGTTATTAGCCATCAAACCTCAAAAATACACTTTCCCCACAATTTTGGCCACTACTGTATATTTTCACACAGCAGTTTCATTCCGAGCGTCAGACGCCTCTCTGCTGGCAATGCCAAGCTGCAGTCTCGTCCTTCTGGCCTCCGCAGGAAAGGTTGGGATCTAGCTAGATTCACGACAGAGAGCATTCCTACTGCCCAGGCTTTTATGAATCCAGTGGGCCAGGGATCAAGTGGGATGGCAGGAATGGGTGGCAGATGGGGAGAGCATCCGTGGACACAGGAAGTACCTCTGTTTTCTTTTCTTCTTCTTCTTCAGGCAGTACCACCACGCATGTTGGCTGGTTCTGACTGGCTTCGTGCTGGACCTTGCTGACGGAGCTGTCGCGAGGCAACTCAACGCCTGCTCGGCCTTGGGTGAGTCCCCACCCACCCACCCCCCTCGGGGGTCTTCCCCTCCAACTCACTTTAGTTAGCGGTCAGCAGGATCTGGTCAATCTCCAGACGTTGCAGAAACAGCCAAGCTATGCGGTAGATCGGTTATGGCTAACCTTTTCTGGACGGAGTGCCCAAAGCGTGTATGTGCCGAATATGCACATGTGCGCCCAAGTCCCCGAGCATGCAGTGAGACCCCCCCATGCCCTCCACCCCTGCACATGCACACACAACCACCACCGGACATGGGCCCCCCGCACGCACCTCGCGCATGCGCGACAGAGACCCGATGACTAGCTGGCCGGCAAGAGAGACACGCGCATGCGTGGCAGAAATAAACTGGGGCGACGGCTCGCGTGTCCACAGAGAGGCATGTGGCATCCGTGCCATAGGTTCGCCATCGCAGTGGTAGGTGGTCGTTGAAGAGAGGAGCTCTGCTGAGGGGAAAACCAGGTACTGCGGGGGAATCCCAAAAAAGGAGACCTCACTGAGCCACGGGAGGACTGGAGAGGCCTCAGTCTTTCCGAGAAGTTTGTGGCTGCTATCTAGGGAGCCAGGGGCCACTTCTTTCAAACCGAAGAAGCCCCCTGGAGCTGGGCGGGATCCCGTTTCATTGCCTCAAGTGCCTTAAATGCCATCATTGACCCCTCAACGCAGAGTCTATTTAGCCTTAAGAGACTGCGGTTTTTTCCAGCTGGGTATCTTTCCTGGGTCAGCATCTGGAGGGCGCCAGGTTGGGGAGGAGGCATTGATTCGTCCCCGTCCCCCCCCAATTAAGACTTATGTTCTGGAAGCTTCCACTCCTTGTGGAGAGAGAGAGAGAGAAAGAGAGGTCATCCCAAGCAGAGGGAACGCTGAGGTTATTATTATTATTATTATTATTTGGTGTCACCGAAATGAATGGAAGCAGAGGCCTCTGTCCTCGGCTCGCGACAGTGGGCAGATCGTGGCTTTGACGGAGACTAACCACGTCTCTTTTTCGCACCGCCTGCAGGGGCTAAACTGGACGACTTTGCAGACTTCACGTCCTTCGGCCTGGCCACGGGGCTCCTTCTGCAGGCCCATGGGATCCTCGACGGATTGTTGGTGATTGTCTACGTGCTGGCAGTGTTCACGCGGCTGTGCTTCTTCTCAAGTGGTGAGTCTGGGTGGAAAAGATCTCATTGTGGGGTGGGTGGGTAGGATAGGATAGGGGGAGGGGCTTTTAAAAAGTTGTCCCACCTTTTGATGCCACAAGTACCATGTTTCCCTGAAAATACGACCTACTCCGAAAATAAATCCTAGCTTGATTTTTACATGTGCGCCCAATAAGCCCTAATGAAGACCCCGCCCATTCCAGGGTGCAGGAGATGGAGTGACACACACAGGTAAAAATTAAGCTAGGCTGAGGATGTGTGTGGGGGGGGGGGGGTTGGAGCTGCCGTTCTTACCAGGCCTCGCACACTCCGACACCTGCCTTGACTTGCAGGCCCACTTCTGTGGCTGCCTGCCGCTGCCTGCGCGCGTCGCCGCCAGCCTCCGTTTCACTGTCGGAGGCCTTCCAGAAGGCCGTCTGCAGCCTCGATGCAGATTGATCCTGGAGCTCTGTTATCGGCTGCAGATGACGAAATGGAAGTCAGAAAGGTGCCGCGCACGTCAATCCGGACCTCGTTTCTTGGCTGCAGAGGGCTTTCCGGAGGGCCTCTGGTGGAGAAACGGAGACCAGGGACAACACGCGGGAGCAACGGCAAGCAGCCGCAGAATTGGGCTGGCAACGAGTTGCTGCTGGGCGGGGCTGTTGGTGATGCTGCCACCGCAAGTTGAGTCAGTAATTGGACTCCCCTCTGGTGCCTTTTTTGGTGGCAAAAATTAAAATAAGACCGGGTCTTATTTTCGGGGAAACACGGTAGTCGTTGCCAGCTCTCTCTAGGTTTAAGAACGTGCTTTTCAACGGGAAAAATGGCATCTCAATTCTGTGTTTTGTAAAAGATTCTGGATGTTCCATAAAGGAACTGGTGCACTTTTCAACATGCCGAGCTGACATTTTAGATCTTTGTGATGACACAACATACCCTGTGCATTTTTTGGGGTGTGGCTAGGGGATACGGGACTACGGTCTCCCCCTTCAATGAATTCGTGCGTATCTTTTTTCCTCCCTTCTCTTCATCCGCAGGGATGCCCTTTATGTACCGGGGTTTGCCATGCCCCTACGGTGCCTCCATGGTAGCAGCCACCTACTTCCTGACCGAGGGCCACCTGGTGGCCATGCGCCTGATGGCCATAGTGATGGTCCTCTTCATGGTGGACCAGGGTTTCTATCCCCATGACAAAGTGCTGGAATCCCAGGCTTGGAAGAAGGCTATCTTCGGAGGAGGTACGTCCAGGGCCTTCCCTGGCTTGCCCAGTCTGGAAAGCAGGGACGTGAAAAACTAGGCGTTTTCTCTTTTCATAAAAATAAAGGCTTATTTGCAGCCCGTTTGGAGATTCAGACATAGGTTGAACCAGAGATGGGATTCTACCGGTTCGGACTGGTTTGGGCGAACCGGTAGCTCCAATGATTACCTGGGAATGAACCGGTTCGCTCCCATGATCAGCTGGACACGCTCAGCCGCCCCTGTGCTTTACTTACCTTTATCTTCGCAGCTGATTAGCGGGCACAGCAGATCGCCGCGCCTCAGCTGTTTTAATTCCCTAGCGCTAACGCGGAAGGTGATTCTTCATTCAATGGCACACACAGCAAAGCGTGCAATCCTCGAACCAGATGTTAAACCGGAAGGATCCCACCAGTGGTTTGAACCCATCTAAGAACCTCTAAAACTTTGAGCTGGATTTCAGCAAGCTCAGAAGTTGTTTCACTAAGAGTCTCTGGAGGAACATTTGATTGCTCCAATCCAGGACACTGCAGTCTCATTAGGAGAAGGGCTGATTAAAAAAATAATAAAAAAGGGGACTCTATGGTGCGAGAAGCTAAAAGGGTTCAGTTTGGGGAAAAATAAAGATGTTTTAAATGCCCTTCGTGCTTAAATGTCCAAGCAACGCTGGATTCAGGGGGCAGTGAGGTCTTTACTGATGTTGTCTTACGTCGTCTGGATACCAAACTCCACAATTCCCAGCTGATCTCTTTCCTTGCAAGACTTTATGGTAAATAAAGTCCACTCCGGTTTGCTCTGGGTAGGGTTTAATGGGTAGGGATTAAAGCAAAGGTGCTCTGACATTCCAGAGAGCAGGAGTAACGGGACTTTGGCCCCCATAAATCAGGTGATCTGCAGCGGGAATCCACCTGCGATCCGGAGGCACAAGACTGTTGTGTCTGATGGCCTAAAAACGGAAAAGCCGACGGGTCTTCAAAATATCACGTGCTGCCAAGGGAGGGATTCAGAATCCGATCTGGCTCGTACCAAGAGGCTACTTTTAAACTCTTTTTCTCTTGGCCACTGCAGGTATCTTGGTGCTCCTGTTTCACGCCTCCTTCCTGGCCTCTCTCTACTTCCTGATTTGGTCCGTATCGTACATTTTTTTCCCCAACACTTTGTGGAGTTACAAAGTCTAATCTCGTCGGAGGACGCGAGTCGACGATGCCAGCACTGCACCTTGCCCAGGCAGTCTTCACAGCGACTGGGACGACGAATCCTGTGTTTAAAAATCTGTATTTTGCCTAAAGTTGCTAAAGTTTTGCATCCACCTGAGGTGATAAAACTTTTGGGAGATTTATCCATGGCTTCTGGCAGTGTTATCCTTGCTGGGCTGCCTGTTGCCTGAAAAATGAAGTCAACAGCTGGCTAACAAGCTGAACCTTTGGTCAGTGTAGATATGTACAGATTCTTTCTACCGATAAATACATTTATATATGAAGTGCAATATAAGTTTAAGAGGCAAAATTCTTGCTTAGATTTTTTTTAAAAATACCAGTAATTTACTCGCCGATAGCTTTTAGGAACATGGGGAAAACTTGAATGCAGACCTCTTTTCTTGCCACTTTTGTGGTGTTCTCACTCTGGATCCATCAGAGGTCCTTCCTTCTTTAACTAGATTTTTGCAACAGGTGAGCTCACTGAATTTGCAACCTTTAGCTGAGGCAGAAGGGAATCCCACTGCTTTCGGAGACAGATTTGGTCCTTAAGAAGTTATTTCTCACATGACTGCCCTCTTGTTATCCAGGCCCACACAAATAAAAGAGCAAAGTCCGGCTCTTAATGGGCGAGATATTAAGCTATCTTTGACCCACAACTGATTAGTCAAGCTCTTTCTGGGTCTTTTAAAAGACTCCACTATTTGCCAAGAGAGTTGTGGGTCTGTGCACACATTCTACACTCTACGAGTGGGTAGCCATTCCACAGAGTAGACAGGAAGCGGGGCAAAACCTCTACGTGCCACCCAGAATCTAAGCCAATTTCCATCAACATGGTCAGGAACTGCTGCTGGAGAACAGTTTGGGAATTATTCCCTCCAGCTGGTCCTGCAAATCCAAGTCCTCTTCTGGTATAAAGGATCTCTGGAAGCAAGTTGCTAAGCAAAGAGGCCAGTATATGGCATCCTTCCCACCACGCATCCCTCTGCCACCAGAAAGGGCTTAAAGGGAGGCGTAAACTTTGCCAACATCTGTGAGCTGCACAGCTTTGCCAAAGGAATTCTTTGTGCACCTTAGTGGTTAGATCTCCGATCTACAATTCCACCCCGACTTCAATTCTAGCCAGAGTCACGGCAGACGTTCTAGATTTGTGTTGCGAAAAGAGGCGCCCCAAATGCTTGTGTGGCAGGTAGCGCTTTTAATGTGTGTTTTTTAATATTTATCGGGGTAATGAAATACATTGGGAAAACGGTCCCTTCCCGAGAGCTGTTAGATAAAAAAACACAAGAGGAAAAAAGAAGGCAGGAAGATGACGTTGCGTCATTGGAAAACTATACTTGAAAACTAATGTTCTGGTGTTTGGAGGAAAAAATTAAACTCGGAAAACATTAAAGAGACTTTGTTGTGTTTTGGGTTTTGTGTGTGCTTGGGAACAGTGACAAGTGAGGCAGACGTTTTGGGGGGGGGGGAGAGAAGCTGTGGCGTTACAATCTTCACCATCCTCTTCCATTACCACACAAATCTCACATTGTTGGCTACCCACTGCCTAGAAAGGCCACTGCCTAAGTCCAGAAAGGCCACTCAAATGGAAACAGACAAAAAGGGGGAGGAGGGGAGGGAGACAAAGTCAGCTGTGGGTCCGTGGGTCACACAGGAGGGTCATCAGGCTTCAGATATACAAAAGGACATTTCTGTGCAACAGGAAACCACTTGAACTTTATACCACACCAAACAATCAAGAGCCTTAGGACTCTTCACCCACAAGCAACACTTCCATGTGAAGAGGCAGCCTACCCTGAATCTCTGTTGTGGGAAAGGGAGAAGGAGGGGAAACTTTTTTTCTTCAGCTTTTGGGTTTCCTGGAAATATAATGGTCCTGACCATATCTGCACTGGACTTCGGTCTCACAGACAGATATTTATTTGCACACATATAAAACACACATTTATTTAATAAATAGGATTTTACAAAAAACAGTTCAAATAATGAGAAACTCCATTTTGGCAAGGACTTGGACTTTTGGTGGATTTGGAAGCGGCTGAGAGGCACTGCCGTAGCCCAGAGGAAAAAGGGTCTGGGGACTTCCCACCGTGGTTTAACAGGCCACTGACCATGGTCGAGCGTTCAGACCTTGAGTGAAGTCTTGTGTGAGGAGCAAAGATCTGGCTGCCTGCAGGGCTCACTCACTGGAAGCCCTCATCTGCTTGCAGAAGGCATCGAACTGTTGTTGCTCCAGCTCTGTCATCACCCGGTTGAGGGCATAGATCTGCAGACCAAAGCAGAGGTTAAGCCATTGTCCCCAAACTCTTCAATTCATCAATCACTTTGTAAAATTGTTCATCCACCCCAACATTTATTATAGGAAAATAACCTGATAAATACAATTTTAATAATAATGACAACAACAACAATAATAATAAAGTTCTTGAAAATGAACAGGTCAAGATCTTGTGGGACTTTCGGATCTAACCAGACAGACGTGTGGCCCACAACACGCCTGATATCTCTATTGTGGAAAAGAAAAAAATCTGATTCTTTGTTATTGGTATTGGTATACACGAATTGAAGAGAAACAACTAGGAAAAAAAATCATGAAATAGCGCAACCTGCAAATTAAAGTTGAGCGATTGTGGAGGAAGAAATAAATGGTTGTACCAATAATAATAGGAGATCTTGGAGCAATACCCAAAGGGCTGCCTAGATACATGGAAATTTTGAACTTATTAGACCTGAATATCCTGACTTTGCCAAAAAAAAAACAAACCCCACCCTACTCAGAACTGTCTGCTGTCTATCTGTCTATCTATCTATCTATTTTTGTCAAGAACGCATTTGGTGATAAGTATAAGCATGGATTGGATACATAAAATAGATACAAATATCTACAAATATACGTACTCAGACATTAGGACTTGGGACTGTTAAGTTTTTATCAGTCCCAGACTGTGAATTGAAGATTAAATCTTAAATAATAACAGTAATAATGCAAACAACACCACTCACCTATCCTGGGTCCTTGGGAAGGACTTGATACATGGGGAAAATGCTAAATTTAAACATTTGCCTGATTGGGCAATGAATGATAACTTAGATGGTCCCACTGACCCGTGTGTGTGTGTGTGTGTGTGTGTGTGTGTGTGTCAATATTGACATTTTTGGAAAACTCTGGTTTGGATCCTCAAGGAGAAAGCTGCCAATAGGACCCTCTCCCACAAAACCGTTGCCAACCGTTTTAGAGCCTAGAGGAAAAGAAGTCCTCCACTTCCCCCTTGCCTACGAAAAATTATTTATGTCATCTTTATCCCACCTTTGCTACCTAATGCAGGTAGTCCTCCACTTACGACCATTCATTTAGTGACCGTTCGAAGTTAGAACGGCCCTGGAAAAAGGGACTTCCGACCATATTTTTTTCCACACTGCAGCATTTCCCCCGTGGTCATGCGATCAAAAAAATTCAGACGTTTTCCTCAAATTTACGACGGTCGCAGAGTGTGTCACACAATCCCATTTTGCGGCTTTCTGACAAGCAAAGACAATGGGGAAACGTGGATGCCCTTAACAATCGTGCGGCTAACTTTTTATCAACTGCAGGCGGTTCCCTTAACAACCGTGGCATGGAAGGTCGCCAAACGAGGCATTTAAATTCCCTTTAAATAAAAATAAAAAATAAAATTCCCTTACATGTCTCGCTTAGCAACGGAAATGTCAGGCTCTACCTATGGTCGTAAGTCGAGGACTGCCTGTATTCAGGAGACATGGAGAAGTCAAAATGGAGGGAGGGGCTTGGCAGATAGCAGCGAGGGCCCCCACCCCACCCCAAATCTCTCCTCAGGAGTCCCCTAAATGAGACGAAGCAGTGGCGGGGAGTTCCCCGGGCGAGGATGCTTCTTCTCCCCACCCCCCCTCACCCCGCCATTAAGGGGGCTCCATTCCCTGTGGGGGAGCTGAGAGAGCGAAGGCCCCCAAGCCCTATTCCAGTTGGGGCCCCTCCTCAGGGGTCTCCTCAGAGACAGACCTCCGCCCACCTCGGCCCGCTGCCGCTGCTTCAGTTCCTGCTGAGCCGAGCGCTGCTTGGCCTTCTCCAGGCGGGCGTTGCCTCCGCTGGACCCGGGCCCCTCCTTGCCTTTGGCGGGCGGCAGCACCAGCGGCGGCGGAGGGAGCTTCTCGCGGCGGCCACCGCCGGGCTCCATTCCCCCTCAGACCGACAAAGACGTCGGGCCGAAGGAGCGCCTCACCGCGCAGACGCCGCGGCCGGCCGCGCGGGCGACCCCCTGACGTCACAAGCCCACCAACGACGACTCGGCGGCCTAGAGCGGCCTCCCCGAAGAGACAGGATAGTCCGACGAGCGCCTCTCGCCGCGTAAAAGGGCCAAGCGGGCCACTCTGACGTCACAAATCCAACTTCGAGGACGGCGCGGCCTAGGCTAGAGCGCCCTCCCTCAGGAAAGGCCGACGAGTGCCGCGCCGCGGGCCACTGGGGCCGGGCGTGCGTGCCCCCCCCACTCTGTGACGTCACCAATCACCATCGAGGACGGTGCCGCCTAGAGCGGCCTCGCCCGCAGAGAGACAGGAAAGTCCGACGAGCGCCTCCCGTCGCACCAAAAGCCAACTGTGGCTTGGACATGCGCACGCGGGCCATCTCTCGCTCGCTCGCTTTCTGTGACGTCACGAATCCACCATCGAGGACGGCGCGCGACCTAGAGCGGCCTCCCGCAAATAGAATAAAATATAATTTTTATTGGCCAAGTGGGATTCGACACACAAGGAATTTGTCTTGGTGCATACGCTCTCGGTGTACATACATAAAGTAAAAGATTAAAAAATAAAATAAGAGGGAAGGCCGACCAGCGCCGCGCCAAGGGGCCGCTGGGGCCGGGCGCGCACCCCTTACACTCTGTGACGTCACTAATCTACCATGGAGGACGCGCGCGGCCTTAGAGCGGCCTCCCCCGCAAAGAGAGACAAGGAAAGCCCGACGAGCGCCTCCCGCCGCGCCAAAAGCCAACTGTGGCTTTAGGCATGAGCGCGCGGCCCATTTTTCTCTGTGTGTGACGTCACGAACCCACCATCGAGGATGGCGCGCGGCCTAGACTAGAGCGCCCTCATCCCGCAAATACAGGAAAATCCGACGAGCGCCTCTCGCCGCGCCAAAAGGCCAACGGGCTTGGCCGTGCGCGCGCGGCCCATTCTCTCTCTCTCTCTCTCTCTCTCTCTCTCTCTCTGTGACGTCACGAATCCACCATCGAGGACGCGGGCGGGCGGCCTAGAGCGGCCTCTCCCCGCAAAGAGAGAGAGAGAGAGAGAGAGACCGGAAAGCCAGGCGCGCCGCTTCCGGAAAGGAGCGGAAGCCTTTTCATTCTGACAGAGAAGCTCCCTCAGAACGGTCCCGTTTTTATCTTCCTGGCCTAATTTCCCTCACGCGCCCGCAAAAAAAACCCCGGGGCCTTCAAAGGAGGCGAGGGAAAACGGCCGCCGCAGCCGCCGCCATGGCGGTCCCTGCTCCGGGCTGCAGCCTGAAAGACGAGCTGCTGTGCCCGATCTGCCTGGGCCTCTACCAGGAGCCCGTCAGCTTCGGCTGCGAGCACTATTTCTGCCGCCGCTGCATCTCCGAGCACTGGAGCCGGCAGGAAGCTCAGGCGGCCCCGGCCAGGGATTGCCCCGAGTGCCGCCGGGCTTTCTCCGCTCCCGCTTTGGCTCCCAGCCTCAAACTGGCCAACATCGTCGAGCGCTTCGCCGCTTTCCCGCCCGAGGCCTCCATGGGCGCCGGGAGGGGAGGCCGAGGAGGGGCCGTGACCTGCGGGAAAGCCCACGCCAAAGTCAGGCTCTTCTGCCTGACCGACCGCGCCGTCGTCTGCTTCTTCTGCGACCGGCCGGCCCTCCACGAGCAGCACCAGGTCACCGGCCTGGACGAGGCCTTCGAGGAGATGCAGGTCTGCGGGGGGGGGGGGGGGGGGGGGGTCACGGGGGGGGGGGGAATTCACAGGGAGGGTGCAGCTCTGCCCTCCCCCCACAGTTGGGGGGGCCCTCCCTGACTCCCCAAGATGGGTGCCAGGCTGCCATGGGAGAGGGAGGGGGGTCTCTGGCTTCAGGATGGGTGCCAGGCTGGCCTGACTTTGGGGGGCTCCCTGCCTCTCCAGGATGGGTGCCAGATTGGCATGGGGGAAGCTGGGGAGGGGGGTCTCCTTTGGCCAGGCTGGCTATGGGGGCACTCTTGCTTTCCTGGGCAAGGGGCACTTGGGACCCTCTTTTACCCCCTACCCCCCCCGGGCCAGGCTTTGGGGGCTCCCTGCTTCTCCAGGATTGGGGAAAGCTGGGGGAGGGGGTCTCCTCTGGTCCCAGGGTGGTGCCAAGCTGGCCATGGGGCACTTCTTCCCTGGGTGGGGGCCAGCTGGTGTTCTGCTTTGACTCTTCCCCCCCCACCCGGGCCAGACCTTGGGGGGGGGGCTCCCTTCCCCTCCAGGATGGGTGCCAGGCTAGCATGGGGACAGTTGGAGCCCTGCTTTGCACACACTCTGTGCCAGACCATGGGGAATCCCTGCCTCTCCAGGATGGGTGCCAGGCTGGCATGCGGGCAGTTGGGGAAGGGGGTCTCCTTTGCCCCCAAAGTGGGCGCCAGGCTAGCTATGGGCAGCCTGGGCAAGGGGCACTTGGGGCCCTGCTTTACACACACACATGGGGCAGACCTCCCTGCCTCTCCAGGATGGGCAGCCGGAGGGGGGGGGTGTCTCCTCTGGTCCCAGGGTGGTGCCAAGCTGGCCATGGGGCAGTTCTTCCCAGCTGGGGCCCTGCTTTGACCCCCCTCCACATGCAAAGGGACTCCTTGCCTCCTCAGGATAGGTGTCAGACTGGCATAGAGGCAGCTGGGGTCTACTATGTCTCCTGGGTAGGTACCAGGCTGTCCAAGGGGCATTCCTGCTTCCCTGGGTGCAGGTTACCTTGGGCCCTGCTTGGCACCCCATTCCAGGCCACAGGGACTCCTTGCCTCTCCAGGATGGGTGCCTGACTGGCCAAGGGGCTTCCCTGGGTGGTGGCCAGCTTGGGGCCCTGCCTTGACACATACATACACATGAAAGGGATTCCTCGAGATGAGTGCCAGGCTGGCATCGGGGCAGCTGGGGCCTATTATATCTCTGGGATCAGTGTCAGGCAGGGCAAAGGGAACTCCTGCTTCCCTGGCAGGGTGGTGGGCTTCCTGCTTCTCCATGATGGATGCTCCCAGTGGGGTGGGTGCCCCCTGGGGCTGGGAGGATGAATCTGTCCTGCCTGGATCGAGTTGGGGGCTGCCCAGACACTGCCAAGAGACCCTCACCCCAATGCCGGTCTCATTCCAGAGAGAGCTGAAGGAACAGCTGCAGACCCTCCAGGACAGCGAGCGTGGGCACACGGAGGCCCTGGCTCTGCTGAAGCACCAGCTGGCCGAGACCAAGGTAAGAGCCAGGCAGGGGTTCTGCCCTGGGCGTTCCCATCCCCTGGTGACCGGGACCCACTCGGTGCCTGCCTGCCTCTCTTCCAGTCCTCGGCCAAGAGTTTACGGGCCACCATCGGCGAGGCCTTTGAGCGGCTGCACCGGCTGCTCCGCGAGCGCCAGAAAGCCATGCTGGAGGAGCTGGAGGCCGACACGGCCCGGACTCTGACCGACATCGAGCAGAAGATCCAGCGCTACGGCCAGCAGCTGCGCAAGGTGCAGGAAGGTAGCCAGATCCTGCAGGAAAGGCTGGCGGAAACCGACAAGCACAATTTCCTGGCGGGCATCGCCTCTCTCTCTGAGAGGTGGGTGGAACTAGTGGGCAGTGCCAGGGTGCGGGGCAAGGGGCACAGCAGTGGCTAATCTCAGTCTCCCCCCCCCCTTCCAAGGCTGAAGGGGAAGATCCACGAAACTAGTCTCACCTACGAGGACTTTCCCACATCGAAGTACATGGGGCCTCTGCAATACACCATCTGGAAATCCCTCTTCCAGGACATCCAGCCAGGTGAGTCAGCTCCTCCTCTCTGGTGGGGGAGACCCACTCCAAGGCCTTCACACCTCCAAAGGGCAACATAACCCCCCACTCCCAAATTACTTCGATCCTCATATTTAATCCCATTTGGCATGGCCTTCTTTGTGGTGACCCCTTTCCAGAACACTGAGCTACCATACTCCCTAGAGATGGGCTTGGCTCTTCCCCAACCCGGGTGACCTCACTTCTCTCTTCTCTCCCCGCCTCCCTCCCCAGTGCCTGCCATGCTGACCCTGGACCCGGCCACCGCTCACCAGCGCCTGATCCTCTCCGACGACTGCACCCTCGTCTCCTACGGCAACTTGCACCCGCAGCCGCTGCAGGACTCGCCCAAGCGCTTCGACGTGGAGGTGTCGGTGCTGGGCTCGGAGGCCTTCAACAGCGGCATCCACTACTGGGAGGTGGTGGTCTCGGAGAAGACCCAGTGGATGATCGGGCTGGCCCACGAGGCCGTCACCCGCAAGGGCAACATCCAGATCCAGCCCAGCCGCGGCTTCTACTGCATCGTCATGCACGACGGCAACCAGTACAGCGCCTGCACCGAGCCCTGGACGCGGCTGAACGTCAAGAGCAAGCTGGAGAAGGTCGGGGTCTTCCTGGATTACGCGAAGGGGCTGCTCATTTTCTACAACGCCGACGACATGTCCTGGCTTTACACCTTCCGGGAGAAGTTCCCGGGGAAACTCTGCTCCTACTTCAGCCCCGGACAGAGCCACGCCAACGGGAAAAACGTGCAGCCGCTCCGGATTAACACTATCCGCATCTGAGGACTCTCCGGGTCTCCTATCTTCCCCCGGGGCAGAACAGCGAAATGAGTCCCGATGCGGGCAAAATTGTGAGCTTCTCTGAGTAGCGTTCCGAGCTGCCAGGACCGAACAAAGCAGGGGTGGGGAGAACCAGGTTGGCTTTGAGGGTTCCCCTAGGGCAGCGGCTCTGTGGACTGATGGCCCTTGGGACTCCCTCCTCGGGATCAACGACGTTTGCCGCTTTCAGACGCAGTGAGGAAAGGATATAATGGGGGAGGGTCTTCTAAGATGCAGGGGTGTCTGGTCTTCTTCTCGTCAGCCTTGTTCAGGCGACTCTTTTTTTTATTTTTTTGCATGCTTTTCCCCCAAAGTTCCCCATCCTGTCATTTTTGCAAAACTGGGGAGAGGGAAAGGGAGGGGGAGGGTCGACACTATGGATCTTAGCGGGTTTTAATTCCTGCTTTTAAGCTGGGCAAGGAAGCAAGAGGGGACCAATCAGAAAATAAAATGGGGCTAACAGGTCTTAATTCTCGACGGGAGGTTCGTTGTCGTGACTTGCGCAGGATGTGTTTGTTATTTATAAAAGTGAGGGGAGGGGATAAATAGAATTATTGGCTGCTTGCAGTGCTAAGCGGGAGGACCGGTTCCATACTTGCCAGCCTCCGCGTACAAAGACTGAGGGCCGAGGTTGCATTAAATGCAACCTGTTGCACCTTACTGCTGAATTAATTAATCGCTGTTCTGCAAATCCTCCACACGGGAAGCCTGCAAAACTTGCAGGAGGTGCGCTGACCAGTCAAAAGTCCACCGTGTGGGTTAAGCAAAGCTGTCTTGGCTGCAAGACCCCCTTTTCAGAATACAGGAGTTAGGAAGGAATCCCCCCTCTCCCCACCTCAAAAGGGCAGACTTGGTGCTTCAACAGCAATCGTGTCAATCCAGACTGTTTCATGTGACACCCCGAGCTGGCCACAAGAGGGCAGTGTTGGTTTAATTCATGCCGTGTGTGGGAAGGAGGGGGGAGTTTCCTGCCAGGGTGGGAGTTTAAAGGGGGTGTCTGGGGAGGAAAATGCTCTTTGATGGGTTTGGGCAAGCGGGATGGTGAGAGAGTTCAGCGAGGGCTCCCTTGCCAGAGGTGACCGTTTTATGTAAATCTTTACGGTGGAAGTTCCGTTAAGTCTGTAATTAAAAGTTTGGCCAGTTGGACGGAGCTTTCTTGTAACGCTTCAATGTTGTTTTATGAATTTGGGGGGGAGGAGGGTGGGGGAAGCTGACGGGGTGGGCTCGGCTGAAAGGCTGACCCAGAACCAAGTGGTTTTAGGCTCCATCTCTGTGCTGCGTTTCGTCCCCTGCTGTCCCTTTTGTTCTGCTGTCTCTGCCTGGCACCCCAAAATTAAGGCACCCCCAAACCTGGCTGAGATGCTGGTTGTCGGAACGAAAGGAAATTCCACCCGGGGTTTATCTAGCAAAACCCCTTTTTGTTCAAAGCCTGCATGCAGTGTTGGCTGCATTCACGTAAGACATTTACGTCTGGTTGTTAAATCATCTCGTTTTCTACAATTGCACTAAACCTCAAAATGGGACCGACTGGTGCAGCATAAGAGAGCCACAAAAAGGACCCCGCATTAAATTAGCCAAATTTAGGGGATTAGATGGGGGAGTGACAAAGGGAATTTTCCAGGGGTGAAATGTAAAATTTGTTACTACCGGTTCTGTGGGCGTGGCTTGGTGGGGGTAATGTGACGGTGGGCGTGGCCAACCTTTGTTTCCCCAACTTTTCAAAGCATTTTTTCTGCAAATGCAAAAAAAATGCTTTGAAAAGCCTCTGCCGATCAAGCAACACAGCTGGTATCATCAGAGGCTTTTCAAAGCATTTTTTTAAACCATCTCGTCTGCTGAAGAAGTCACAGGAAAAAAATGCTTTAAAAGCCTCTCTGATGATCCCAGCTGAGTTGCCTGATCGTCAGAGAGGTTTTTAAAAAAATATCTGACAATCAGGCAACTCAGCTGGGATCGTCAAGAGAGGCTTTTAAAGCATTTTTTTCCTACGACTTCTTCAGTGGAAGAGGTGGTTTAAAAAATGCTTTGAAAAGCCTCTCATGATCGCGCGGCTCAGCTGGGCATGGCGGGGGGGTGGGGGTGCAGGGATTTTTGCTACCGGTTCTCCGAACCACCCGCCGCCATCGCTACAGGATCGGGCGAACCGGGTGCATTTCACCCCTGTACTTTTCCCCTCTGCTGAAAGCATTCGTGTCTTCAGTCTTCTCTGTCACTTCCTCCCAATGCCCTTGGCTCTCTCCCACACCAAAAACCGTCTCTCCGGAAACCGCCGTGTGTGTCCTTCCAATCCAAGCTGAAAAGCTTTCAATTCAACCCCAAACCCCACCCCTCAAATTTCTCCCAAGTCCTTCTTCCGGCTGTGTGAACGGTGCGTGAATTTTTGTGTGTGCAAAGAGTCTTAATAACAGCGACAAAAGACGTTTGTTCAAGGAATAATAAAAATACGAAATCATGGTTGCAAATCCCCCCCACTTCAGAAAGGACATCGCACTCTCCAAAATCCGCCCGCCCGCGCGCACTGCAAATATGGCCACGCCACAACCGTTGTCTCATTTTTATTTCAAAGTGGACCCCCCTCAACAAAAGCCGAGAGCTGTAACACGCATCCCTCCCCTGCAGAAGGGGCTTTGTCTTGGCTACATGAGGGGAAGGGGAAAGGAAGAAAGAAAAGGGGGGGTGCTGAAGGTTAATTTAGGGAGGGCAAAGAAACCACACACCACACACACACACACACACGTCAGGACACCCGACTGGGCCCTGCAACGCTCCTTATAAGAGCTTAGACACTTAGGGTCCAATCGACACAACAACATGCTTCTCCGCAGCGTTCAGACAAACAGTTTTCCCCCCTGCAGCACCCTCTGATTCGCGGGCATGCAAAGGCGCCCGGATTCCCGCTCTCGCAGGACAGCTGGGCGCACAGAGGGGGTCAAAATCGCGTGTCTGAAACCGGCTTCCCCTCTCGACTTCCCCGGTGAGCGGCAGCTGCGTCCCCCCCCTCCCCAATTCAGGGGACCATGTTCCACCACTTGTAGGCGAACGGATTCCGCTGGACGTTGGTGCCGCAGTGCACCTCTCCCAGCTGCTTGTGGTAGGAGGAGATGTCGTCGATGAAGCTGCAGGCCAGCCCCAGGGGCTCCAGCAAGGAGGAGGCGTGCTGCTCCAAACAGCACTCGCCCTCGATGATGGGCCCAAACGGTTTGGGGATGCCCAGATCCCTGGAGAGCACGATCATGTTCACCTGAGAAAGACAGAATGAAAGGGAGCCCCCTCTTGAGCTTACGGTCGGACAGTTATTTTCCTTCCAGAACAACGTGCTTAAATGGCGGGGTGCGCCACGCTAAAGAAAAACCAAGCCAGGGGTGAGTTAAGTCAGTGGGGGTGGGGGATGGGTGGGAAGAGGATTTGGGGGGGGCAGGAAATGGCCTTGTCTTTCAGAAGCCGACTGGGAAGAGGGGGTAAGCGAGCACATGGCAGGACACGGCCCCGAAAAGCCGTTGGCAGTACAGTGGTCAGAATGCAGCATTTCAGGCTAATTCTGCCCATTGCCAGCAGTTCGATCCTGACCGGCTCAAGGTTGACTCGGCCTTCCATCCTTTGGTAAAATGAGGAGCCAGATTGTTAGGGGGAAATAGGCTGCTTTCTTAATCCCTTGGAGAGGGCTGTAAAGCACCGTGAAGCTGTATATACTGTGTTTCCCCGAAAATAAGACAGGGTCTTATATTAATTTTTATTCCAAAAGACGCATTAGGGCTTATTTTCTGGTTAGGTCTTATTTTTGGGTGGGAAATACGGTACTAAATGCACCCATCTGGCTGGCAATCTTAACGGGGGCTTATTTTGAGGGTAGGGCTTACGTTAAGAGCATCCTGAAAAATTATGCTAGGGCTTATTTTCTGGTTGGGTCTTATTTTCGGAAAAACAGGGTAAGTCTTAAGTGCTATTGCTATTATCTGCCCTCCTAGACAATGTAAGGAGGCAGAAAAGCAGCAGCCACCTTCCCGGCTTCCTTTCAGCATCATCAAAGGCTGCCCTTTCTGATTTTTTTTGGAGGGTGGGGGTGGGGGCTTTCCCCACTCCACCCATGGGGGCAAACACAAACACGGGTCAATTCCAAGTACCAAGGTCTGCAAGAGGCGAATGCAAACGGCGTTTTGCGAGAAGCAAATCTTTTAAAATTCCTGCCAATTTTGAAGGGGCAAAGGAAGGGCCAAGCAGATGTTTCCAAGGCTTGTTGGGACTGGGGGGGGGCAGCCCCCCGCGCGCTCACCATGTTGGGAAAGTAGGCGATGGCTTTTCCTCCTTTGTCTATCTTGAAGAGGGCGGGCAGGTCGATAATGTCCTTCTCTTTCACGCCCAGTTCCTTCTTGAGGATGTCGCGGTTCCAGTCAATGCACCTCTGGGGGGGCGGGTGGGAGGGGGGAAAGCAGAGGCCGGACTTAGCATTAGGAGCCTTCCCAAAGAGCCACCCCCTTCCTCTGGAAGATGAGGGTCCTCGGGGGCACCTTCAGTCACAAGGAGCCACAGCTTGAAGGACACGTCGTAAGACAGAAACGCAACCCCCCCTCCCAAAAAAAATCCACGAGAAACTACAGGTCGTTTCCCCCTCACAACCGCAACTGAACCCCAGCGTTGACGTTGCTAAGCGAGACGTTTGTTAAAGGGAGTTCTGCCCCATTTTATGACTTTCCTTGCCACCGTGGTTAAGTGAATCACTGCCGTTGATGGGTGAGCAGCACGAATCCGGCTTCCCCGTCAACTTGGCTGGTCAGAAGGTCGCAAAACGGGATCGCCTGGCCTCCCCGGGACGCTGCGGCCGTCATAAATATGAGCCGGGGGGGGGCGGGGAGGTTTGCCAAACATCTGAATTTTGGTCATGTGACCCATGGGGATGCGGCAACGGTCGTAAGTGTGAAAAACGCTCATAATTCGCTTTTTTTAAAGTGCCGTTGTAGCTTTGGTCACTAAATGAAAACTCTTATAAATCGGGGACTACCTGTGTTAACATCTCCCTCGAGGATTGGAAGGCCAACCTATACAGTTTGTGTTCCAAATTTCTCCCTCATCTTGGGTTTACTGGGGGAACTACAAGGTGGTCCTCCTCACAGGGTTGTTGTGAGGCCGAAATGGAAGTGGGGGAAACGTTGAGGCTGCTGGATGGAGCTCCTGACAGGACAGGGCAGGGGGGACCAAAAATGCATTGACCTTCCCCCCTCTCCCATCCATCTAACTATCATCCACTTGCAACAGGAGCCTCTAGAAGATTGCATCTGGAACATTCCAGTCTTTTCCGGAAAAACACCTTTTAAGTTAGGTGCAGACACCCTTAAGGCCCAGACACCTGCATTCCCACTGTCCTCCAGATTTTTAGACCTCAAAACGTATTCTGTGCTCCCCAGATTTCTGAGATATATTGAAAATCATTGAAGGGTTAAGGGCCGACATGATAGCCGTGTTCCAATATCTCAGGGGCTGCCCCAAAGAAGAGGGAGTCAAGCTATTCTCCAAAGCACCTGAGGGCAGGACAAGAAGCAACGGGTGGAAACTAATCAAGGAGAGAAGCAACCTAAAACTAAGGAGAAATTTCCTGACAGTGAGAACAATTAATCCGTGGAACGACTTGCCACCAGAAGTTGCGAATGCTCCAACACTGGAAGCTTTTAAGAAGAGGTTGGATAACCATTTGTCTGAAGTGGTGTAGGGTTTCCTGCTTGAGCAGGGGGTTGGACTAGAAGACCTCCAAGGTCCCTTCTGACTCCGTTATTCTCTTATTTTGTTCTCTTACTTTGATCATGGTTTTGTCCAGTGGTGGGTTTCAATTTTTTTTACTACTGGTTCTGTGGGTGTGGCTTGGCTTGGTGGGCGTGGCTTGGTGGGCGTGGCAGGGGAAGGATACTGTAAAATCTCCATTCCCACCCCATTCCAGGGGAAGGATACTGTAAAATCTCCATTCCCACCCCACTCCAGGGGAAGGTTCCTGCAAAATCCCCACTTCCTCCCGATCAGCTGGGATTTGGGAGGCAGAGAATAGATGGGGCCGGGGCCAGTCAGAATTTTTACTACCGGTTCTCCGAACTACTCAAAATTTCCGCTACCGGTTCTCCTGAACTGGTCAGAACCTGCTGAAACCCCACCTCTGGTTTTGTTGAATCTTTTTTTGAGCCTTCTACCAAAGTTAGAAGGCGACCAGAAACAAATCATAAAGGGATTTAGAGAGGCAAATGGAAAGGAAGGTTTCCACCCACCCAACTCCCTGCAAAGCCTCACCTGTACGTATTGGTTCTCCTGCACCATAATGTCATTAGAAAGGACCTTGTTGATGGTGACACGTTTTGTGTCTGTGCCGGAGTATCCTAGAGACAGAGAGAGCAGAGAGAGAGAGTTACAGAGACAGAGAGATACAGACAGAGAGAGACAGAGAGCAGAGAGAAAGACAGAGAAAGAAAGAGACAAGAGAGACACAAAAGACAGGGGGGAGAGAGAGCAGAGAGAGAGACAGAGCACAGAGAGGCAGAGAGACAGACAGAGACACAGAGCAGAGAGAGAGACAGAGAGAGCAGAGAGAGAGAGAGTTACAGAGACAGAGAGAGACATAGAGACACAGACAGAGAGAGACAGAGCAGAGAGAAAGACAGAGAAAGAAAGAGAGACAGGGGGAGAGAGAGACGGAGAGAGAGCAGAGAGAGAGACAGAGCACAGAGAGAGGCAGAGAGGCAGACAGAGACAGGGGGCAGAGAGAGAGACAGAGATCAGAGAGAGAGACAGACAGAGAGAGACAGACAGAGAGAGACAGAGCAGAGAGAAAGACAGAGAAAGAAAGAGGCAAGAGACAGAGGGAGAGAGAGAGACTGAGAGAGAGCAGAGAGAGACAGAGCACAGAGAGAGGCAGAGAGACAGAGAGAGACAGAGAGCAGAGACAGAGACAGAGACAGAGAGATCAGAGAAAGAGACAGAGAGAGAGAGAGACATAGAGAGACAGAGAGAGAGAGAGACAGAGAGCAGAGAGAAAGACAGAAAGAAAGAGACGAGAGAAACAAGAGACGGGGAGAGAGAGACGGAGAGAGCAGAGAGAGAGACAGAGCACAGAGAGAGGCAGAGAGACAGAGAGCAGAGACAGAGACAGAGAGATCAGAGAGACAGAGACAGAGACAGAGACAGAGAGTGACATAGAGACACAGACAGAGACAGAGACAGAGAGAAAGACAGAGAAAGAAAGAGACAAGAGACAGAGGGAGAGAGGGAGAGAGACGGAGAGAGAGCAGACAGAGACAGAGCAGAGAGAGAGAGACAGAGAGAGAGAGAGACAGAGAGAGAATGAGAGAGAATGAGAGAGATTAGACATGAAGGGTTGTGTTCTCTTCCACCTATGGGGTGCCTGAGAAAAACCCTTCACCTTTCAGCTCCCTTCAAAGTCCACCTGCCCCCCTCCCCGCTCCCATCCCCGGCCAGGAAGGCAGAGCCGGCGAAGCAGAGGCCGCATCCAACCAGTGCCGAGGGACCGGCTGGCCTGGCAGCTGATCTCTGTGTTTTGGAGACGACACCCCCTCCATTTGGGAATTGGGAAACGTGGGGATTTAAGTCCCCTTCAGCTCCTTTTTAAATGAAGAGAAATGGCCCACTCGGAAGGCCCAGCTGTCGGGCAATAAAATGTCACCTGCCTGGGATCCCATCCCACTTGCTCTGCCTGGCGTCAAGGGGATCTCCGCTAATTCTCCGACGGTGCCACCCGCCTCCGCTAGGATTGCAAGTACCCTCGCAGGAGAAAAAGTTGCCCGTCCGGCACATCTGCTTTAGAAAAGCCCCGGGATAAAACCAGGCGCCAAAAATGCCACCGCATCGTTTCCTATCCGGATACCTGGTTTTCAACTTCTGTAACTCCTTGCAGCAGATGGCATGGTTGCACACTGATGGTTTTGGTAATCTTTCCTCCGGCACGGAAATTACGCTGCTACCGAAACTCTTGGAGGATGCTGGAGACCACTCACCTTTAAACATGGTGGCTTCCCCGTGGCCTTCTTTTTGCTTCTCCCTGAAAAGCTTGTAGCAAGCGGAAGGGCTGGCCATGAGCATCCGGAATTGCTGGGGGAAAGAAGGAAGCGCCAGGTCAGATTCGGGCAGAGGGCAAAGTGGCATGGATGGAATGAGACACTCTCTCCTTCCCAGACCTTGGGCATCAGGTGGCATACAAGTTTAATATTATATTGTTCTCTCTTTTATTCAACTGAACATTTAAAAATGTGTCACAAATACGGTTGACAGGTGCTAATGGTTGATACGGGTTGCTGCCAGCGTCCTAGGTATCAACCAAGTATATTCTTAAAATATATGATGTTCTGAGTATTATTGGTTAATCTTTAGTGAGATTCACAGCCTTTGAGGCTGGTTCATAGCTCAGCAGCTCGAGTCCTAACCAAGGACCTAGGAACTGTTAAGGTATCGTCGGAGGATGTAAGATGTTCCGAGTAAGGTGGGTTTTTTGTAGAGTCAAAATGTTCAAATCCGGTAAATTTAGAATTTCTAAATAGCGGGGTAACCCTTTGGGGATTGCTCCAAGGGCTCCAATTACAATCGGGACAAACACACGATTTCTTTTTCCGCAGTCGCTCAACTTCAATTTGCAAGTCCCGGTACTTGGTGATTTTTTTTCTTGCTGCTTATCTTCAATCCGGGCATCACCAGGTATTGCAATGTCAACGAACCAGACTTTTTTCTTTTCAACTATTGTTATGTCAGGTGTGTTGTGGACCAAGTGCCTGAATCCTGAAGTTCCAGAAGATCTTGAGTTTCTCATTCTCTAAAACTTTCTCAACCTGATGTTCCCAGTGGTTTTTGCTGTACTCAAATCCAAACTTCTGGCACAATTTCCAGTGAATGATCTTAGCAACACGGTCATGGCGTTGTAGATAGTTGTTGTTATTGTTATTGTTATTGTTGTTATTATTATTATTATTATTTACTTTATTCATTAAACATGAAACTCAGTCAACTGAGTCTTGGATAGTACAGTGGTCTAAAGCACCCTGTTATTAACACAGCTGCCTGCAATTATTGCAGGTTCGAATCCCACCAGGCTCAAGGTTGACTCAGCCTTCCATCCTTTCTAAGGTAGGTAAATTGAGGTCCCAGTTTGTGGGGGCAATAAGCTGACTTTGTATAAATATACAAAAGTATGAAGGCTATTGCTTAACGCCTTGTAAGCCGCCCTGAGTCTCCGGAGAAGGGCGGCATATAAATCAAATAAAAAAAAAACAACTGAACATT
Source organism: Ptyas mucosa (assembly GCA_012654045.1). Taxonomy (NCBI): domain Eukaryota; kingdom Metazoa; phylum Chordata; class Lepidosauria; order Squamata; family Colubridae; genus Ptyas; species Ptyas mucosa. The sequence goes on along the minus strand of WNWU01000166.1, from coordinate 81,722 downwards.
CAGAAATGCATCACAAATACCATTGACTGGTGCTAATGGTTGATACGGGTTGCTGCCAGCATCCTAGGTATCAACCAAGTACCTTCTTAAGATTGATGATGATGATCATCATCATCATCATTATCATCATTATCATTATTACTACTACTACCCATCTCTAGGGGTGGAGGCACTCTTTGGAAGCCCAGCAATGAACGGCGCCATAAAGCTGCCTCAACTGGGAGAATGCAGGAGGACAAAAGTTTTAAAGGAAAAATGTGCCATCCTCGCCTTCTTTCCAGGGATGGGAACGAAGGTCACAAACTCATCCACGTGGCCGACAGTCAGCCAGTCTGAATACAGCTCCACCGGGGACTGGACCCGCTGAGCATAGAGGAAGTCGCGCACCACCTTGGTCATTCGGCGTCCCCCAGAGCTAGAAGGAAGGGAGAAAGGGAGATGAGAGAAGAATGGGAGCGAGGGAGGGGGGGAGGGAGGAAGGAAAGAAGGAAGAGAAGAGAGGAGAGAGGGGGAGAGGGGGGAAGAAGGGGAGGGGGGGGGGGGGGGAGGGAGGAAGGAAAGAAGGAAGAGATGAGAGAAGAATGGTTGAGTGGACGGAGGGAAGGAAGGGAAGGAAGGAAGGAAAAAGGGAGAAAGGCAGAGATGAGGGAAGAACGGTTGGGTGGACGGAAGGAAGGGAGGGAGGGAGGAAAAAGCTGGGAGAAAGGGAGAAATGGAAGAATGGTTGGGTAGATAAAAGGAAGGAAGGAGAGAAGGAAGGAAGGAAAAAGGAAGAAAGGGAGAGATGAGGGAAGAATGGTTGGGTGGACGGAAGGGAGGGAGGGAGGGAGGAAGGAAGGAAAGAAGGAAGGAAAAAGGAGGGAGAAAGGGAGAGATGAGGGAAGAATGGTTGAGTAGATGGAAGGGAGGGACGAAAAAGGAGGGAGAAATGGAAGAATAGTTGGGTAGACAGAAGGAAGGGAGGGCGGACGGAAGGAAGGAAGGGGAGATGAGAGAAGAATGGTTGGGTGCAAGGAAGGAAGGAAAAAGGAGGGCGGAAAGAAGGAAGGAAATGAGAGAAGGAAGGAAACGTGCCGAAATAATATACTTCAAAATAAATAAGGTGCATTTCTCAGCTTCCGAAAACTTTTCCCGCTTACGTGGGGAAGCTGCTTCCGATCAGGATCCTGCCCAGAGGATATTCCTTCCCGTGGACGGAGACCGGGGGGCTGACCTCCAGGTTCCCAAAGGAGTCTAAGCTGTTGACGACTTCAAAGAGAGGTTCCCGTGTCACGTAGCCGAAATCCGGGCCCTGGAGAGGGAAAGAGAGAGGGGACGTTTCACGGCAGAGGCCTACCTGAAGGGGATAGGGAACCGAGCTCTGGGTCAGGTGGGTCTGCCATCGTAAATGCTTCTGCTGGCATCCAGCCATAAAATGCGGGAGGGAGGGAGGAAGGGAATGTAGTGTGGGGGAGGGACGACGGGAACCGGAGATGCCAATCCAGAACAGACCAGAGCATCCGAGGACATAAGCGTGAGAACAGAACGGGAAACTCCACCAAAGAGGCGCCAAAGCTTAAAGCCGTTACTAAATCGCCAAATTCAAATACAGGTCCTCGAATTACGGCCGCAATCGAGCCCCAGGTTTATGTCGCTAAGTGGAACATTTGTTAAGCGAGTTCTGCCCCGTTTTTTTTCCCATGCCACCGTGGTGAAGAGAATCGTTGCATTTGTTGTGTTAGTGACGCGGTTGTTAAGTGAATCTGGCTCCCCGCGTGGACTTTGCTCGTCAGAAGGTCGCAAAAGCGGATCACAAGACTCCGGGACATTGCAGCCGTCATAAATGTGAGTCAGTTGCCAAGCTGAATTTTGATCATGTGACCGTAAAGATGCTGCAACGGTCATAGGTATGAAAAACGTTCATAAGTTACTTTTTTCAGTGCTGTTGTAACTTCAAGTGGTCACTAAGTGAATTGTTGTAAGTCAAGGACTAACTGTATTATTGGACACTTAACGAATGGTCAAGGGGGGAGGGCCTGAGAAACAGGAAAAAAGGCAGGTTTTGAGCGGAAATATTCAGATCCGTGTTTGCTTATATTGTAATCACTTCATTTTCGTAAAAGAATACCTTCTATTACAAATGGGAGTTGAGAGTCTTTCTTTCCTAAATGCCCAAGCTGGGACAAGCCTGACACCCTAGCATTGTATTCCTGGGAAAGGTTCAGGTCACACAAGGCCCTTGGCAAGTACTGCAATAGAGGGAGGGAGGAAGGAAGGGAAGGGAAGGAAAGAAGGAGAAGGAAGGGAGGAAGGGATGAGGAAAGAAAGAAGGAAGGAAAAGGAAAGAAGGAAGGAAGGAAGGAATGGAGGTAGGGATGGGGAAAGGAAGGGAGGGAGAGAGAGAGGAAGGGAGGGAGGAAGGAAGGAGAAGGAAGGAAGGAGAAGGAAGTGAGGGAGGGATGGAAGGAGGAAGGAAGAGAGGAAGGAGAAGGAAGAGAAAGGGAGGGAGGAAAGAGAGATGAGAGAAGAATTGATGGGTGGATGGAAGGAAGGAAGGCAGGGAGGGAGGGAGGTAGAAGGAAGGAAAAGGAAAGAAGGAAGGAAGAAGGAATGGAGGGAGGGATGGGGAAAGGGAGGGAGGGAGGGAGGAAGAAGGAAAGAAGGAGAAGGAAGGGAGGGAGGGATGGGGAAGGGAAGGAGGGCGGAAGGAAGAGAGGAAGGAGAAGGAAGAGAGAAAGGGAGGGAGGAAAGAGATGAGAGAAGAATGGTTGGTTGGATGGATGGATGGAAGGAAGGAAGGAAGGAGAAGGAAGGGAAGAGATGGAGGGAGGGAGGAAGAGAGGAAGGAGAAGGAAGAGAGAAAGGGAGGAAGAGAAATGAGAGAAGAATGGTTGTGTGGATGGAAGGGAGGAAGGAAAAAAGAGGGAAGGGAGGAAAAAGGGAGGGAGGGAATGCATCACTAGAGAAATGATGCTCCTTCAGAGCTCTGGTCTCCTCCTGTGCATAGATGGAGCCCCACAGAGCTCCGCCATAGTAAAATGTACAAAAATATCCTCCTGCACATTCATGCCTTTCAAAAGACCCTTTTCTGAAACTTTTAACAGATGACTCAAGCCAAGCCAAGGAAATCCGACTTCCCTGGCAAGGAAAGCCCGTCCAACTTCTCCGCCAATTACAACCTGCGGAATCCGGGCTCTAAATCTCCCCGCAGTCAGGCTCCCAGTCCTTGATGAAGCCACTAGACGGCTTTTCCTTCTTGCAAAGAAATCTCACGGCAAGAAGGAAGGAGGGAGGGAGGGAGGGAGAGAGAGAGAGAAAGACAGAAAAGGTTTTGAAACGGAGACCCACTCGGTCCATGGGGAGCCTGCCAGGGGGGCTTTGCTGCGAATTAGGTGGCTTGCGACGCGGCTGTAATTCCATCCACCGGGACCGGACTGCTGGAACAGACCAGAGGGAAGGGCAGTTCGTCCTGCCAGGTATGTTTGTCAGAATTACTGTGTCAATCACGGGCTCCGGGAGATTGGCAGCGAGTCACCGACGACGTCTTCATCTCTGAGCCGAGGCAGGAAGAAATCTCCCAAGCTCGAGCAAACGTCTCGGGTTGGCACGGGAGGGGCGCACGTGTGCGTGCCCGTCTGTGTGTATGTGGCCGGAGCTCTTTGAGAGAGGAAGGCGGGCACCCAGTGGCGTATTATCCCAGCTGAGTGACCTTTTTGCCGTCGCGTGCCAAAAGCGGGGGTCATGCGTGCATGTGCCCATATCCATAATTCAATGCACTTCGCTCCCCACATATGCCTGCACGACCCTCGCTTTTGGCACGCAATGGCCTGGTGGGCCCATTTTTCACCGTTCCCAGGCTCTAGAGGCTTCCTTG
>WNWU01000166.1:37829-55868 GCA_012654045.1 Ptyas mucosa | reverse complement strand
AGGATAAGGGAAGATTCTGTGGGGCAAGGCTGAGGGACAGAAGGAGATAAGATAGGATAGGGGAGGATTCTGTGGGGCAAGGCTGAGGGAGAGAAGGGGACAGGATAGGGGAGGATTCTGTGGGGCAAGGCTGAGGGAGAGGAGGGGAGCGCAGAGGCCGATTGTAACTACTCATTAAGTTTCAAGCTGTAAGTGTCAATTTATCAAGCCCCATCACATAGTTTCGTAGCGAAGCACAGGTATCCAGCTAGTTCTAGGTTTAAAAAAATGAAAGGGACCGAGAAGGATGAAGATACGCGAAGCTGGAAAAAATGTTTTTATTATTCTGCACAGAGAGCACTAAATCGCCCTCTGACATAACTCATCTTTGCAAGCTTTGTTTAAAACAAACAACAAAAAAAGGGCACACAATAGGAGCAAGACCGCGGCACCCAAAATGTCTTGGCAGACAGCCTCTCCGGATAAACGAACAAAAGTCCATTCACCATAAATAAGCATTTTCAGGCACGGCTGGCAGCTGATTCTGTCCGTCTGCCCAACGGAGGGAAGCATCCAAAATACTAACTAGCTTGCCTCTGGCACCACCCCAAGATTAAAGTAGTTGGAGGTTCAGGCTTGGAACATTTTCAAAGGAAGGTCAACCGAGAGGTGGCTGGGCATGTGCAGATTGCCCGTCGTTCCTTACCAAGAAGCCAGACCCAAAAAGGTATTACGGAGAAAGGTAAGGATTGTGAAGCACAAGTTGCGTCTCCCTCTCTGACGGGGTGCGCGGATCACAGGATATCTGAGAAGGTTCTCCTGACCTGAACAGCCAAGGTTGGGAATTACCAGCTCTTCCTTGGAGCTAAAAGTAATCTTGGTTTCTCCTCTTTTATAAGCAGCCTTCAGAGGAGGCTCTGGTCATCCTGGATGTCTTTTTCTTTCAACTCTGCACCAAGCAACGTCCAAGCAAGGAGAAGAAACATTGACTTCTTGTGATCTAAGCCCCAGAGCTCACTGTAACAGCGGTGTAGGTAACATTGTACTGCAAACTAGGGCATACAAAACCTTTGCTAGACCAATTCTCGAATACAGCTCGTCTGCCTGGAACCCGCACTGTATATCGGACATTAATACCACTGAGCGAGTCCAGAAGTATTTCACGAGAAGAGTCCTCCACTCCTCTGCTCACAACAGAATCCCTTATGCCACCAGGCTCGAAATTTTGGGCTTGGACAACTTAGAACGACGACGCCTTCGGTCTGACCTAAGCGTAGAACACAAAATTGTCTGCTACAACGTCCTACTTGTCAATGACCACTTCAGCTTCAACCGCAATAATACACGAGCGCACAATAGATACAAACTCCTGGTAAACCGCTCCAAACTCGATTGCAGAAAATACGACTTCAGCAACAGAGTGGTCCATGCCTGGAATGCACTACCTGACTCTTTGGTTACATCCCCAAAACCCCCATAATTTTCAACTTAGATTGTCTACTGTTGACCTCACCCCATTCCCAAGAGGTCGGTGCATAAGCGTACCAACGTGCCTACCATCCCTGTCTTACTGTCCCCATTTATTTGTATCCATTTCCTGTATTCATAATCGTGTTTATATTTATATCTGTTATCTTATCTATGCTCGACAAATAAATAAAATGAATAAAAAAATAAAAAGTTCTGCAAGAGGACCGCACAGCCCAATAAACCCTCGGTTCCCGGAATGACATTTATCCTTCCCCTGCCCCAAACAGGTGCTGCTCCTTAAAGCAGCTTGACTCACCCTGGTCTCCTCAGATCCGAGAGGGCTGCGGAGAAGCTGCCAAGTGCCAAGGGTTTAGCCATGCCAGGCTAGCTAACGAGTGCCACTTGAGCTGAATGCCGGGGCACACGGCAAGGAAGACTCCGGGGAAAGAAAGGCTGCCGTTAGGGAGACGGGAGGCACGGATGAGGTCTCCCTTGGTGCCACCGTTTCACACCGGTTGCCCACTTCCCCTCCGAAGTGAAGATCTCCGCTAAAGAAATAAATCTCGAAAGTCTTCGAAAGAAGACTTGAAATATTACAGGACATGGAATAAATTTCATGAATGGATAGAGACAGGAGGTGGAAATGAGAGGGACGTTTATGAACGTCAGTACAACGAAGATGTATAAAACTATGGATATAATATGGAAAAATTTGTAAATAAGTTAATAGAAACTTAGTTGAAGTTTTCTTTCCTTTCCTTTCCTTTTTTGGTTGCAGTGCTGCAATTACTGTTAACCTAGTACAGTTAATAGTTATTAGCATGCATGTTAAAATTTACCATTGATCCCTCTCTGGCTCTGCTTTATTTGCATTGTTATCCTGACATGGCACTGTCTTTTCAAAATAATAATAATAATAATAATAATAATAATAATCTGTATCCAAAAAGTCATGGGAACATAAAGTGGAAAAAGTTATGGAAAAGGAGAAGGTGAAGATCTTGTGGGACTTTCGAATACAGACGGATCGTCACTTGGAACACAACACGCCAGATATCACAGTTGTCGAAAACCGAAACGTACAATGTATTGACATCGCGGTACCAGGAGACGCCAGAGTCGAAGAAAAAGAACTGGGAAAAAAATCATGAAATATCGCGACCTGGCCATCGAAACTACACGGCTATGGATGAAACATGTAACCGCGATACCCACTGTCATCGGGGCACTTGGTACCATGTCCAAGAATTTCACAACACACTTCAAGAAATTGGAGCTTCCTGCAATAACTTCAGCAGAACTGCAAAAAACTATGCCACTTGGAACATTGTACATCGTAAGAAGGTACTTGGTTGATACCTAGGACACTGGCGGCAACCTGTATCAACCATTAGCACCAGTCAATGGTATTTGTGATGCATTTTTAGATGTTCAGAGTTCCATGTTTAATGGATATGAATAATAATTAATAATATAATTATTAGGAAGGTACTTGGTTGATACCTAGGACACTGGCGGCAACCCGTATCAACCATTAGCACCAGTCAGTGGTACTTGTGACGCATTTTTAAATGTCCAGTTGACTAAGTTTCATTTTTAATGAATAAAAGATAATAATAAACATAATAATAATCTTGTGTTGTCCCGATTGTAATTGGAGCCCTTGGAGCAATCCCCAAAGGGCTACCCCACTATTTAGAAATTCTAAATTTACCAGACTTGAACATTTTGACTCTACAAAAAACCACCTTACTCGGAACAGCTGACATCCTCCGACAATACCTTAACAGTTCCTAGGTCCTTGGTTAGGACTCGAACTGCTGAGCTATGAACCAGCCTCAAAGGCTGTGAATCTCACTAAAGATTAACCAATAATAATAATAATGAGAAGAAAGAGACGGAGGAGAAGGAGAAAGAGAAAGAGAAGGAGGAGGAGGAGGAGAAGAAGAAGAAGAAGAAGAAGAGGAAGAGGAAGAAGAAGAGGAAGAAGAGGAAGAGGAAGAAGAGGAAGAGGAAGAAGAAGAAGAAGAAGAAGAAGAAGAAGAAGAAGAAGAAGAAGAAGAAGAAGAAGAAGAAAATAAATTTGGGACGGGCAAGCAATGCCAACCTGTTGCAGGTCTCAGGAAAAAGCAGAAGAGGCTGTTTCCAAGGAAATATTTTTGATAAGGAGCCCGGAGGTGGGGGGGCGCAGCCTCCAGATTTAAACTGGGGAGGTGGGTTGCAATCTTGAGGGATTGCAAACTGGGGAGTGGAGAGGAAAGGGGACAGTATTTATAGGGAGGGGGGAAAGTTAAAACCCCCCCTTTTTTTCTAAAGGATGCACGTTTAACACCAAAGCGGGGAGAAGGATCTGAAGGATAGGGCTGAGCCGAGGGGAAGGGGTCGGTTTTTTTGGGGGGGGGTTGCAAAGCTGCCTCTGCCTCTGCCTCTGCCTCACCCGAAGACGTCCACGGACAGCCGAGTGCCCAAGACGCAGACAGCCTCAAGGCGGTGGCCGAACTGCAGCCGAAGTGTCCGATCGCGCAGCATCTCCTCCTCGCCAGGCGCACGGCTCCCTCGACCCCGATCTGGTCCCGGCGCAGCAGCTGTGCGCCCCACCGGCTGCTCCAAGCCTGTTCTCTGCTGGCTCCGCCTCGGGGGGGTGGGGGGGGGGGGGGGGGGGGGGGGGGGGGGGGTGAGAGTCAGGCAAGGACACGGCCCGACCCTCAGCTCTGGAAGCAGAGGCAGGCAAGCGGCAGTGCCTCTGAGCAGCTGCAGAGGGCTTTGGCCGCCCACCAGGTCCCTTCTCTCTCAACGCTTGGCAATTGCACGAGATGGGTGGGTGGGTGGGTGGGTTTTGAAGTCTTTAAAGGGGTGGGGGTGGGGGGGCTGCAATCGTTCTTCTATAAGCCTTTTATTCTTGCAAATTCAGCATCCTGACCCGCCTGGAATGTCCTATAATGCAGAACGGGATGGGGAAGGGCGGGCTTTCTAATTTAAAGGGTCTATTCCTTTTTTTAAAACAATAATCAAAACTATTCTGGTTCCCTGGGAACTACAACGGCCATCATTCCCAGCCATAGATTTGGTTCCCTTGTAGCAGCAGCAGCAGTCCCGGGCCAAGCTGCCACCAAACCGTTGAATCCCCCTCCTCTAATTCCAGTGGGGGGAATTTCAGCCAGTTTGCACCACTTTTGGAGAACCGGTTGTTAACTTTCTAAGGAGTCTGGGAAACTGGTTGTCGGAAGAAATTGTTACGGCAGAGAACCAGAGGTGAAATCCAGCAGGTTCTGACGGGTTCTGGCGAACCGGTAGCGGAAATTTTTGAGCAGTTTGGAGAACCGGTAGCGGAAATTTTGAGTAGTTCGGAGAACCGGCAAATACCACCTCTGGCTAGCCCCAGATTGGGGTGGCAATGGAGAGTTTGCATTATCCTTCCCCCAGGAGTGGGGAAGGAATGGGGATTTTGCAGTATCCTTCCCCTGGAATGGGGTGGGAATGGAGATTTTGCAGTATCCTCCCCTGTCACGCCCGCTAAGCCAAGCCACGCCCACAGAACCGGTAGTAAAAAAAATTGGATTTCGCCACCGCAGAGACCCGGTTGTTAAATTACTTGAATCCCACCACTGCCTAATTCCCTTTGTCTCTCTCTTTCCCCCTCCCCAACTGGGGAGGATGGGGAAGGAACAGATCCTCCGCCTCCGGAAGCACTCTACCCGCAAAGACGCCTGGCAACCAGCTTTTTCTTTGCAATCTTCTCTGGGATTCCTCTTATCGACATTATTTAACCAAGACGCGTTTTTGAAAGAAGCATTTGGGGCTTTTCATTGAATGGGGTTTGGGGCAGAAGGGTTAAACACCGCTAATAGATCACAGGGGAGGAAGGAGATCAGTCACTAACCCAACACCTTCTCCCCATCACGCAATCCTTCTGGCGCTTCCCCAAGATTAAAAATAGGGTCCAACGTGTGGATAACTCCATACCTTAATTAAGACATACATGCCACGGTGGGGTGTTGAAAAGGGGGGGTGGGGTGGGGGCGGTCAGATGGGGCGAAAGGCCGAGAACAAGAAATAGTAAAAACTCCCCTGCGGTTCAGGGACCCCTCCCCAATGTTGACCCCTCCCCCACTCCCTTGTCACCGTTCATTTATTTATTCTTCCAATTTAAGACAACCAAAGTGAACTCCTAAAAATTAAAATAAAAACAATGCACGTAACCCTAAGGAACAAGCCGGCAACGTGCCGAATTGCGCCCAGCCAACAGCTGCTCGGAATCGAAAAACGCTCATCCTGGCAACCAGGCTAACCATACTTAAGGGGATTTAAGATGTGACCATCATCCTGAGCTGAGCTCATATCTGAAATGCCAGCTTCTGTGGGTGACAAACAGCCAAGGCACCTGACAGAGGAAGCCGCCTTGACGAGGTCCACCTATTCTGCTAAACCAGGAGGAATTCGACTGGCCTCGAGTGCAGCGGAATGTAGAAATCAACAAACCACGAATCCTGGTTTACGGTGCCAGGATTTCTTTCTCCTTGGGAAAGACTTCGCGGTTTTGGAAAGGCTCGGAACCAAATCTCAGTTTTGAATACGGCCTCGCTAAGTCTATTTGGCAGTGTGTTTGGGTGCGTGTGTTAAATGAAATGTGATAAAAATGAAGGGCGCTACGATTAAGGCTCTGTTCGCAGAAGCTGCCCCCTAGTGGTCTTAGGTTAAACAATTTCCTTTTAAAACAATTTCCTTTTATGAGTTTCAGGCTGAAAATAAATTCGTCTTGTTTGATTATTTATTTCAGCTCTCTTTACGAACTTCCTTACCCCTGAGGACTAGCAACATTTTTTTCGCCTTTTATAGCCAGAGGCTGAGATGCTTAGAATTTCCACCCACCCACCGTTGATCACGGTATTAGCCTTGGATGAAATGGCAAAATCGATTAATCCGAATCGAGAGAGTCACAAATCCTAGGGATAAGAGATTTTGCAGCCTCCGCATTCTTTGGAAACAGTTGGCTTTTAAAAATAGTTAGGCCGGGTTTAAATGCTTTCGGGGAGGGAGGGGATTTAAAATAAATGAAAAGATTGGGCACCCTGAGGGACAGCCTCAGCCAATTATTTCGACTTTCTCTTCTGCTAAACTTTTGATCCTTCTTCCTGTGTTAAGAGCAAAATCCGAAAACCAACGCTTTTCTTTATTCTTCCTTATTATTCACATTGCACGGATTTATATCCGAAGCAGAACATCTAGATTCAGCCACAGTTTTGTTCCATGTAGCTTCAACCTTGTGAACACGCAAGTTTCCTCTTTCCGCTACGTATTCAAAATGGACAGTGATTAATCTCTATATCTGTCTACCTGTCTGTCTGTCTGTCTGTCTGTCTGTCTATCTATCTATCTATCTATCTATCTATCTATCTATCTGAATAGAATAGAACAGTATAGAATAGAATAGTATAGAACAGAACAGAACAGAACAGAATAGAACAGTATAGAACAGTATAGAATAGAACAGAACAGAACAGAACAGGAGTAGAGTAGAGTAGAGTAGAGTAGAGTAGAGTAGAGTAGAGTAGAGTAGAGTAGAATAGAATAGAATAGAATAGAATAGAATAGAATAGAATAGAATAACAGAGTTGGAAGGGACCTTGGAGGTCTTCTAGTCCAACCTCCTGCTTAGGCAGGAAACCCTACACCACTTCAGACAAATGGTTATGTAACATCTTCTGAATGGAATGGAATGGAATAAGAATAGGAGTAGGAGTAGGAGTAAGAATAGGAATAGAATAAGAAACAGAATAAAAAATGGAATAGAATGAATGGAATGGAATAAGAATAGGAGTAGGAGTAGGAGTAGGAGTAAGAATAGGAATAGGAATAGGAATAGGAATAGAATAAGAAACAGAATAAGAAATGGAATAGAATGAATGGAATGGAATAAGAGTAGGAGTAAGAATAAGAGTAAGAATAGAATAATAAGAATAAGAAAGAATAGAATAGAATAGAATAGAATAGAATAGAATAGAATAGAATAGAATAGAATAGAATAGAATATGTTGAATATAAATGCCTGCCCTTTGGGTTTAGAGTTGTAAGGGTTAACTACCCAGGGACCAGTTCACCACTGACCCCTCCTTACCTCAGCTCCGCCCCTGGGGTACTTAAGGGTCATCCATGCGGTCTGAGCGCACTCCAGCTGCATACCTGTAAGAGAGTAACTATGTATGAATAAAGGACTTTACTTATACACGTGCTCTTGTACATTTACTTATTGGGCTCGATCCAAAAGAACATCCTAACAAATATGGTAGCAGAGGATGGTTCTGAATAGCCCAAAATCTAACTGAAGAATGCAAAAGAACCACAAACAAAAGGAAGACTCCGAGAGAATAAACACCCGAGCCTACAAGAAGAAAATGGAGGAACTTCTGGCATCGGATGGAACCACACTCGCAGGGATGCCAGAAGAAAAATTTCCGATCGCTGACTCGGGCACCACAAGCGGATCAGAGGAAAACCTGACCGAGGAAGAAACTGAGACAGAAGCCACACCGAATGAGGATGATGACTTCAAACTGAGACTACAGGCACTAATCGACTCCACAAAAAACAAGTCCAGCCTCGTCGCGGAACTCCGAAACCTAATCGGTGATTGCGGGACAGCGACCGAGAAGGACGAGGACCAAACCGACCACGGCAACGAAAAGACGGTAAGCGGCTCCAACCCCTACCGCATACAACCAGACGAGACCGTTTTTAAATTCGCGCCCTCCCCACGGCGGCCATCTTGCCCCATGACGTCACCAAAAATGGCCGACCAGCGACCAATGGGATCCCGGGGTTTGAAAATCGTGGCGGGAACCGAGGCCTACCCCTACGAGCTCCCCGAAATATACAACGGGACCCAACGCATGCAAAACGAGGGAGCCACAAGCTCGCCTACCGAGCTTGAGGTAGAAAAAGCCATGCGGATCATCACCGCGGCTTTTGGGCCTAAAATAAAAATAGTCAGCACTCACCCCGACTCCCCTAAGGGGCACAACGTGACATCCTACACGCAAGGGGACAACTACGAGAACCAACTACGGTGTAACAATACCGGGGCGGGTGTGCAAAATCAAACGCGCCACGCCAGAGCCCCCCCCACGCGACTACCCGAACACCACGAAAACCCGGAAGAAGAAATAAGACACTTACCGGTCCAAAGCCACCACCCGAGACATCCAGGGCCATCGACGGGCGTGGGTCTCGGCCCGTGGCCCAGCTTCGACCTCCAAGCCGGCACAGGCCTCCGAGACCACCGATCGGCCTTCGCGGACTATCCGGCGGTTCCAGGCGACGAGATGGGGTTTTCGGCGTTCCGGGCGACGAACCAGATGACTTTCGGGCTCCAGGGACTACCCAGGGTCGAGCCAGGAATCCAATCCGACGCAGGATGCCTCCACCCGGGAGCAGCACAGACGAGCTCCTTCTCCGGCGGCGGCAGAGACAGAATGGACCAGGAGCATGCGCAGAACGGACCTGCAATGAGAAAAGAACAGCCCATAGAAGCAAGTCACTACAGACTGACTCCATGCATTCCCCTGCCTTATTGCGAGTTTCCTTTCGCATTAGACCATGGACAGCAACTGTCAGTAGGTAATATTCCTCACAATACTGGGACACTTCCAAATGACTTTCCCAAACTGAGGGTGGATGGATTTAATTTTGTTGCATGGAATCAACAGTTGCAGGTTGTCCTCTTAAAGGAACATTTACTGTTTTTGCTAACTAATCCACCAGGTAAACCCTGGACTTTCCAAATAGACTGTATGCATCATAAGGCTTACCACCTATTACTAACGAGTATATCCCCAAGCATGTACCCCAGTATAGGTCACAATCTGACTGTGTCGGAGGTAGTAACCATTCTGCACAAAATGTTCTATAGCAGAAGCATAGCGACCACCACTAGAATCAGCAGGGAATTTTACTCTGCCAAACTCAAGGCAGGCACTCCCATGAGTGAACACATATTGTCACTCAATGCCATCAGGGCTGAGCTAATTCAAAGGGGGGAAAACATTACCGAAGGGAGCATGGTGAGCGTGATCATAAATTCCTTAGACCACAGCTGGAATGATTTCGTCATGCACCTAGATAGCTCCAACCTAGAACGCATTACCTTAGATATGTTAACCAGCAAACTCATAGCGGAGGATAACCTTAGGAGAGACCGATCCCTGAACCACAGAGAACCAAAGATCAATAAGAGGGTAGAATTCCATAGCAGAGATTACCATGACATGGAGTGCTTTAACTGTGGCTCCAGGGAACACTATAAGAGAGACTGCCCCAGGAGAATAAGGGACATGAGACACTTACAACCCAGGGACAGGACAGAAAGCAGACACAGAACCACCGATAGACAGACAATTGAAAACAGATACAGACGCAGAGACTCACCCAAGCCCAGGGATGGAGGAAGATACAGGGATAGCTCCAGGGACAGCCACAAGGGATCGTTATATGGACTGGGAGAAAGAGTCAATATATCAGACTGTACCGACACTGACAATGCATGGCTATTAGACTCAGGGGCCACAAATCATACCACTTATAACACGAAACTATTTACCAAGTTCACGAAAGAAAAATTTACCATTAAGGTAGCCAATCAAAATAATGTGCTAGTGACCGGGAAGGGTAACATAAACATCCCAGAGATAGGGGAAATAGAGGGGGTACTGCTCGTACCGGAGATACCCTACAACATAATAGCTACCTTAAAACTAAGCAAGGAAACAGGGACCAAAATAACATTTGAGAAAGGGGAAGTATCACTAAGCAGGGAAGGGAAGACGATCGGTAAAACCATAATCAGCGGAGGTTTACCATATTTTCAGCCCAACTGTGGTAACTCCCCCAAGGTAAATACCAACTCCCATAACGGGACCAACACCGCACCTAACACTGAGGAGATAGTGGAGGATGACCATCACCCACACACAGGGGACCCAGACTTAGAACAAACATTAGAAAAAGAAAAGCCATCATTGGGCAAACCAATTCACGACGAATGTGCGCATTTACTGCATAGAAAATTGGGTCACAGCAGTTTCCCAGTTGTACAAAAAATGGTCAATTGTGCTGATGGATTAAAGGTCAAAAATTGTAAAAATTATTTAGAGTGTTCGGTGTGCAAATGTTCAAAGTTAAAGACCAAAGCCAAACCCAAGAAATCAGAACGCACCACCGATTCCATTTTTCAAATGGTACACATGGACTTGGTGGGGCCCCTAAGGCCATCCATCAAATATAAGAAAAGATTTTTCTTAACCATTGTAGATGACTTCAGTCGCTACGGTTTCGTATACACACTCAAACATAAACACGAGGTGTTCAAGAAGTTTAAGGAGTTTCATAAAAGGATAGAACTACAACATAATGTCAAGATCAAGCAAATCATGACCGACCGAGGTTCTGAGTTTATGTCCAAAGATTTTTCAAATTGGCTCAAGGCGCAAGGGATGATGCGTTTTACGTCAGCCCCTTTCTCGCCATTCCAAAATGGGGTCGCAGAGAAAAAAAATGGAACCCTACAGACCATGATGAGGTGTGTGCTGGAGGATGCTGGGTTGGGACAGCACTACTGGTCAGAGGCCGTCCACTATTCAAATTACACTCTGAACAGGTTATGGTGTAGCGTAATTGACAAAACACCATACGAGATCATGTATGACCGAAAACCAAAAATATCACACCTCCACATATTCGGTGTCACCGCTGACGTACACATCCCCAAACAATTACGCAGAAAGGGAGACAAAGTCTCCAGGCGATTAAGGTTTATGGGGTACGAATCAGGCACCAAAGGTTTTAGATTCATTGACAACAACAACAATTTCATAATTTCACGCACCGCAGTGTTTCATGAAAATTCTAATTGGTCCAAAATACACCTAAACGAAATAATCACAGGGAGAGAAAACCCCAACTGCACCCAAACCAAACCACCGCAGGGCACAGTAGGTAATGACAATTCAGAAGCAACAAAGCGAAGGGGTCATGGGGTAGAAATCGAAGAGTGGAAAGCAGGGCACCCAGATCTTAGAGTCGAGGCTCTC
The DNA here is from genome assembly GCA_012654045.1 of Ptyas mucosa. NCBI lineage: Eukaryota > Metazoa > Chordata > Lepidosauria > Squamata > Colubridae > Ptyas > Ptyas mucosa. The sequence goes on along the minus strand of WNWU01000166.1, from coordinate 44,337 downwards.
ACAGAAAAGGAGGCCAGATACCTCCACGACACCGACACAGCTCCAGAAAGGCCAGTGAGAACTTCCAGAAACAAGACCCCTAAAAAACTAGAGGACTATGTCCTATCACTACACGCCAACCAAGTGACCCCCAATAATTATGAAGAAGTGCTCAAATTACCCGCTGGTGAGAAAGAGAAATGGGAACAGGCGATGGAAAGGGAGATGAAAAGCCTGCGTGATCTAAAAGTATATACACCCACAGTAGTCCCCAGTGATAAGACCACAATAGGTACTCGGTGGATATACAAAATAAAGTCTATGGAGGGGGGCAAAACTTTATACAAGGCTAGACTGGTAGCCCAGGGGTTTGCACAGCGTTTCCCAGATGATTACACTGACACGTATTCGCCCACCGTCAGGGCTGAAAGTGTGAAGTGTGCGTTGGTGATAGCCTCGATTCTAAACCTAAAGGTACACCAGTTCGACGTGCAAACCGCATATCTGCACGCTGATCTAGACAAAGAGATTTATGTCAGAGCACCACATAGCAGAAGCACATGCAAGGGGGAAACCTGGCTATTAAACAAGAGCTTATATGGGTTGAAACAGTCTGGGAAGAGGTGGTATGAGTGCTTATCAAAAACGTTAAGGTCAATGGGTTTTGAAGCCACCTCTGCTGACAACTGTTTCTTCGTTAAAAAGCTGGGCAACACTATCGAATATGTCCTCGTGTATGTTGATGATATCTTATACGTCAGTGACCAAAATCAAAAGTGCGAAGCGTTCGCCAGAGAGTTGGGAAAACACTTCACATTGAAGGTGCTAGGGAAGGTCGACAAATACCTGGGGGTGCAGATCACCCAGACAGACAAAGGGTTCAGACTGTCACAAAGGGAAAAGATAGTGGAGCTATTACATAAATGTTACATGTTTGACGCCAAAACATGTGAGACACCCATGACGCCTGACTTCCTAAAAAATATGTATAATGAATCAGAACAGTTTAATGACAATACCTTGTACAGGTCCATAATAGGTTCCTTACTGTACATAGCGAACTGGACAAGGCCAGACATAGCACTAGCGGTCAATCTACTGTCGAGACATGTAGGCAAGCCCTCAAATTACCATTGGGAAGCCATAAAAAGGATACTTAGGTACCTCAAGTATAGTGCCGAAGCTTGCCTGTGCCTTGAACCCGAACCATCCAGTAAGCCAGTTTTTTCATGCTATGCAGACGCAGATTGGGCTGGGGATGTAAAATGTAGAAGGAGCACATCCGGGTACATATTCTTTTTGAACAACAGCCCAGTACATTGGTACACTGGTAAGCAAAACCTAGTGGCCACATCAACCACAGAAGCCGAGTATATATGCCTATCTAAGGCCACGAATAACCTGGTATGGTTCGATGACTTGTTATCCAACATCTGGGCTGAACCCGAATACCCCATCTGTATCCATGAAGATAATAAGGCGGCTATTGAAATATCTAGAGCTGATGCCGTGGGTCAAAGGTCGAGGCATATTGATATAAAACACAAACACGTCAGGCAATTTTCCAACATGGGGTTCATTAAAGTATTACATTGCGACACAGAGGAACAGACCGCAGACATCTTAACTAAACCTCTGTTAAACAAACAACACACCTACTTAACATCAAAGCTAGGCGTCTTATTACCCAAGTCAACATCTCACCAACAATCCAATTGTGCTCTCACGGTCAGGCATCTAGAGGGGGATTTGTTGAATATAAATGCCTGCCCTTTGGGTTTAGAGTTGTAAGGGTTAACTACCCAGGGACCAGTTCACCACTGACCCCTCCTTACCTCAGCTCCGCCCCTGGGGTACTTAAGGGTCATCCATGCGGTCTGAGCGCACTCCAGCTGCATACCTGTAAGAGAGTAACTATGTATGAATAAAGGACTTTACTTATACACGTGCTCTTGTACATTTACTTATTGGGCTCGATCCAAAAGAACATCCTAACAGAATAGAATAGAATAGAATAGAATAGAATCTGGAAGGGACCTTGGAGGTCTTCTAGTCCAACCTCCTGCTTAGGCAGGAAACCCTACACCACTTCAGACAAATGGTTATGTAACATCTTCTTAAAAACTTCCAGTGTTGGAGCATTCACAACTTCTGGAGGCAAGTTGTTCCACGGGTTAATTGTTCTGACTGTCAGGAAATTTCTCCTTAGTTCTAGGTTGCTTCTCTCCTTGATTAGTTTCCATCCGTTGCTTCTTGTCTTGCCCTCAGGTGCTTCGGAGAATAGCTTGACTCCCTCTTCTTTGGGGCAGCCCCTGAGATATTGGGACACTGCTATCATGTCTCCCCTAGTCCTTCTTTTCACAATTGTAAATTTTTTGGATTACTAATTGTTCTGTTGGAATTTGGTCTGTTTTCCAATGCTGAGCAAATGCCAGTCTGGCTGCCGTAATTATAGGCAGTATTAAATATTTTATTTCTTTCCTAATATTTTCTCTAATCATACCCAATAAAAAGATTTCTGGCTTAAATTCTATTTCTTCTGCCGTTATTTCTATTAACCAAATTTTTCTTATTTAATTTATTTAATTTATTTAATTTATTTTAAAACTATTTTAATTTTTATATATACATGTTTTATTTTTGGCTGTTCACCGCCCTGAGTCCGAAAGGAGAAGGGCGGTATACAAGAATGAATAAATAAATAAATAATGGAGTCAGTCTCCCGAGTGACTTGACTTACCACCGTCATGACATAGGACGGAATTCAGGGCTCCATTACAATCGTAAGTTGAGGATCAGGGTGAAATGCTCCCGGTTTGGACTGGATCGCCCGATCCGGTAGCGATGGAGGCGGGTGGTTCTGAGAACCGGTAGCAAAAATCCCTGCCCCCCCTCCCATGTCCAGCTGAGCCACCCAATCTTCAGAGGCTTTTTTTTTTTACTTTTAAAAGCATTTTTTCTACAACCTCTTCGGCCGAAAAAATGCTTTTAAAAGTAAAAAAAAAAAGCACCTCTGATGATCGCGCGGCTTAGCTGGGATCATCCAAGAATTTCTTTTAAAAGAAAAAAACCCTTTTTTTCTTTTAAATGCCTCTGACGATCAGGCAACTCAGCTGGGATCGTCAGAGCCTTTTGAAAGCATTTCTTTACAACCTCTTTGCCGAAGAGGTTGTAGAAAAAATGGTTTTAAAAGTTAAAAAAAAAATGGCCACGCCCACCCAGTCACATTAACACCCCCCCCCACCAAGCCACGCCCACAGAACCGGTAGTAACAAATTTTAGATTTCACCCCTGTTGAGGATTACCTGCATGTGATCATTCAAAAGCCACACAAACTCTCGCGTGAAATGTTCAATTCATGTTTTTTTTTTTAAAAAAAAAATCTGTACATTCAATTAAAACTGACAAAACTTTGGGTGTTAACCTTAATGGTGGTGCTAGAGTGCTCAGAAACGCAATTACAGCTAAGACATAAATGTTGACTGAGGCTTGTAGGTCCTAACCTGGATTTTTTTCCCCTCTTCCTTTCTCCTAAGCCTCAGAATGAGCAAAAGAAATAGAGGTAGTCCTTGATTTACAACAGTTTGTTTAGTGACCATTCAAAGTTACAACGGCACTGAAAAATGCGACCTACGGCCATTTTTCACAGTTATAACCTTTGCAACCTCCCCCTGATAATGTGGTCAAAATTCAGACGCTTGGCGACTGACTCATACTTACGACCGTTGCTGTGTCCCCAAGGTCGCGTGACCCCCTTTTGCGGCCATCTGATGAGCAAAGTCAACGGGGGAAGCCAGATTCACTTAACAACCGTGCCACTCACTCATCAACTGCAGTGATTCACTTAACAACGGAGGCAAGAAAGGTCGTAAAATGGGGCGAAGCTCACTTAACAAATGCCTCACTTAGCAACGGAAATTCGGGGCTGAATAAAGGAGAATATTTGTAGCTCAGGGTTGAAATGAGGGGTCCTTGGTGCTCTCTGAGCTTGCTTGTTTTCTGGCAGGCGTTTCATGACCCAACTAGCTAACATCATCAGTGCTAGTAAGGAGTACTAGCTGAAAGCAAACAGCACTTACTAGCACTGATGATGTTAGCTAGTTGGGTCATGAAACGTCTGCCAGAAAATAACCAAGTTCAGAGAGCAGCAAGGACCCCTCATTTCTACCCTGAGCTACAAATATTCTCCTTTATTCAACCCCAAATTTCCGTTGCTAAGTGAGGAATTTGTCAAGTGAGCTGAAATTCAACCCTACAAATTTATTTCCTTCCTTCCTTCCTTCCTTCCTTCCTTCCTTCCTTCCTTCCTCCCTCCCTCCCTCCCTCCCTCCCTCCCTCCCTCTTTGGTACTAGCACTGATGATGTTACCTAGTTAGGGTAATGAAATGCCTGCAAGTAAGCTCAGAGAGCACCAAGGATGCCTCGTTTTGGGCTGAATTCTGGCCGTACGTCGAGGATTACCCGTCGAGAAACTCTAAATTTGCTAAGGTACCTTCCCGCTTTGGCCTCCCTCACCACTAGAGGCAGCAGCGCGTCGTTCTGGGAAGCAGAATCCCTCGCCCGCTGGCTGCCGGCTGCACTAACCCCTCCAGACAGGTATTCCAAACCGGGAACTTTCCAGAGCCGCTTCCATGTCTGCGAATGAGTCATGAATAAATTAACCAAGGTGTGCTCAAAAGCCTCTTTCTTTCAGCGCCGGGGATGATCTTGGTTGTCCCGCCCTCCCTGTCACCTCAAATCCCAACCTCTTGATGGACATTCTTGAGGGAGACACGCCACAGCCCCAAAAAAAACCAGGAACCCACCTAACCAGTTTCGGAGGAAGAGATTTCCACAGCCTACGTGACAAATTGGAAGGATAATTTTTTTTTTACAGAGAGAGGTGCTAATAACCCTGGCACATGGTTGGCTGCTGGGCACAAAGTCTGATGTTTTTTAACACCCAGGACCAGGCGGTGCCTGTCATCTCAACACCTATGCGTCCAAGGGTCAACTCCAGCCCAGGAGAAGTCAAGAAATTTCTCTGCAAACAGGCATTCTTCCCTGCCTGTTCACTTCCCCTGCTCTGCCCCTCCCCTGGATCCAGTCAGCTCCTCAGGACAAAAACTGAACATCCCCAAAAGTAAACCTGAAGCATCTTTGTACCCTTTTTCGGAATACAGATGGAAGGACCAGGGACAGTTGCATAAATATATTAGGCAGGCGTTCCAAATCTGCTAACCCAGGGAATTCAATCAAGCGAGCGGAGAGGAGTTGGATCGTGCTTTAGTTAAACCGCGGAACTCCCTGCCACAAGAGATACTGGGGCATCTCTCATTAGGAAAAAAGATCTGGGGAGGTTAGCAGAGAACAAGGCTGTCTCTGGTTGCGTAGCCATCAACACCGGTGACACACCGTCCTGGTCACAGGGTTGTCACACAGGGACATCTGTAAGAATGATAATTATTACCTCCATGAGTTATGGTGCTCCATCGTTCGAAGTCCTCAAGAAAAGACTGCACGGGCGTTCGTCTGGGATGGTATCTAAGGTCTCCTGCTTTGAGCACGGGAGCTGGACTAGAAGTCTTTCAAGGACCTTTCCAGCCCCTGGGATTCCTTGAAAACAAAACCAGACATGAGCCTTCCTTTCAAACAAACTTGGAGTTTTGGGTCGTGTCCAATTCACTTCTCATCATCTGGTCACTAAACGCAGCAGCAACGGTGAGACGGGCAGCATATATACACTTAATAAAGAAAATATCCTCCTGAAATTAGTGTTCGTTGCAAATGGTAAACCAGATTTCAAGGGGTTCAAAGAAGAGTGCGCTTACAACCATCTCCTTCCGTCCCCACTTCACAGCCCATAATCCTCTCTTGTCTCACCCTTCTTGCACAGGGATACACCTCCCCCCTCATCCGTCCCATCTGAGCAATTTTATATATATATATATATATATATATATGTCTTTGGTTATTCGGGTTTTCTCCCACGTAAAATTGGAAGTGTCTTGGCGACGTTTCGATGAAGTCTCATTCGTCATCTTCAGGCTGGTGTTCTCGGCTTCGTGCTTCCAGGAGCAATGTGTGATCACAGCTGTTTCCTCCTTTTAACTTAACTCCTGGAAGCACGAAGCCACTGGCAGTTAAAAGGAGGAAACAGCTGTGATCACACATTGCTCCTGGAAGCACGAAGCCGAGAACACCAGCCTGAAGATGACGAATGAGACTTCGTCGAAACGTCGCCAAGACACTTCCAATTTTACGTGGGAGAAAACCCGAATAACCAAAGACCTACGTACAAACACCCGCGAAAACCTCAGAAAACAAGATATACACACACACACACACACACACACACACACACACATACATACATATATACATATATATATACATATATATATATATACATACACACACACATACATACATATATACAGACACATGCACACACGCACACGCACACGCACACACACACACACATATATATGCTTTCTTCTCTTATCGTAGGTTTTATGTATGTATTTTTCTTCAACCGGGTATTTTCCTA
>WNWU01000166.1:18138-29581 GCA_012654045.1 Ptyas mucosa | reverse complement strand
CATGGGGGGGGGGGAGGTAGGGATTTTTGCTACTGGTTCTCCGAATCACCCGCCTCCATCGCTACCGGATCAGGTGATCCAGTCCGAACTGGGAACATTTCACCCCTGCTGTAGAGTAATTCCACCCATACCTGTGTTGTTTGGTTTGACTCTAGCTCCATGCCCAAGGGGGCCACGTCTTTTGAAGCCCGTGGTACAGGCGGGCTCCAGGTCTACGTGACCTACGACCCCAAACACCTTCCCAAGCCTGAAGGTTCGAAGAGGTGGCCTCTTGACGCAGACACCGAGGTCATCGTGTCTCTGAAGGCGCTTAGCAGTGCGGTCAACGACAACAAGGTGAGGGGGATATCTTTGTTGTGGCCCGTCAGCCGATCTGGCAGCAGATTCGGACAGTGAGGAGGTTGGGGAGGAACCTGGACCAGTCCTGGAGTCTGGGGAAGGCTCGGATGAGGGCTCTGCGTCGGAGGCAGAGAGGGGGCCAGGGCCGTATGCTAATTATCAGCTGCCTTCGGAGTCGGACATCAGTGAGGCAGAAGAACAGCTGGAGCCTGTTCCCAGTGTGCGCGTGCACAGAGTTGCCAGACGAAAGGAAGAGCTAAAGAACAAGGGTCAACTTGGGAGTAAGGCCACAGGTGGATGATGAAGGGCCCCTCCCAGAGGGAATAAAAGGGGAGCGAAAGGGGAGGGGAGTTTGCAGGAGATGATTAGTTCGTTACTGCATTCTTGCCAATGAAAGATATCGGCCTGGCCCCTCTCCAAGCCTGATAAAGGTCGGTCATTGTGAACTATCTTGAAAGACTGTGGGAGAGGAAAGATTTGCTGGAGAGGAATTCACCGTCAATGAAATAAAGGGGTTTTTTGTCGGGACAAGGAGTCTGCTTCGTGGTTCAGAACAATGCTGAAATAGCACTGATGCTCCATTGAGATGGTGGGGGATAGCATTCCAAGGGTCTTTGGGCCAGGTTGGTGGAGAGAGAGTCTTCAGAAGAGAGGATCAGAAATCCCAGAGGGGCCCTGAGCAAGGTCCTACTCATAAGTAAGCCCTTCTTGAGGTGTAAAGCTTAAGTTAGGAGCTTCTTTGCGTTCGCTTCTCCGTCCAGCCATATGTATTTTCCTGGTGCATGACAGAATATGGACTCAAACAGGTCATGTCTCAACAGGAGGGAAACTGACATATTAACCTGTCTGACAGCTCAGCAAGTGACTTGGCCATTTGTTCTCTTTGTAGGTCAGAGTGTCCTATTATGATAGAACCGGGAGCACGCCGATTGCCGAAGCTTGGGTGTACATCACATGTGTAGGTAAGCATCAGCTTAACCCGCAACCTGCATTTTGTCCTGTGCGCATAAGGCCCCCAGAGCAGGAGGTGGCAGCACACCTCTCAAAAATTTCTCCATCCTCCTTGCAAGGGACATTGTGAATTCCGGCTTTATTTTGGGTTAGCCTTGCAAAGTTTCTCAGCAATTCTGTGCGAAGGGTAGGGTAGGTAGGACGCCGTGGCAAACAAGGGCGGGAATTATAGTTTTGCTCACACCAGGTAACATGGAGGATAAACTTGTTTTCAAGCTCTTTTAGAGTCCTGGACACGAGAAGTGAAAGCACAAAGGCAGAAGAAAGATAATGTTTTAACTCTGTCCCTCTCTTAGCCCTTTCCCTGGACGCCGATACTGGCCGAACCGGAAGCGTCCAGAACTACGCCACCAACAAGGTAAGGTTGGATTTTGACGCAAGGATCTATTTCTGGACAAGTCTCTGTTGGTCATGTAGAGTGAAGGACTCTTTTCCCAGAGCTATGAAACTGTTCTTTCAAAAAGTCATGTTGGGGAAGGGAGGTCAATAGAGACGTTCTGAAACATGGACAATCTCTTCGCATTAAAGCTGAAAGAGACGTTGGAAATCATGTTGGGTGCACTCAAGTCCTCCCTGACGTGGTGAAATCCTTCACTTCTTTCTTCTTCTTCTTCTTCTCCCCCACAGACCAAATGGACCTGGGGCCCAGATGGAGAAGGTGCAGTATTGCTGGTGAACTGTGACCGAGATGGTCCAAGCTATGGAAACATGGATCACACCTATCCTTATGTGCGATCCCAGGCAGGTAGGTGTTCAGGCATCCATATAACAATGAAAGAATTGAATCACGGGGCATCTGGAGCCTTCTTCACAGTGGGACCCTATGCTTTGAGTCAACTTCCCCTGAAGGCTACTCTTGATGTCAACGCTCTTTGTGTTTTGGGGCCAGCTGAAGAGTTCACTTTTTGGATTCAGGACTTTGTGGCTAAAAAAACCCCCTCCACCCCAAATGCTCTCTATTATTGAATTTTGTTATTGCTGTTTGACATTTTAAAAGGATCATCTTTGTGACCTTGTCTTGTTTAATCCAACAATATTTATGGAGCGTCATTCACTTGAGGCCCTTAGGAGAATGGGGGGAATAATAAATGTTTGAAGAAGCAGTCACATCTGGGTAGGGCAGGTGGTTGGTAAGAGGTGAGCCAACCCCAAGAGAAAAGGAGGACCAACGGCTGTCACTCTCCTCCTGGCTCTGCTGCCTGAGGGTGACAGAAGAGGGAACTGGTTCTGCCAAGGAAGCTTGGATGAATTCAGGGTGGAATCAATTCAATCTCTTCTGACAAGGACAAGATCCAAAACAGCATCCAGGAAACCCCTGATTAAGGTAGGATCAAAGCTGTGCAGAAGTGAGAAACACATAGTGAAATCAGCAAGGTAGAAATCAAATGGATCTATTTTGCACCTTTCTTGGGATAATAAGGAGGGTCCTGGGATGACCAAAGAAGGTTCTTGGGCATCCCAGCATGCTAAGATCTCTCTGCAGAAAGATCAGCTTATTTTCCATCCTACACAAGCAATCCAAGAGCGAGTTCTTCACAACTCAAGACTCCACTTGGTGGGATCCCCAAGATGACATTGCTGATGGCCTGCTGTCTCCGTACCAAACCCTTGTCTCCTCTCTTCTCCAGATCTTCAGGACTTGTCCCTTGTGATTCTCAATATCAACAGCCCCGCAGGGATCTTCGACAACCACAAACTGATCCTTCACATCTCCATGTTTGATGCTGCAAAAGTGAGAGTTTTCCATGCGGCTGGTGAGTAGCTAGGTCCTTGCTCCCTGGCTTGGTGGAGTCTTCCAGTGCTTGTGTGTTAATACATCATCATGTTGCCTTTCCCATGGGTCAGCCCAACAAGGTGGACCAGACGAAGAGATCAAAGCCAACGAGATCAGAACTGCTCTTGATCACTCTTGATCTTTAGTTGAAGTGGCAGAACCTTGCAAGTCTGGATGGGCTTCTCCTACCTCATTTTTGATCTAAGGAGGGATCTGTCTTGAGAGATTTTCTCTGATGAGTTTCTTGGAACAGGATCACACCACTCTTATGGGACCTTGCCTTGGTAGCTGCTTCTCCTCCTGTCCTTCAGAGTCATTCTCTCGGGTCTTCTACACAATGGAAGAGCTTGCAACATGCTTCCTGGAAATTGTGTGCAGGCTTTGTAGCAGGGGTTGAAATGCTACCGGTTCGCACCGGTTCGGAGAACTCCGCCCACTCGCCTGGATGTTGTTTTTGACCCTTTGCGCATGCACAGACTTTGCGCATGCACAGAGGGCCCAAAATTGCACGTGACACATGCACACACACAGTGAGCCAGTAGGGAAGGTAAGTAGATTTCACCCCTGCTTTGTAGCATCTGGTTGGAGAAGCCTCTATATAAAGTAGACAATTCGATTAAATGTCCATGCAGCTTGTAGGATCTTTCAAGCATTGCTTTTTCTCTGTAGCCTGTGCCTTTCGGGGACTCCCCTTTCTAGAAATCAACCAGACCAAAACGGGCTTTGTTTTCAGCCTCAAAGGAGATGCCATCATCTTCGTTTGCAGTAGATCCAGAAACCATCTCCATTCTGAGTGTTTTTCTCTATTGCAAATTGGATGAGAGGCGTAGGTTCCGTGGCTTATTATTATTTATTCCTGTTGACTTCTTTTCCATTGGATGGAAACCTCTCTGGATATGATGCCGTTCCCTCAACAGAAAACACTTCCGTCTCCCACTACAAGAACATATTGGGATCAGACAAGCTGTCCTACACGGTGCAACCTACAGATGGAAGAGGACAGCATACGTTTTACGTGGAGGGCCTCGCATTCCCAGACAGAGATTTCAACGGCCTCATCTCCTTGAACGCCACCTTGCTGGAGCAGACTAGCTCGGTAACGTATTTATTGTAATCCGTGATCCATGTATAGCCTGTTATTTTTGGTTTTTCGTTTCATTCTCAGTGTTTTGGGTGTGAGATGGGTTCTCCCTAACCTTTATCCAGGGGTGAAATCCAGCAGGTTCTGACAGGTTCTGGCGAACTGGTAGCGGAAATTTTGAGTAGTTCGGAGAACCGGCAAATACCACCTCCGGCTGGCCCCAGAGTGGGGTGGGAATGGAGATTTTGCAATATCCTTCCCCCAGGAGTGGGGAGGGAATGGAGATTTTGCAGTACCCTTCCCCTGCCAAGCCACACCACGCCCACCAAGCCACGCCCACAGAACTGGTGGTAAAAAAAAATGGATTTTACCACTGCCTTTATCCCTCTGCTGCTTTCCTGTCTTCGTTGTAAAATACGGCATCCTGTATTGGTCACAACTATATCAGTTGGACAGCTGTCACTCTGGGGGAGCTAATAAACCTGGGAAAGAACGACGAGTCAAAACAGGAAATAGTTCCTTTGAAGCCGCAGGCAATGCAGGGGAGAGCCAGAGCTATTCAGTGGGGCAAACATAAAACCCAGATCTCTTCTTTGGATATGTCCGGTTCAAAAAGGCTGAGACACAGGTTGGTGAGATATTGTTGTGGTCCGCCAGCAGCCTGCTGAGCTGGCAGCAGAGTCAGACACTGAGGAGGCTGGGGAGGAACATGGACCAGTCCTGGAGTCTGGGGAAGGCTCGGACGAGGGCTCTGCGTCAGAGGCAGAGAGAGGGCCATCTGGGAGGTACGTACTGCCTCCGGAGCCTCTAGAGTCGGATCTCAGCGAGGCAGAGGAACAGTTAGATCCAAGTTAGAGTTGAAAGGTGCTGGTCCTAATTTGATGCATTTTCTTCCCTCTCTTTCCAGACCGCACCAGCCACTCCTGTTTTCACGGATACGGTGATTTTCCACGTGGCTCCTTGGCTCATGACCCCTAACACCCAAAGGCCCCTGGAGATCTTCGTCTGCAGGTAGCTATGAAACGCCAGCAGGATTCCCTTCCTGGGCGTAACAAGACTCATTAACCAAAATAACCCGAAATTTAGATTTTTGGAGATGCATCTCCAACGAGAGTTAATTCCTCAGGACAGGACAGGAATTTAACTGGGCAGTTATGAAAGAGGCCTCCTAAATGAAGGGAACATTCCTTGATCATCTCACTTTCTCAGTTGCAATTCCTACTGCCATCTTCTTTGTCGTTTAGCATCGAGAAGGGTATACACGCCAACGGAAAATTCCTGGAGGCGATAAGACTTCTAGCAAGGAAAGCCAACTGCAAATTAACCATTTGCCCAGAAGTTGAAAACCGGGGAGACCGCTGGATTCAGGTACACAAGTTTGGGACCCAAACTTAGACTAACTTTATAGTCACTTTGAATGTAGACTAATTGGCATACATTAAAATGAAATTTCTTTGCATGCAGCTCTCAAAGGGTCACTACCTCCAATATACACTACATAAACATGACAAAATAAATAAATAGATGCAAAATGATGCACTTACCAGCATATGACACAGAGAAACAACACAGTCTAGTTCGGATGTAAATGTCAACTCGCAAGACATCCCTGGCCTGCTTTCGAGTTGCCATAGGCAAGGGGGATGGGAAAACGAACTTGAAGCCATGGCGAAGCAGCACGGCAGCCAAAAACAAAAGCACATTCCAGACATATCTCTGTCAAGGCTGTCTCCCGGGTTAACCCACAGTGGCCGGCGGGGTGTGATCTCTACAACTCGCGAAATTGCTTCGTTGGCGAACGTGACTGATGACACACCCTGGGGGGAAGGGGGAAACAGGGTCAAGCCTAGGTCATAAATTACATGGGGTCAGAGTTGGCTTCACTTGGAACCTGCGGACATGAAGCTCCCAATAAATAACTGGATTTCTTTTGAAGCTTGGCTCGAGGCTCATGATTTAATTATATACATGGCGAGAAAAACGAACCTTGAGAGTTTACCGGATGGATGACATAGGAAACAAAGCTGATACAGAATCAGGTAGTCCTGCTAGAAATACTTTGAAACTTCCTGCCAGAGGGGAGCAACAGGAACAGACCATAAGTGGGTGTGTGGGGTCTCTAACAATGATTTGAGCTCTAAGCACATTGCGCTTGTAAGCAATATCCTGAATAATGGGAAGCGAGCGTCCTATAATCTTCTCGGCTGTCCTCACCACTCTCTGTATGGACTTTCTATCTGAGGCTCTACTGCCACCAAACCAAACAGTGATGCAGTTTGTTAAAATGCTCTCAATCGTGCCTCTGTAAAAAGTGGCCAGGACAGAAGGAGAAAGATGTGCTCTCCTTATCCAATGCAGGAAATGCAGACTGAATTCCCCTTGACCAAATCTGTTCAGCAATTAATCAGTGAAAATGAATTAAACGATCACTAGAATGGCTTGACTCCAGAAGTTGTCGGTTCTCTTAAAGAAGAGACTGGAAAGGCATTTGTCCAGAATGGTATAGAGTCTCCTGTTTGGTCAGGGAGTGTTGTGGTCCTCCAGCAGCCTGTAGAGCTGGCAGCAGAGTTGGACAGTGAGGAGGCTGGGGAGGACCATGGGCCAGTCCTGGAGTCTGGGGAAGGCTCGGACGAGGGCTCTGTGTCGGAGGCAAAGAAAGGACCATTTGGGAGGTACATGCTGCCTCCGGAACCTCCAGAGTCGGACCTCAGCGAGGCAGAGAAACAGGGGGAGCCTGTTCCCAGTGTGCACATGCGCAGAGCTGCCAGAAGGCAAGAACAGCTAAAACAAAAGGGACGACTCAGGAGAAGGGCTTGGAGATGATTGGCCCCTCCCATAAGACTTAAAAGAGGAGCAAAGGCACATGGGCCTTTGCAGGAAGCAACGTTGTTAATTCTGTGCAGTTTAAAGTCCGAAGCTCTGTTTGATACTGGACTCCGTTTGGCTTTGACAATTAGGTCTTTGGCAGCGTGTCAAGGGAGATAAAGGTGGGTGATGATCAGCCTTATCCCGAAGGACTCTTTACAACTATTTGGGACTCATCTGTCAATGAACAGAATTCACAGCTGTTGCAATAAAAGAGGTTTTTGGGACTACTTGTGTGTTTTACTGCCTCAGGAAGCCTAGGTCAGGACAGGGAGTTGAACTAGAAGACCTCCAGGATCCCTTCCAACTCTGTTATTCTGTCATTGTTTCCCTAACAGGATGAGATGGAGTTTGGTTATGTAGAGGCTCCTCATCAATCCTTCCCTGTTGTCTTCGATTCTCCCAGGAATCGGGGCTTGAAGGAATTTCCTTTCAAGAAGATTTTGGTAAGTCAACTTCTCCCACCCTTTCTCGGCCAAGAGAGATCAGATTCTCCCCTCCTTAGAACAATAGAGAAGAAACGGGCGATTTCCTTTCTCTGAGGAACCTCAACAGAATAAGGATTGACTTGCAGCCTTTCAGAAGGAATCTGAACCGCACTAAGTTATCCTGTTTCACCAAAAACATGGAAAAGTCCTTCATGAAACTTTGCGACACAAATAACATACTTCAGCTTCTAAGGGATAAAAGATTATTCAGTGGGTCTCCTATTTATTTATTTATTTGTTTGTTTGTTTTCTTGGAAAAAAAAGAATCATTTCAAGGCTTTTACAATGCTCTTATCGTCTTTGTCTTTATTGCCGTCAAGGGCCCTGATTTTGGGTACGTCACTCGGGAACCCAAAAACGGGAGAGTGTCCAGTCTCGATTCTTTCGGTAACCTGGATGTCAGCCCACCTGTCTCGGTCAAGGGAAAAAACTACTCCTTGGGGAGGATTCTCATAGGCAGCAGCTTTCCTGGGTAAGGAAGTCATGAGACCACTGTTTTCCATCACTCCTTAACACTTTAGAATAGAGCTGGAAGAGACCTTGGATTTCTTCTAGTCCAAACCAGTGTTGGGTTGCCCCCAGTTCGCACTGGTAAGAATAATGGGTGGGTGGGAGGGCCCAAACAAAGAGAACCGGTTCGGTGATGTCATATCATCACCGCTACCGGCTTGGCCGAACCGGGCCGAACCAGGAGGAACCCACCACTGCTCCTGCCAGTGAAAACGGAGCCTGAGCGGGCCACGCACGGCCTCCCTGAGCTCCATTTTCGCTAGCAGAGGGTTGCAGATGGCCGTTGTGGCAGCACAGGCCGCTCCTTCGTTATTTCCAGGGTAGGCCCATCGGCCAGATCTAAGCACCCATTGGGCCGGATCTGGTCCACAGGCCTTGAGTTTGACAACTGTTTTAGAGAGTCACTGAAGCACTTGGAGGTTTATCTGTGTCCTCAGGGTCTCCTGAGTGGTGCTCCTGGTTCTTGTAGTCTGCAATTTTTCTCTCTCTGGAAATCCATTCCTTCTTCCACACCATTCCAAGGGTGTCCATCCCAAATTGTATAGCTAAAAGTCTGTAGAGGTTCCAACCTTTGAGACAACCATGACTTGGATGACTGAGAATCTCTACAGGCGATCTGCTCCTTCATTTTGCCTTCTCACCTAAAGCAGGGCTTCCCAATTTTGGCAACGTTAAGACTTCAACTCCCAGAATTCCCCACCCAAGCAAGGGGCTTTGGTACCTTTCTACTTGAACCCGTTTGGTGACTGCAATGAGTGGAGGGATCATTAACCTGCCTTTCTGCTTCTTTTTACTGACTTGCCGAGTGTGGTTGGTTGCGGAATAGCAAATGTTATGACATTCAGGAAATAAATCTCAGTTTCCTTGTAACCAAGGCATTTGGTAGCCCAAGGGCATGCAGGCTGGAAAGCCAGAGGAAGACTCATTATCATTTATGGTCTAGCTCCGTGATGGCAAACATATGGCATGCGGAGCCATATCGGTGGGCACACAGCTGAGCTCTGGCATGCGCCAACTGATTTTTGGGCCGACTGGGCCCACTGGAAGTAGTGAAACAGGCTGCTTCCGGCCTCCGGAGGGCTTCGGGGAGTGGGGGTGGGGAAGGCCCATTTTTCACTCTCCCCAGGCTCCAGAGCCTTTCTAGGAGCCTGGGGAGGGCAAAAATGGCTTCCCCAACGCCCCAGAGACCGGAAATAGCTTGTTTGCCAACTTCTGGAAGTCGGCAAACAGGCCATTTCTGGCCTCTGGAGGACCTCCAGGGGGGTGGGGAAGGCTGTTTTTGCCCTCCCCAGGCTCCTAGAAAGGCTCTGGAGCCTGGGGAGAGCAAGAAAGGGTCTTCCAGTCCCACCGGAAGTCGGCAAATGGGCTCTGGAGCCTGGGGAGGGCAAAATACAGGCCCACTGCGCCATTGAGTGCCAAAAGGAAGGGGAGCATGGGAGGACAGGGCGCATAGAATTATGGGTGTGGACACACACACACACAGGTCCTCCCCGCTCTCCCACTTTTGGCATGTGATGGCAAAAGGGTTAGCCATCACTGCTCTAGCTTTTCGTTGTTCAGTTGCTAAGTTGTGTCTGACTCTTCGCAACTCCACGAACCACAGCATGCCAGGCACCCCAATGTCGCCCACTGTCTCCGGGAATTTGCCCAAAATCACCTTCATTGCATCAACGACTCTATCTAACCATCTCATCCTCTGCCGCCCTGTTCTCCTTTTGCAGTCCATCATTCCAAACATTAGGGCAGTGATGGCTAACCTTTTTGCCATCGCGTGCCAAAAGCGGGGGAAACATAGAGGGATCGCGCGCGCGCGTGCCCACACCCATAATTCAATGTGGCCCACCCCTGAGCACGTGACCTCTCCGTGTTCCCCCCCCTTTTGGCATGTAATGGCCCAGTGGGCTTGATAGGCCCGTTTTTTGCCCTCCCCAGAGCCTTTCTTGGAGCCTGGGGAGGACGAAAACGGCCTTCCCCATGCCCCCGGAGGCCGGAAACAGCCTATTTCCCAACTTCCGGTGGGTCCGGAAAGCCTGAAAATCAGCTGGCTGGCACATGCAAGCATGCTGGAGCTGAGCTAGGGCAACACTCGCGTGCCCACCGATATGGCTCTGTGTGCCACCCGTGGCACGCGTGCCATAGGTTCGCCATCACGGCATTAGGGTCTTCTCCAATCGGTTCCCTCTTCTCATTTGGTGGCCAAGGTTGGGAAGCCCAGACCTAAATCTTCTATTTACCCCACCAATAATGTAGAGCCAGAGGAGACATATACCTGGATTGTTTTCTATAAGCTTTATCTCAAAAGAGACATCTCCAAGAGATCCTTCTTGACATGTAGGACATCAGAATTGTTCTGGTGCTTCTGCATTTCACGCTTCTCTCTTTATCCAACGCTTAGATCCGGCAACAGGAAAATGACAAAAGTTGTCCGAGATTTTCTTTACGCTCAGAAAGTTCAAGCTCCTGTAGAGCTTTATTCGGACTGGCTGACGGTGGGTCATGTGGATGAATTCTTGAGCTTCGTTCCGGCTCCAGGCAAGAAGGTATGGATTGATGGGGGAATTGGGCAGAGGGTTGGACCACATCAGCGGTCGGCAACCCGCGTGGCTCTGGAGCCGCATGTGGCTCTTTCATCCCGCTGCTGCGGCTCCCTGTTGCTGGTCGGCTCCACAATTGATAGGGCTTTCGGTTAGGACAGGTAGAGGAAAAAGGGAAAATAAGAGCCTGAGTGGCGTAGCAGGCTAATGCCTCCTACTAAGGCAGCATTTAACATCCAATTGCTGCCTGCAATTACTGCGAGTTCTAATCTCACCAGGCTCAAGGTTGACTCAGCCTTCCATCCTTTCTAAGGTGGGTAAAATGAGGACCCGGTTTGTGGGGGCAATAAGCTGACTTTGTATAAAATATACAAAAGTATGAAGGCGATTGCTTAATGCATTGTAAGCCGCCCTGAGTCTCCGGAGAAGGGCGGCATATAAATTAAAAAAAAATTTTAAAAAAAAGATGCCATGCTAGGAGGAGACTCTATGGTGGGAGAATTGGACTTCCGGTCGGCTCCAGAATTGAACAGGGGCTTCCGGTTAGGACCTTTGTGGCTCTTTGAGTGTTTAAGGTTCCCGACCCCTGGACTAGATAGAAGACCTCCAAAGTCCCTTCCAAGCCAATTACTCTATGTTCTATAATTCCCTTTCCCAATTAAGCTTGCATTCACCTGCATAGCCACAGATGAGCCGTGGTGGTACAGTGGTTAGAATGCAGGAATGAGGATTTTGCAGCATCCTTCCCCTGGAGTGGGGAGGGAATGGAGATTTTGCAAATATTCTTGCCCTGGAGTGGGGATGGAATGGGGATTTTGCAGCATCCTTCCCCTGGAGTGGG
>WNWU01000166.1:0-18128 GCA_012654045.1 Ptyas mucosa | reverse complement strand
AGTGGGGATGGAATGGGGATTTTGCAGCATCCTTCCCCTGGAGTGGGCTGGGAATGGAGATTTTGCAATATCCTTCCCCTGGAGTGGGGAGGGAATGGGGATTTTGCAGCATGCTTCCCCTGGAGTGGTCTGGGAATGGAGATTTTGCAGCATCCTTCCCCTGCCACGCCCACCATGCCACACCATGCCCAACAAGCCACGCCCACAGAAATGGTAGTAAAAAAAATTGAATTTCACCACTGAAACAAACCACAGCAAATATCCCGCATCCGGTTATACTGTGGGAATAAAATTTAACTTAGATTCTTACCCTTCTCTCTGTGTGTGTGTGTCTCCATGCAGGGTTTCCGACTTCTCCTGGCCAGTCCCCTCGCTTGCCTGAAGCTGTTTGAAGAGAAGCAAAAAGAAGGTTATGGAAGGGCTGCCCTGTTTGAAGGTGAGCTCTAAGGTTATTCTTCCCGGCTGATTCCATGGGAGACCAGGCCACCCATCCTCATGTATAAATCTTTCATTTTTTGCAGGTCTGAGGAGGGTCGGGAAAATTACCCTCGATGAGATCCTGACGGACAGAAATCTGCGCCAAGACAGCAAATATGTTCAGGTAAAACAGTAACAAAAGTCTGACATTTTCTACATTCGGTAGGAAATTCACACCACGTTAAAGAAGAAAACTGATTCCCAGCAAAAGGCAGAAGTTCTCCATTGCATAATTCATTCCCCACCATTAAGAAACCGTTTACCAAGGATTTAGAGGTGTGAAAATGAACCCAGAAACTTAGGATGCTCCTTTGCGTACGACTTTTCTAAGAAGCTGGTTTGTAACAGCCAACTTCTAAGATTTTGTCTAGGCCACTCTTAGTAACTTCCTTCCTTGACTGGTGTCAGATCCTCTTTTTGGATCTAAGGATGACATCTGTCAAATAATTGTAACAGGGAGTTACCAGCTGCCTGTTTTCAAATCCCAGGTTCTTATTTCCTAACAAGTAGAAAAAAGTATTTTGGTTTGGTTTGGAAAATCCCTGCATCCAATGGAAAAGTGGTCTGTTATCCTTCGAAATACCACATCGTTGATGCTACCTCCTTGGTGTCTCCAACTGAGCCAAGAACTATTGTTTTGTTTTAGAAAGATTGAAATCACTCCTTAAATCAACAACCGCATGTATTTTTTAAGCCTACGTGTCCCTTTCCATATCTCCTTGGCGTCTCCAACTGAGCAAATAACTATTGTTTTCATAATAATAATCGTAAGTTTATTTGTCAAGCATATATAAGCTAACAGGTAAAAGTATAAACATAATAAGAGCCTCGGTGGCGCAGCAGACTAAGTGCTGTTAAGTGCTGTTAAGTAACACCAGCTGCCTGCAATTACTGCAAGTTCAAATCTCACTAGCCTCAAGGTTGACTCAGCCTTCCATCCTTCCAAGGTAGGTAAAATGAGGACCCGGATTATGGGGGCAATAAGCTGACTTTGTATAAAAAAGAACACCGCTTTTGGGGGGGGGGGGCAAAAGCCCTACTAAACAGGTATATACAGAAGTATGAAGGCTATTGCTTAACGCATTGTAAGCCGCCCTGAGTCTCCGGAGAAGGGCGGCATATAAATTGAACCAATAAATAAATAAACAATAAATAATTTGAATACATGAAAAGAGTAAGTAAAAAGGAATATTAGGACAGGGGACGGTAGGCGCTTATGCACGTCCCTTACAGTTTCGTAAGTTTTGTTTT
The DNA here is from genome assembly GCA_012654045.1 of Ptyas mucosa. NCBI lineage: Eukaryota > Metazoa > Chordata > Lepidosauria > Squamata > Colubridae > Ptyas > Ptyas mucosa. The sequence continues at coordinate 16,400 of WNWU01000166.1, read as the reverse complement.
AGAATGATTAAAACCTCTCCTTAAATCAACAACTGCATGTATATTTTAAGCCTACGTGTCCCTTTCTATAACCTGTCCCACACCTCTTTGGGTATAAAATACCTTAAGGACAGGTAATATGAATTAAAGCTTTAACGCAGGAGTCCCCAAACTTGGCAACTTTTAAGACTTGTGGATTTGAACTCCCAGAATTCCTCTGCTGGCCGGGGAATAATTCTGCGAGTGGAAGTCCGCAAGTCTTAAAGTTGCCAAGATTGGAGATCCCTGCTTTAACCTGACAGGAGCCCATCACAAATACTTGTCTTTCTGTCCCTCTTCCCAGAGTTGCATTGACTGGAACCGGAGTATTTTAAAGCGGGAACTCGGACTGACCGAACGAGACATCATTGATATCCCCCAGCTCTTCACTCTCGAAGGCTCCACCGCGACAGCCCTGTTCCCAGACATGGTGAGAGACCCTCCTTCCCATTGGTCTTTCCAAAGCAAGCATCCCTTCTGAGCATCCTACGGGGCTGAGGCTGGGTTTCAATTCCAAGGTTCAAGGGAGAGAACAACAGAGATTTATAATCTATCACATCTGGGAGGATTCTCAGTCATCCAGGCCATGGTTGTCCCAAAGGTGCTTTTTCAAGAGGCAATTGGACTTTCCTGTTTTTCTTTGAAGATGTTTCGCTTCTCATCCAAGAATTTTTCTCATCCATTCTTGGATGAGAAGAGAAACATCTTCAAAGAAAAACAGGAAAGTCCAATTTCCTTTTTTTAAAAAACTCCTTTTGGATAATCTACCATGCTTTCCATCAGCAAAAGGGAGAAACTGGAAAATTTCCTAGTTTTCTTATAATAATAATAACTTTATTGTCACTGTACGTGTATACACAGTATACCCATACAACGAAATTCACTTAACACCCAAAGACCAGGTCCAACACGCATAACAATCCCCAAACACACTCCCACCCACCACAATTCTCCACCCCTAAACCACACAAACATCCACACAACAGACCAAGTAATGCTGTCCAACAGCTCACCGATGGTGGCCCTTGAGTTCATAGTTGAGTGCAATTATAGCTCTGGGATAAAAACTATTCAGAAAACGTGTGGTCCGAGTTTGAATTGTTCTGTATCTTCTGCCAGAAGGCAACAGTCCAAAAAGATTGTAAGCAGGATGGGAAGAGGCTCCGAGAATGTTATGCAACTTTCTCAAACAGCGAGATTCGAAGATGTCGTCCAGGGCTGGTAGCTGAAGTCTGATGATATTCTGGGCAGTTTTAATGATTCTCTGTAGAGCTTTTTTTGTCCGCTAGAGCTGCTCCCATACCATGCAAGAATGCTGTATGTCGGGACACTCTCCATGGTGCTGCGATAATATGTGCTGAGATAGATTGATCTTCCTGAGCATTCTCGGGAAGTACATCCTCTTCTGTGCCTTCTTCGCAAGCATGTTAACATTCATAGTCCATGAGAGGTCCTTCGAGACATAAATGCCCAGAAATTTAAAACTACCAACCCTCTCCACCTCCTCACCATTTATGTACAACGGTAAATGTACACCTCTCTTATCTTAGTTTTTAAAGATTGCATTCAATGTCTTTCCGTTGAAAGAATAGTGGCCAAAAGGGAGCTTTTCTTTAAAAAAAATTATATGAGGTGGACTGTTAGCAATGGAGACAATGGCCAACCAGCACTGATAATTCTAAGCAAGAGCTTCTAATTATGAAGAATGGTTAAATCCTGTTGACTCAAAAAGGGGAACTTTTTAAACGTTTTAGCAGAGAAAAAAGACATGGGGATGGGAATAGTTTTACTCAATTCTGGGCAAAAGGGGGTCCTTCCAAAATTGAATGAAAGGGTGTTTTGGGCGTTGATGTAACAGTCACTTAAATATTAGCCAGCAGTGTGCTGCAGCTGTCAAAAAAAGCCAACACAATCCAAGGCTGCATTAACAGAGGGACAGAATCAAGATCACGTGAAGTGTTAAAATGCTTTATAATAACTTTGTTAAGGGTATTCTTGGCTCATAACCAATGTTATGGGTTATTGAGCAGAGTAACCCTTGAGTATGCACATGAAAGCGGCTGAGAGTGAATAACCACAGTTAATATACCGACACACTGAGTTGTGGTAGTCTTTTACTTTTTAGAAAAAAGTAAAGCAAAGTCCAATAACAATCCAAGTCATACACAGATAAGGCAATAGTTAAAATATCAATTCAGGGATATTCCACGTACAAAGTCTTCTTACCAGTTGTTGTCATTACACAATAAAACAGTTCTTCTTGAGTTTCAAACAGGAACAAGTTCAGTATTAAAACATTCAATAAATAGTAGAAAGCAACAAGTAGCAATGATCAAACAGTGATCATACAGAGAGAACAGGTAGAGAGTAACAGCAAATAAGCAGATAAAATGGTGTCCTGTCCACAAGCCATGATTCAGGCTTCCCCTTAAGTACATTGGCTACAGAGCCTAGCCAATCAGGATACAGGATGATGCAATACTGTCTTAAATCAATGTAATACCTTTTGACAAACATGTATTGATAGTTTATATATTGCCTGACCAACTAGTTAGACAATAGCCATTTCCTATACTTGGAATATTGCATCCAGTTTTGGTTGCCACCGTATAAAAAAGATGTTGAGATTCTAGAAAGAGTGTGGAGAAGAGCAATAATTAGGGAACTGGAAGATAAAACATCCAAAGATATGATTGCAAGAATTGGGAATTGAGTTTAATGAAAAAAAGGACTCCCAGTGTTCCAATATTTGAGGGGTTGCCACAAAGAAGAGGGGGTCAAACTATTCTCCAAAGCACCTGAGGGCAGGACAAGAAGCAATGAATGGAAACTAATCAAGGAGAGAAGCAACTTAGAACTAAGGAGAAATTTCTGACAGTGAGAACAATTAATCAGTGGAACGGCTTGCCTTCAGAAGTTGTGGGTGCTCCCATCACTGGAGGTTTTTAGGAAGAAATTGGACAATCATTTGTCTGAAATTGTAGATGGTTTCCTGCCTGAGCGGGGGGGTTGGACTAGAAGACCTCCAAGGTCCCTTCCAACTCTGTTATTCTGCTTGGAAGAAAGAGATGGATGAGACGTCAACTCAATTCTTTGTCTTCTTCTCTGCAGGTAAATATGCTTGTCTTAGGGGAACACCTGGGCATTCCCAAGCCATATGGACCCATCATCCATGGCCAGTGTTGCTTAGAAGTGAAAGTCCGCTCCCTCCTGGAGCCACTGGGCCTCTCCTGCACGTTCATTGATGACTTTTTCTCCTACCACGTCTTGTCGGGAGAAGTCCATTGTGGCACCAACGTCCAGCGGGAACCTTTTTCCTTTCGTTGGTGGAATGTTCTTCCATGAAAAAACTGCCCATAAATTATCTCAGGCTTCGTTTTCTCAACACCTTTGTCTCTGAGGTTGAAGAGATGCAGCAGCGTGGAAAATTGTTGGAAGGAGAACCTTTCCCAGAGATAATTTCTCAGCACCTTCCCGAAATTGGTTTCAATTTGGGTCTCTTGAAAACACACAAGGCAGTAACGACTTACCGTGCAACACAGCAGATTAGATAAAATTGTCTTGGCTTTCTGGAAAAACGCTGTTTCTGGAGAAGCCAGCAAGAGGAAAAGAAACTACCAGGAAAAGCCAAATATATTTACATTTTCAGTGGGAATTATTCAAAAGCCATCACCAGGTAAAAGATAAAACCACAAGGAGGAACTGCTCTCTCTCCTCTCTGTAAGGAGCAAGAAATATTTATTCGTTATAGGAAGGTTGATCTAAATTGACTTCCCAAATTTTGGGGGGGAAAGGAGAAAAGAGGCATTTGAAAATCTTTGCATTTGCGGCTTCAAGTTGCTAATTCCGGGTTCCAAACAGATGCAAATCCAGCCCAAAGTCTGATTACTTGGCAGAATTTGCATGTAGGAATGGAATGGTTCCCTGTCCACTACTAGCATAGATAGATTTAGAGGTTAGGAGTAGAGCAGAGGTCTTCAAACTTGGCAGCTTTAAGACTTGTGGACTTCAACTCCCAGAATTCTGGGAGTTGAAGTCCACAAATTTTAAGGCCGTCAAGTTTGAAGACCTCTGGAGTAGAGCCATGAAGGATCAGCTGGAAAAGTCAGATGAGAATCTCTGATCTCTGGAAAAAAAAGAAAGAGAGAGAGAGAAAGAGAGAGAGAGAGAGAGAGAGAGAGAGAGAGAGAGAGAGAGAGAAGAATAGGAAAACCTGATTGTTTGGATTGAGATGGGATGGTTATCTCAGCCAGGAATGCAAAATTCTTGAAAATAAAAATGTGCATTATGAAATTATGTCTCCGGCTCAATTGTGCAAGCCAATCTCTTTGCAATCTGATGTGTCTCAGTGACTTTCATCGGCACCAGACAAGAGGAAGTGTTGATGTGCCTGATTAACCCTGTTTTTCCTTCAAAATGAGGGGCGCGGGTGCTTTTCCAATGAAGCCTCTTTAGCAACAGGCACATTACATTACATTACTACTGGGTTACATTACGTGAAATCCTTTATGACTCAATAAATCAGAAAAGACTGTCATGAGGGTACAATAAGCAAGCAATATAGAGTTCATATAGTCCTTGACTTATCACCATCTGTTTAGCGGCTGTTCTAAGTTACAAAGGCACTGAAATAAATGACTTGTGACCAGTCCTCGCAGTTACGACCGCTGCAATGCGATTAAACTTTGGGCGCTTGGCAACTGGCATGTATGTACAATAGTTGCACAGGTCAGGTGATTGCTGTTTGCGACCTTCCCAGGCAGCTTTCCAACAAGCAGTCCATGGGGGAAGCCTGATTCGCTTAATGACTGCACGATTCGTTTAACGCCTGCAGGGATTCGTTTAACAAGCATGGCAAAAAAAGAAAAAAAAAGGTTGTAAAATTGGGCGCGACGGTAGTTTAACCTTGCTTAGCAAAAGAAATTTTGATAAAGAAGATCTGGAGAAGGTTTTCTTCTCTCTTGCCAAACGTCAAAATTAGGGTCATCCCATCAAGCTTATTGGACAAACAAAATAAGTATTTTTTTTTTCCGAACAATAAATCTGTGAAATTCATGATCGTAAGAGGTTGTGATGACCCTGTGTCCCTTTGACAAGGGAGTGGACAACTCCATCAAGGTCTACTATTATTCAAGAGTCAAGGTGGCCTCTTAACTTCACATCTCCACTGCAGATCGTGGCATCTCCAGGGTGTCAGAAACCCAGGGCCATATGGGGAGAAACAGATGGCGGATTATGGGGTTTATGAGCAGAGCTATTTACTTCCAAGTCACCTCGAGAACTGAATTGTATAGAAAATTGACAAACGTACAGATTCCCAGTCTTGTTCTTTTTTTAGAAGCCATTACAATCAGTAATCACACTCACAGGAATCGAGGCCAGCAGTATTAACACTCTCAGACAAAATAACGTTTAACAAAAAGAGAAAGACGGCTGAACCTGTGAAACGAAAAAACAACAACAAAATGTTAAAAAGTTATGGTACTTACCTAGTTATTTACCAAGCACATCTAAATTATATTAAAATAAAACCAAAATATCTTTACAATCTCGAAGGCATGTCACCACCTTTGAGCACCCCTAATGTTTGAAAATTGAAAGTTGAAAAATTTGACATGCCCTATAAACATTTCCCATCAGTCCAACCTCCACTGGGTTCACTTATTGGCTTCTCTATTTTTTTATGGAAGAATGAAAGAATGAAAGAATGAAAGAATGAAAGAATGAAAGAATGAAAGAATGAAAGAATGAATGTCTAACCTCCAGAAGAGAAAGGCACACCAGGAACAGAGGTGGGTTTCAGCAGGTTCGGACCAGTTCTGGAGAACCGGTAGCAGAAATTTTGAGAAGAACAGAGAACCGGTAGTAAAAATTCTGATTGGTCCTGCCCCTATCTATTCTTTGCCTCCCAAGTTCCAGCTGATTGGTAGGAAATGGGGACTTTGTGGTAACCTTCCCCTGCCATGCCCACCAACCCACGCCCACCAAGCTATGCCACACCTAGTAAGCCACACCCACAGAACCAGTAGTAAAAAATTTTGAAACCCACCACTGACCAGGAAGCTATGGCTATTGTCTGCCTTTCTCAAAGATGATCTGAAAGGGAGATCAAAAACTTCAAAGCAAAGGCAGCCTCTTAAAATGGCCACCTCTGATTTGACGGGAAATAATTTTTGTTTTATCTCACAGAAGGTGCTAATTGGCTTAACAGAAGCTGGCAAATTTCACCGTCGCTCCTTAAAGCTGTTGGAAAAGGACCCTGGGTGTACATTCAACACCTTCTAGCATTAGTGTAATTATCAAAAAAAAAATTGTTTTTTTTTGTTTTTTTTTTAATTTGATTTATATGCCGCCCTTCTCCGGAGACTCAGGGCGGCTTACAATGCGCTAAGCAATAGCCTTCATACTTTTGTATATTTATACAAAGTCAGCTTATTGCCCCCACATACTGGGTCCTCAAGTATGTGGGGTTTGTTTGTGTGTGTGTGTGTGTGTGTTACAGGTAGCCCTCGACTTACGACGACAGTGAGCCCAAAATTCCTGCTGCCAAGTGAGACATTTGCTCTATTTTACGACTTTTCTTGCCAGAGTTATTAAATGAATCACTGCAGTTCTTAAATTAGTCACACAGTTGTTCAGTGAATCTGGCTCCCCCGTTGGTTTTTACAGGGTCAGCCTATCGCCCCCCCCCCCCAAACAATCTGGGTCCCCATTTTACCCATCTCGGAAGGATGTTAGGCTGAGTCAACCTTGAGCCTGGTGAGAATGGAACTGCCAAACTGCAGTCAGCTGGCAGTCAGCAGAAATAGCCTCACTGCACTCTGACCACTGCGCCACCTCGGCATTATAGAAATCAAAAACAAATAAATAAATGAATCTGTCTCAGTCAAGAGTTGGGCTACTTTCTAGGAAGTCTCCACGTCTTCTGGCTACTTCCTCCTCCTCTTCCCTGGGGTGGAAGCAGATAATTCTCGTTGGGTGAGAACATGGGCTGCCAGCTCCCAAATCAGCCACCCCAGCCCAGGAGGAGGGATTAGAGTGTGCACCAGCCTATCAGATGGCAAGATTGAGGGGCTGAGCAGGTACCCACCCCATCCTTCCCCCCTTTTAAATCTCTTCCTCCAGCTCAGGAATGTTTATTCCAGAGCCAGCAAACTCTTCCTGGAGGACAGGGGGAAAAAAATCCCCGAGCATGGCTAAGCAAAGATTTGCCCAGTTTTCAACGGAGAAGGTTACCAGCACTGTCCATATTCTGGGCACCGAGCTCAGCCTGGACATCCTTGGGTAAGCATCTAGACATTCCTATTACACAATGTTTTCTGATTTCCGGAAGAAAAGAAGAACTTAAAAGATCCTTTCAGTTTCGCAGAAGGCAGCTGAAATTTAGCAGAGAAAAACATTAAGGCATGCGTCTTTTCAGTTCCCAACTCTTAACTCCCGGGCGGAGTGGGGTGGATGGGGAGATGTCGGGAGTGGTTCACTAAACAGCCCGAAAGCATCTCTAGAAGGGAGTGAGGCATCTCAAAAAAAGAAAGAAAGAAACCTCCCCCTGTACCCAGATTTCTGAATATTCCCTCGGTGTTTGCAAGGAAGTCATCGACCAGGTAATTTGCAAGGGTAATGGGCGACGCTATCATTTGTTTTGCTATCTCAAGGAGTTCCTTAAACTGCTGACAGGCGGCAGGAAAAAAGTGCTTGGTTTCACAGAGAGAAGGGAAGGGCCCCGTTGAATTTCCATTCAGAATTGATGGCAACGCAACCCATCTCATTAGAAAAAATAGGATAGGATAGGATAGGATAGGATAGGATAGGATAGGATAGGATAGGAGCTGGAAGGGACCTTGGAGGTCTTCTAGTCCAACTCCCTGCTCAAACAGGAGACCCTATACCATTTCAGACAGGTGGCTGTCCAGTATTTACTTTGTCCTAAAATATCCTAGGGCAGGGGTCTGCAACCTTAAACACTCAGAGCCATTTGGACCCATTTTCCACAGAAAAGAAAACACCGGGAGCCACAAAACCCTTCCCATGCCTGCCTATTTCTTGAGCGGCCACAAAACTTAGCCTATGTAGTTGAATTAAACATTCTGCTTTCTTCTGAAACTTTTTCCTTCTCTTGGATTTATCCATGGTTGGCCTACCGGGCGGGGTTGGGGGTTGAAAAGCTCAATAAATTGCGTGCTGGCAGTTTTTGCACATCGGTGGTTGTGACGCATATTTTGAGTGACAGGGAGCCGCAGCGGAGGGGTGAAAGAGCCACATGCGGCTCCAGAGCCACAGGTTGCTGACCCCTGTCCTGGGTCATTCAGTTAGTTATCTCAAACTTGGATGGGAATCGTGGCAAAACTGAACAATATTTAAGTTCTTCCTCTTTCTATTTGGTGATTTATTCATTTTTTAAAAAATGCTGCTATCTGTGGTTACTGTAATGGTCATGATTTATTAAAGTAACACCTGTCAGGCTTAGACTGGGCTTCTTAAGGGGTTGCTGTGGTTGCCGCAGGGGTGAATGTGTGCACACGCGCACGGATGTGCTGAATAAACACTAGCATGGGCCGAAAACATAGGGCACAATATAAACTTAGATGAATAGGAAACGATTTGGAATAAAAATTATACGTTAACAAAATCGGCAGCATATAAGGAAAATCAATATAAAATGCTCTATCATTGGCACCTAGCACCAGCAAGACCTGAACCTAAGTCCCAAGTGTTGGAAGTGTAATTACCACCAGGGTACCTTCTTTCATGTGTGGTGGCCGTGTCCCGAAGCGAAGAAGTATTGGAGCAAAATACAACACTGGTTACAAGATTTAACAAACTGCCAAATTGAATTAATTCCGGAAACATTTCTCCTGGGTATACTAAAAACCAAGTATGTATCATATACATGTGAGTATATGATTCTGCATATACTCACGGCAGCAAGAATTGCATTTGCGCAATATTGGAAAGAACATAACTTACCACCGGAGGGATTGATTATTCAAAAAATATTTGAATGTGCTGAAATGAATAAACTAACCTTAGAATTAAAGGGAAAAAAGAGGATTCAGAATACTATGCGGTGTGGGATAAATGGTATGGGTGGATAGATAACAGAAATAAAAATAGGTAATGTTTATAAGGAAGTTGAAGATGTGTATGTATATAATGTAGATTTCATATGAACTGTTAATCCAACTTTTTTTTTAAAAATGACACTGTCTGTTTGGTTATGTACTAGAGTTTTGAAAAAGAAAATTACAATAAAAATAATTATATATATATATATATATATATATATATATATATATATATATATATATATAAAAACACTAGCTCTGATCAGCCCATGACAGTGGGGCACACCTTGGAAATGTCAACCGCACAACAGAATCACAGGAGGGTGTGAGAGATCCTGGGTGCAGGTAGATGGTGAAGGATTTGCCAATCTGTTGTCACCACAGGTGTGAATACAGCACAATCCTTGCCAAAGCCACACACTTAAAAACTCTTGCATTGTTGGGTGGGCTCAAAGACGCCCTAACCAGAAAACCCTTAGGAATGCAGAGAGCAACAAGCTCTAAAACACTTTTGGGGTTTTTTGGGTAAAAGTTTTTTTTTATTTTTTTACACAAACAAACAGACAAGACATTTTTTTTCTGAACAGAGTATTGGCCAAGTCACAAATTTATACTGCTTTTAGTTATCTCCAACACAATTTCTATATTTCACTTTTTGCAGGGGTGAAATGCTCCCGGTTCGGACCGGATCGCGGGATCCGGTAGCGATGGTGGTGGGTGGTTTGGAGATCCGGTAGCAAAAATCCCTGCGTGCCCCCCCCCCCCATGCCCAGCTGAGTTATGCGATCATCAGAGGCTTTTTTTTTTAACTTTTAAAAGCATTTTTTTTACAACCTCTTCGGCCAAAGAGGTTGTAGGAAAAAAAATGCCTTTAAAAGCCTCTGGCGATCCCAGCTGAGTTGCCTGATCGTCACAGGCTTTTAAAAGCATTTTTTTCTGCAACCTCTTAAGGTCGTAGAAAAAATGTTTTTAAAAGTAAAAAAAAAAAAAGTTGGCCACATCCACATCACATTACTCCACCACCACCAAGCCACGCCCACAGAACCGGTAGTAACAAATTTTAGATTTCACCCCTGACTATTTGCCATAATAATATTCTTTCTCTCTAATTTTATTTATTTATTTATTGGTTCAATTTATATGCCGCCCTTCTCCGGAGACTCAGGGCGGCTTACAATGCATTAAGCAATAGCCTTCATACTTTTGTATATACTTGCTTAGTAAGGCTTTTGCCCCCCCCCCCCCAAAGCGGTGTTCTTTTTTTATACAAAGTCAACTTATTGCCCCCAATTTTTCTATTCTTTTCTTTATTTCTTCTGATATGTAACCAATATTACCATTCGCCCTTAGTCATTAGTCAATTTTAGTCAATTTTCCTTTTTTCCCTTCCTCTCATTGCTTTCTCCAAGTTAAAACCCTTTAATTTGAAATCAATCATTTTTACTAATACCTAACCCTAACTCTAAATCATCCTATTCAAATGTTTTCCCATTGCTCCCTTTTCACAATGTAATATAGTTTCAAGTGTTTTCCCTAAATTCCATAGTTCCAATCACAAATATTAATGTTCATACAATTTTACATATATAACCAGTGGTGAAATGTAAAATTTGTTACTACCGGTTCTGTGGGTGTGGCTTGGTGGTGGTGGGGTAATGTGATTGGGTGGGCGTGGCCAACTTTTTTTTTTTAACTTTTAAAAGCATTTTTTCTACAACCTTAAGAGGTTGCAGAAAAAAATGCTTTTAAAAGCCTCTGACGATCCCAGCTGAAACGCGCGATCATTAGAGGCTTTTTTTTAACTTTTAAAAGCATTTTTTGGCCGAAGAGATTGTAGAAAAAATGCTTTTAAAAGTTTTTTTTTAAAAAGCCTCTGATGATCGCGTGGCTCAGCTGGGCATGGGGGGGGCAGGGATTTTTGCTACCGGTTCTCTGAACCACCCTCCTCCATCGCTACCGGATCGGGTGATCCGGTCCGAACCAGGAGCATTTCACCCTTGTATAAAACCCATTTCCTTTCCATTTTTAAAAACAAGTTTATAGCTCTTCTTTCTACCTTTGTTTTTTGACCACGCACAATGCAGAAAAACCTGGAGAACTGCTTTATTAAACCGAAGAACTAAATTCGGATTAGAAGGGAACTAAATGTGGAGAGAGAAGACAGACAGAGCAGGAAACGGACAATAAAAAAAGACAGCTAAATGCAGATTAAATGTGTTAATTCTCGTCCTCCAGCGTCTGTTTCTAGAATGCCAAGTTTTCACCAGTTCTCAGTGCAAAAGATAAAATATAGTCACAGTTATTCCGGGGACAATCTACTGATCTCCGTGCATCGATGCTCAACACTTGCCCATCACGGCATCTTCACATCAAGAAGAATTGGTCCCAAAGGTGCTTTTTTCCAATTGGACTTTCTTATTTTCTTGGAAAACATTTCGCTTCTCATCCAAGAACCTTCTAAGAGCGAAGCGTTTTCGAAGATGACAGCAAGAAAGTTCACTTGCCTTTTGAAAAAACATATCTTCGGCAGGGATGAAATGCTCCCGGTTCGGACCGGATCGCCCGATCTGGTAGCGATGGCGGCGGGTGGTTCAGAGAACCGGTAGCAAAAATCACTGTCCCCCTCCCCCACCATGCCCAGCTGAGCCGCACGATCATCAGAGGCTTTTTTTTTTACTTTTAAAAGCATTTTTTCTACAACTTCTTCTGCCGAAAAAATGCTTTTAAAAGTTAAAAAAAAGCCTCTGATGATCGTGCGGCTCAGCTGGGATCGCCAGAGGCTTTTCAAAGCATTTTTTAACCACCTCTTCCCCAGAAGAGGTTGCAGAAAAAAATGCTTTAAAAGTCTCTCTGACGATCCCAGCTGAGTTGCCTGATCGTCAGAGAGACTTTTAAAGCATTTTTTCCTGCAACCTCTTCAGCGGAAGAGGTGGTTAAAAAAAATGCTTTGAAAAGGCTCTGACGATCCCAGCTGCGATCGGCAGAGGCTTTTCAAAGCATTTTTTTGCATTTGCCGAAAAAATGCTTTGAAAAGTTAAAATAATAAAAAAAAAGTTGGCCACGCCCACCCAGTCACATTACACACACACCCCAAGCCACGCCCACAGAACCGGTAGTAACAAATTTTACATTTCACCCCTGATCTTCAGGATAACCAACCATGGACCTGGATGATTGAAAATCTCCATAGACATTAGGAAGTATTATTCCCAGTTTTAAAAAATTGCTAATTGGGATTGTTGGAGGAATTTACCTGGGTCAGGTTAGCTTGGGGAAGGTAGCTTGGAAACACACTTTCAATTCTGTTTTCACTGCTTCAATGTGCCAGAGGTGACCAAAACAGCATTTTGGAAGTCAATTCACCATTGCCAAATTCATTAGGGGTAGATTCCCAGTTTTTGTCAGACTGGATAGAATTTGCTACGATATTTTAGAGGGGAACACCTTATTCCTTCAGTCAAAATTGGACATTAAGAGTCAGATCTCACGCGTATTTATGCGGAAGTTTGGCAATGAACCAACAGAACTATTCTTGGGACAGAAGGCATTAAAGGGAGGCAGGGAGGAAACTGCATATCTTAAATCTCTTTTATGACTTAAACGGGAATAGTTTTGCAACGAACAGTGTCTTTCTTTTAGGGCAGCCCCGAGTGCTGCGACCTGCTTCAAGATCTGGGCCACCCATGGCCTGAACATCTACAAAATCGAAGATCACAGGACAAAATCAACAAAACCAGCAAAATCGAAGGTTTCCTGCCACGACTCAACGTGGCCGCTGGACCAAACCGTCAAGTTCAGCGCCACCATGGATGCACCGAGCGACCAAGTCGATGACGAAAAGGTGAGGAGAGAAACGTAGGCCAAAGATTGCTTCTCCGCCTCAACAAGATCCTGGGATTTGTAGGCCTCCTTTTAGACCTACAAATGGATTTCCTGAACAAAATCACCATAAATAAACCAACGGGATGACTTGGCTGCAGAAGTTGTGGGTGCTCCAACACTGGAAATTATAGGGTCATTCCATGTCAAGTGGCCTCAGGCTCCCAGCTCGACCATCGCGGATTTTGATGAAATTTGGTGTGAACATGCACACGCGTCCCCAATGAACATTGGTAAAGCCTTACGTTTGCCGATGCAATACTTGCAGAGATATAGTCATTTGTTTGACCCCCCCATACCGCAGCCTTCGACAGTATGACTCTGAGGTTTCAGCAACTTTGAGACATAATATGTCCGGCAATATTTTGTTGAGAGAAACAAAACCTGGCCATCTTGTACAACTTGTTTTGCTTCTATTAAACAAAATAATAAAAACAATCTCATGAGCGATCTCCATCTAGATACCGTAATTTGGAGCAAAGTCGGCCGAAAATGGCTGCAGCGCAAGAAAAGGGTAAAGTTTGGCTCTTTTTTTTTTTTGCGCTGCAGTCATTTTCAGCCAACTTTGCTCCAAATTACCGTATCTAGACGGAGATCGCTCATGAGAATGTTTTTATTATTTTTGTTTAATAGAGCACAACAAGTTGTACAAGATGGCCAAGTTTTGTTTCTCTCAACAAAATATTGCCGGAGATATTACCGTATTTTTCGGAATATAAGATGTACAGGAGTATAAGAAGTACCTTAGTTTTGGGGGAGGAAAATAAGAAAAAAGCTGATTGGCAGGTGGATCGGCCTCCCGGAATACCCCCAATCAGCTGTTCCCAGAGGTGAATTTTAGCAACAGGTTCCTTGGTTGTGAGCTCTGTGCCTTGCTTTTTTATCCCTTTTTTTCCTGCCTCTGAAACTTCTGAAACTCTGTTTCAGAAAAAACTTTTTTTCCTGCCTCTGAAAGCCTCCAAAACAGCTTCAGAAAAAAAGCCTCTAAAGCTCTGTTTGGAGGCTTCTTTTCTGAAGCTCTGTTTGGAGGCTTCTTTTCTGAAGCTCTGTTTGGGGGCTTCTTTTCTGAAGCTTCGTTTCGGATGCTTTTTTTCAGCCTTTGAAATGTCTGTTTGAGAAGCCGGGCGGTGCTACATTCGGAGTATAAAACGCACCCAGATTTTCACCCTCTTTTTTTGGGGGGGGGGAAAGGTGCGTCTTCTACTCCGAAAAATACGGCATGTCTCAAAGTTGCTGAAACCTCAGAGTCATACTGTCGAAGGCTGCAGTATGGGGGGGTCAAACAAATGACTATACCTCCACAAGTATTGCATTGGCAAACGTAACGCTTTACCAATGTTCACTGGGGACGTGTGTGCATGTTCACACCAAATTTCATCAAAATCCGCGATGGTCGAGCTGGGAGCCTGAGACCATTTGACATGGAATGACCCTAAAACTTTTTACAAGGATAGATTATAAAGTTGAAAGCAGAGGTGTGTTAAAGAGGGAGAATTTTAAGGGGTGCCACCTCCAATATCCTTTGACTTAAATTTACTGTTTGATGATATATTGCAGATCAGAGTTTCGTACTACGAACGTAACGGCAAGGTTCCCATCGCCAAAGCGATTCTGCATATTACCTGCATAGGTAAGCTGGCAGGGATGCAGCGGCGTGGCACGGCCCAAAGGATGAATTGGGGGGAGAGGGGCTATAACTCAGCAAATCTGGATCAGTGAATCCTGCCCTGATCAGACTGGGATCGAACAGGGGGAAAAAAAAAGCAGACAACTAATCAACATGGCCTGAAATACGCTTTTCTTGCAGAGAAATGAGCCTGGGATGCAAGCAGAGGCTTTGGGTGGGAATAATTTAAAAGTTTCTTTGTTTTAAACCCTCCCCCCCACCTCTTTGTTTTCCTGCTGCAGAAATGTCCTTGGATGCTGATATAAATCGTTCGGGAATGGTGACCAGAGGAGGGAAGCAAAAGGTTAAATTAAATAAGATTTTTGATCGGGGTAGAATGACAGGGATGAAAATACTTGTAACGTTAATGCGAACAGACGTTGGGGAGCTGATGGCTTTGTGGGCTGTTTCTCCTGCTGGCAGGGGAGGATGAGATTTGCGAACACATCTGGGACACACCTGGCTGGGGTGGTGTTGTAATGAACTCACTCTGCTAATTACAATCATCTAAATGTAATGAATAAATACATAATAAATAAAATGGTCGCTGGATGACTTGGAAAGCAGATGCTGCTTTTCACAAGGGCTCCCGAGATCCCAGATTGCTCTTCTGGCAGCTTCTGGAGAAGAAGGAGGTCATTTTTCATAGCCTCCACAAAGAGGAGGAGGAACAGATCATGGCTGGGGGGAGGCAGAGCCAAAGAGGGACCCCACCTTTGCTGATGTCCATCCTGACATGGCTTCCCATCCCTGCAGGACCAGTGGACGTGGGGTCCGGATGGAAAAGGCGCCATTCTCTTGGTGAACTGCGACCGAGACAATCCTACAGCCAACGAGGAAGACAACAAGGACACCAAGCTGACATCCAAGCAAGGTAGGCCGGCTGCATTCATTGTTAAGTGGAGTTTTTCTCATCCTCCAAAGCTTGAAGAGGTGTGGACTTCAACATCCACAATCTGTAAAAGCAGTGTTGTAACAGAAGGACACGGTGCTGAAGTACAGATACAGCTTATGACTAGGGTTGTGACGCAAACAGTTCCAAAACATACAGACTTTATTAGAACAGCTGGGAATTAACTCATTCTCAGCGTAGTCCCAACTAAATTAAAACAAACTCTTCATAACACAAATTCTTCAGTCTAATCACCAACCTTGGTATAATTAGCCAAACTGCCAAAGGCTTCTCTTGGCAAAAGTTCAAAAGCAGAAGAGAGAGATAAGTGCAGCAAGACTATCAACGTTGTTTTCCGACAAAGAGCCCAAGAGCCGTTGCTGGTCTTTTAAACCTTATGGGAGGGGCCAATCATCTCTTGGCCTTACTCCCAAGTCGTCCTCTTTGCTTTAGCTGCTCCTGCCATCTGGCAGCTCTTCTCATACGTGCACTAGGAACAGGCTCCTCCTGTTCCTCTGCCTCTCTACTGTCAGCCTCTGGAGGCTCCGGTGTTCACACATCACTCCCCGATGGCCCTGGCCCCATCTCTGCCTCCGATGCAGAGCCCTCTTCCGGGCCTTCCCCAGCCTCCAGGACTGGCCCATGTTCTTCCTCAGCCTCATCGCTGTCCGACTGCACTGCCAGCTCCACAGGCTGCTGGAGAAGCACAACTAGTTGCATTTATGCTGGTCACAGACTGGGTGCTTGATGGCCTGTATAATACCCCAAAGTTATCGTATGGTCATGCCGTGGTCTCGTGATCGGACACGTAAAAAATTGTGAATAGCTGAGCTCATCAACCAAACTAAAGCCAGATTGTGGTTAATGAAAGCGTGAGGCC
>WNWU01000165.1:543080-575804 GCA_012654045.1 Ptyas mucosa | reverse complement strand
GAAAAACCTGGATGAAACAAAAATACACATAAAGACCTACGAAAATAAAATAAAATAAAATAAATATTTGACCTTTATAGGGAGGAGTCAGGAGATGAGGGTGTGGCTAACTGAAGAAGACAAACAAGACAGAAATAGCTATCTTAGTCTCCCTTAAGTCTCACAACAAGACAGCAAAATGCTGCTTTGATGTCTGATAAAGCCAAAAAATCTGGTGAATGAGATTTCACTGAACTATGGCTGTATAAAGATCTTGATTTACATAGGAGAAACCTGGATGAAACAAAAATACATATATGTATGTATGTATATGTATATGTATATGTATATGTATATGTATATGTATATGTATTTCTCTTTAGCCAGATTCTACCTATGTAAACCAAGATGTTATGCAGCCCTAGGACAGTGAAATCCCAATTCACTAGTTTCTGGGCTTTTTTTCCCTTCTTCTGACAGCCAGAAGAAGAAGAAGA
The DNA here is from genome assembly GCA_012654045.1 of Ptyas mucosa. Lineage (NCBI taxonomy): Eukaryota > Metazoa > Chordata > Lepidosauria > Squamata > Colubridae > Ptyas > Ptyas mucosa. Next base: position 575,328 of record WNWU01000165.1, on the reverse strand, counting down.
AAAAAAAAGCCCAGAAACTAGTGAATTGGGATTTCACTGAACTAGGGCTGCATAACATCTTGGTTTACATAGGTAGAACCTGGCTAAAGAGAAATACACATAAAACCTACGAAAAAGAAAGAAACACACACACACACACACACACACATTCAGTATTTCATGAATACGATAATGTTCTTTTCCATGATTTTGGATATGTCTCCTTAGGACAATGCAATTGGTACGGTGAGAGTTCCCTAATTCAACACCCTATAACCACCAGCTAGAGTTTTGTTTTCCCTGAAAATATGTTTACCATGAAACTGCTCTTCCTTTTGATCTGTTTTTCCTATTATTTAGCCAGAATCAGCTTTCTTGCAATTAAGCTGATTCGTCCAAGTCTTACACGCTGATGCTTATTATTAAGAATGTTTTTCAGATTAAAAGAAAGAAAGAAAGTGCAAGAAACAAAAGTGAGAAAGATAGAAAGAAAAACACAGGTCAAGAAATAAATAACTTCCAACCTTCCTTTCAGTATTTATTATTCCCTGTTAATTGTCAAACAGATGCAAAGGAAACATACCAACCCAATAGTAACTGCAATAAAAAATTAATTGTTATCAGCTTAAGAAACAAGTTCACTTTAACTTCCCTACTTTAACCTTGAGATGTTCTTTTCTGTTTAGGTCTGGTCTCAGGATAATAATGTAGCATTTGGGGAAGAAGATGCAGCCCAGCAAACCGGTACTGGAGGTCAAGATGGAGAAAATCTGTACAACCACCATGGACTTCCCTTTGGTGCTCAGGTAGGTGGGCAGAAAGGAGATCCAGACACTGCAGAAGACCAGCATGCTGAAGGTGATTAGCTTGGCTTCATTGAAGGCCCCAGGAAGATTCCTGGCCAGGAAAGCCACTGTGAAGCAAATGGCAGCCAGAAAGCCCATGTAGCCAAGAACGACATAAAACATGGTGACAGAGCCTTCATTGCATTGAAGGGTGATCTCTCCAGGCTCGGAGTGCAGGTCAGAGTCAGGGAATGGAGGAGAAATTATTAACCAGATGGCAGAGATGAAAATTTGACCAGAACAACCACAAAGGATGATGGAGTTGGCCAAGCTCTTCCCCAACCATTTTCTGACTTTATTCCCTGGATTTAATGCCAGAAATGCCAGCACCACTGTGATTGTTTTGGCCAACACAGAAGACACGGCTATTGAGAACACAATGCTAAACACTGTTTGTCGGAGAAGGCAGGTAGCTTTCCTTGGTCGGCCAATGAAAAAAAAGGAGGACAAAAAGCAGAGCATGAGGGAGACGAGGAGGATGTAGGAGAGGTCCCGGTTGTTGGCTTTGACAATGGGAGTTTCTAGGTATTTAATGAATATGATTAAAATGAATCCTGTGATTAAGAACAGGAGTAGGGCAAAGGAGACCAGGATGTTGCCCAGATGTTCTTCATAGGACAGGAAGGTTATTCTTTTTGGGATACATTGGACTCTGTTCTCAGTTGGATATTGATCATCTGGGCACCTAGTGCATTTTTCAGTATCTGAAAAAACAGAAAATAATATTTATTTTATAGTCTCTCACATTTCATGAAATACCTTTAGATGGCAGCTTATAAGGAGAGATAGGTAAGCCATAGTAAATGATAAATGGCAGCCTGCATACATATGTAAAACATTAATCTGGCTAAGCATTTTAAAGCAAACTTTGGGTACCTTTTGTCCCAGGAAAAGTCCTCGATATATAGAATAGAATAGAATTTTTTATTGGCCAAGTGTGATTGGACACAGAAGGAATTTATCTTTGGTGCATATGCTCCCAGTGTGCATAAAAAGACAAAATACATTTGTCAAGAATCATAAGCTACAACACTTAATGACAGTCATAGGATACAAATAAGCAATCAGGAAACAATCAATAACAATATAAATGGTAAGGATACAAGCAACAAAGTTAGAGTCATGCAGTCATAAGTGGGAGGAGATGGGTGACAGGAACGGTGAGAAGACTAATAGTAATGCAGCCTTAATGAATAGTTAACCTTAATGAATAGAGACAGTGTTGAGGGAATTATTTGTTTAGCAGAGTGATGGCATTTGGGAAAAACTGTTCTTGTGTTTAGTTGTTTTTGTGTGCAGTGCTCTATAGCATCATTCTGAGTGTAGAGTTGAAATAATTTATGTCCAGAATGTGACATGTGGAGCACACTGAGAGCTTTTGCACCAGAGACAAACTCCTTGTGATGTCCAATCTCGCACGGCCAAGAAAAGTATTCTATTCTATTCTTTGGCCTGTAATGTAAAAATGGCTTGGGTGACCAAAATCGATTGACCTGATACCATTTCTCAACAAACAAAAAATTCAGATGTTTCTCAGAAAGCAAACATGAGGGACCCTTCCAAACTGACAAGGAAAAGAGAGATTTCCTCTGGCAAGAGTAACCTTGTCCAATTCACCATGCCTTTCTACCACTTCAGTGGTGTTATTCAGCCGGTTCTATCTGGTTCAAGTGAACTGGTAGCGGTGGTTGCAGGTGGCTCTGCCCACCCACCCGGATGTAATCACATCCCATTTATCCATGTTTTTGACATGGACGCTCTCATTTGCGAATAGCGAAGGAAAGTGAATACCACCCCTGTACCGCTTCCTACCTCATCATTCAAGATATTTTTCTTAAATCTCAAATTATGGAAAAAATTGGACATGTTGAAAATAGTCAAGCATAAATGTATTATTAAGATTATGCACATTGATCAAATCCAGTATCCTTCCTTACAGAGTTACTCACCTTCCTGGGTAGAGATGGTCCCTTCCGGACAAGGGACGCAGTCATAGCAGCAAACCGGTTCTTCTTCCCGAGCATGTTTGACAAATCCAGGAGGACAATTTTCCACACATTTGGACTGGGGCAGAGACTAAGTAGAATAACAAGGAATTACAAAGAAAATACGTTAGGACTTAGCATCCATGGAAAATGGAAGTCAACATAAATATTAGCCAAGTAGTTTTTGGTCTTCACTTAGTAAATATGAAATCTCTAACTCATTTCAGATTTTAAGAGATACGACCAGTCATACATTCTTCATTTACCCCCTCTCTTTTGCTTTTGGTGTGTCACATTGCAATAATGGATTTTCTATTTGATAACATCTAGAGGGATGAAACTGAGAAAAGATTTAAGCATAAAGTGACAACCAGTGGGTTCTTCCTCATAGTTCTTTCCCTATGACTATCATTAAGTGTTGTACCTTATGATTCTTGATGAACATATCTTTTCTTTTATGTACACTGAGAACATATGCACCAAGACAAATTCCTTTTGTGTCCAATCACACTTGGCCAATAAAGAATTCTATTCTATTCTATTCTATTCTATTCTATTCTATTCTATTCTATTCTATGAAAATATTTCTGCTGCTGCCCTGAGTGCTTAATTAGGCATTTACATGATTTATTCTTTGTCTAAAATCAAGACATGCAATTATTGTTACAAAATTAAAGTTATGGAAAATTGGGAGAGTCCCAAAATTGTATTAGAGGAGAAAAAAAACAATTTTTAAATATCTTGGCTTGTACAGTTCACAAATAATATTAAGAGCTGTAATATCCCAATCTCCTGTACAACTGGAGAGTAAGGTGAAAAGTTGCTTCCAAAAGGGATATATTTGAAATATAGAAGCAAGGAAAAATATAGCAATCCTCAAAAAATACCTATAATATGGCCCTTTATTGGAACACAATTTTTCAGTTGACATCTATTCGTGTGTCAAAATGAGGGGTGATACAGGAAAATGATTTGCATTTTTATTGTATTTTTGACTTAATTTGTTTCTAGCATTCCACTACTATGTACCGTCTTGTTAATATTATGTGTTTAATGTTTTAAACAATGTCTAATCAGCCATCTATTTTAATCTATTCATCAGAACCATAGTTGAATTTATTAAAATCTTATGTTTTGGATTTGAACTGACCCCAAATACAACACAGCATTCTTCATTCCTTTTCAGATCAGTGATAAAATTGGTTTAGATGCTCTAAGTGATAAAAATCAATTCCCTTTTTTCCATCGGATACTCCCCAAAGAAGGAATCCACTACCCAGCAATTGTCCAACTGCTCCTCCATTTCAGATGGACCTTGATTGGTCTCTTTGCTTCAGACACAGAGAAGGGCGAGAATTTCATGAGGACTTTCACTTCTATGCTTGTCAGGAATGGAATTTGTGTTGTTATATCACAACAACTCTCAAAAGCTGGGCATACAGCACTCCTCAAGGATGCCTTCTCTAAATGGAGACAAGTCAATGTCTTTGTTCACTTCATAGAATATGTTTCCATTTTTGAAAGAGTTCTTCCTTTCCACTTAACTCTTGAAAGTCTTCCAGGGCCCATTGAAGGGAAAGTCTGGATCACCACAACCTTGGGGTTGTATTCAATAAAAAAGCGCCAACTTCTCAAATACGTCCATAGTATTTGGAACTTTGTTTTCCTGGCAAAAGAAAAGCTACTGGATGATGCCTTTGAACCCTATTTCTTTGTAGATCCCCGGTTTGCCGATCAGTCTTTTCGCTGCTCTTTCTCCAAGCGTGTCTCTTCTGTCAAAGGTCGGAGGAGATGCAGCCAGAAAGCACCCCTGGAGACCCAAGATAAAAAGAACAGGATCCGGCTCACAGTCGAATATGATCTTTACAATTTCATTAAGACTGTGGCACATGCTTTGAATGCTGCATATTCCTCCAGGTCCAGGAGGACAAAGAAAGAGGGTAAAGAGAGGTTGGAGGCTCTAAAGCTGCAGCCATGGCAGGTGTGGCACTTGAGCAGGGGTGGGCTTCAAAAATTTTAACAAGAGGTTCTCTACCTGATTGCTGGGTGGCCGTGGCCGTGGCCGTGGCCATGGTGGGCGTGGCCTAGCCAACCTCCTGCACCATGGTGGAGGGGCATTTTTGCCCTCCCTGGCTTTCCTTGAGCCTCCAGGAGGGTGAAAATGGCCTCTCCAGGCTCCAGAGGCCTTCCGGAGGCCAGAAATGAGCCTGTTTCTGGCCTACCTAAACTTCCAGTAGGCCGGTTTTTCACCCTCCTCGAGCCTCCTTGCACACCCTGCACTTACCTACATCCAAAACGGGCCACATGGGGACTCCTGGGAAGGATGCGGCGGGCAGGGCGGGACCAGGAGTGGGATATGGAGGGTCTCCGAACAGCACAGAATCTTACCAAAGGTTCTCCTGAACTCCTGCGAACTCCCAGCAGCCTACCCAAGGTCTTGAGAAGGAACCATCAAAATTAGTTCCTTTTGAGAAGGAATCCAAAGAAGGGGAACTATTTCAACATACTTATGACACAAAAGGCCAACAACTTTGGCCAATCTAATTGATCAGGGAATAATTTCCCAAAGAGCCTAATGTCAGAGTTCCAACGGATGCTCTAATTAAATCATGAGTCTCGAGTCAAGCTTCAAAAAAAAAATCCAGTTATTTATTAGGAGCTTCAGGTCAGCACGTTCCCAAGTGAAGCCAGCTCTGACCCTATGTAATTTATGCTCCAATTATGACCCTGTTTCCCCCCTCCCCCAGGGTGTGTCATCAATCACATTCACCAATGGACCAATTTTGCAGGTTGTAGAGGTCATTCCCCTCTGGCTGCGGTAGGTAACTCTGGGATACAGCCTTGAGAGAGATACATGTGAAATGTTCATGTGTCTTTGGCTGCTGTGCCATTTTGCCAGTTTCCCATCCCCCCTGGCCTATGACAACTCAGGAGCAGGCCAGGGATGCTTTGCAAATTGACACCTATATAATGACAGATAAACTTTGATATTAAAAAGTGCTGATTTTAAAAGGATATGTGCATTTTTTAATATATTCCTGTATATATTTGTGGGAAGAAAAATCCATCTGGTTCAGTTCCAAGCTGGGAGAAAGACACTGGAAACATAGAGACTGATTGGAAAGATGGTTTATTGATGAAGCAGAACCACATGGGTTTGTGGTTCTGGGTAGCTGACAATGGAGTTGAGAATGGGGGGGGTTATACTTTCTCTGGGTTTTGTATTTGAGCTTCCTGTTCCTGTGCAAGAACATGTCCTCTAATATTCTATTGGCTGTTATCAGATTCCTATGGGGTCATGTAGGGGTTATATAGGAGTCATTTTGGCTCTATAGGCAAAAGAGGAAATGCAAATAGAAGACTGTAGCTGCATAATAGAAGAAAAAGAAACTCAGAAAGTATCCTCCCTAAATTTTGAGATTGAAAATAATGTTAGTGGGAGATTTCTACTTTCAGATTTATAAAGTTATGTTAATTGGTTAAGTTGAATTAGCTCATCTGGTCATGTTTCCTGTCTGGTCTAATAGGGAGAATATTAGCCCGACAACTTTATTCTTGACCAATCCCTGCTTTCTGGTAATCAACATGTTTGTTTTCAATAAGTACACTTTTTCTGCTCTTTCATTTATTTGTCATTTGCTCTGAAATGTTCCCTACAATTGACACATTTTGTCAATGACATTTTCTCAATATATATTTTGTCAGCATATGACTGACAAATTTTGTGGGACATGTTCTGTATACTTATGATGATAATGGTAGCACCTGTTCTCCTAATTAAGCACGTTTAGACAACTAATAGATTCAAATATGAAAAGACCACGTGGAAATAAGAAAGGAAGGTTTCTGCTTCTAAAATTTCTGGATGTTTCAATTCTAGTTCCATCCCTTTCTGGAGAAGAATGACTTTTGCAATCTCTCCCACTCTGAGTTCTACATGGACCAAAATGGAAATATTGCAGCAGACCTAGGCATTGTGAGCTTGCTGGTTCGATCCAAGGAGGACCCCATGGAAGAGTTTCTGGGGAGTTTTGAAAGGCAGAGACTTCTTATCAACCGAAACGATCTTTTACGGCTTAAGTTGTTCAACAAGGTAGTTGAAATGTTGATGTCTTTCTTTTTTCTTTTTTAATTTGATTTATATGCCGCCCTTCTCCGGAGACTCAGGGCGGTTTACAATGCGCTAAGCAATAGCCTTCATACTTTTGTATATTTATACAAAGTCAGATTATTGCCCCCATAAACTGGGCCCTCATTTCACCTACCTTAGAAAGGATGGAAGGCTGAGTCAACCTTGAGCCTTGGTGAGATTCGAACCTGCAATAATTGCAGGCAGCTGGTGTTAATAATAGGGTGCTTTTTCTCAGTTTTCCAAGGCCTGAAGATCCATTTCATTTTTGTTTCCAAATCAAGGATTATCATTACATTCAATCAATTTACGAAATTCCCTTTACAATACACATATATCTTGGATTGCAATCTATAATTATTCAACTATTCCACCTATTTCTCATTATTGCTTCCATTTTATCAACTAAAAATTTATACATTACTATTCCCTTTATTTCTATCTCTTATTCTAGCTTTTAATCATATCACCCTATATTCAAAAGCCTTTTCTTTCTTTCCTGTCTAACTTCTAATCATATCGTCTGCCTACAAGAAAAGAAAAAAGCGAAAGAGCACAAAGAGGGAGAAGTAGGGAAAGGCAGTTCAAAACAGCAACCAGGAGCAGGAATCATCCTTCCATCATCTCTTGCCCGCTTTATATTTTAATTGCTATGCTTTAAAAAAAGTGAGGTGAAGGGAAGGTGAAGCAAATCAAAGCAGCCATAAAGAAAAAGAAATCCTCTACCCATCATCTCTTGCTCGCTTCAATACTTCAATTGCTATGCTTTTTTTTTTTTTGGCTTATCTCCCCCATTCCTCTCTTAAGTCTCCATCTATTTCTATTTCTTGGATGTCTCATCTAAGTACTTCTCCCATCTCTACCCTCTTCCACTGCCTGTTTTCTAAGATTTTTACAGAGGCCCTTGCTTCCATTTCAGATATATCTTCCACCTCTTTTAATATATTTCCCCCTGGTTTAATTCATCCATCATTATTATTTTCATTATAATCTCCTTCTTGTCTTCTTCCTTGCCGGAAGACCCATTTCAAGTTCCTTAAGCCTAGTCATCAATGTGGCTGACCTTTACTGAGAATTGAATGTGAGAAGTAGAAATCTTATAGATTTCTTTTTTAAACTGCTTGGGAGGCTTCAGTGCTATTCCATTTCATATACAATCTACAATTTAGTATCTCAATCAATCTGGTGAAAAAACACAAGCGATGTGGAATGTGCTGTTAAAAGCTTCAGGTTTCTTTGTATCAAATAGCAAAGAAGAAGGCAATTCACTTGACTAATGCCTGATTTCAGGATTGAATCAGATTAAAGTGAATCATAATTGGAAGGAGATCCTCTTGGTTCCATTGAGAAATAAGCTACACCTTGTCCTGGTTGGGAAAAGTGTTTCTTGAATAGGCAGACTCATAATCAGTTATGTTCTTAAACAAACCAGATTGGGTCAGTGTTAGACCTACCTCTCTTTCACCCCACTGGGATACAGCACTAGGGAGAGGTAGTATTTAGCTGGTTTGGACCGGTTCACCTGAACTGGTAGCAGAAATCCCGGGTGGGCCTGCCCACCTGCCCACCCATCCACCCTGGCTCTATGCCATCCTATTTAGACACTTTTTGAGGCCAGGTGCATCTGCGGTAGGTGTGCACACCAGCAAATTGCATGCCCACTCACATTTGCGAACTAGTAGGGAAAGTAAGTGAATACCACCCCTGGCACTAGGCTTTCTGCTCCTAGTGGTCCAAAGTTCACATGAAATCAGAATGACTGTTCTGATATTCCCTGACCCAGAAAACTGAAGTACTAAAATAAGACTTTGATCTAAAGAGAGAGAGAGAGAATTGGAAAGAAAATGCTACTTGGATTTGACCATTGGCTATTTAGAATGGAATAGAATAACAGAATTGGAAGGGACCTTGGAGTTATTCTAGTCCAACCCCCTGCTTAGGCAGGAAACCCTATACCAGGGTGTCAAACTCGATTTCATTGAAGGCCGCATCAGGACTGTAGTTGACCTCAGGAGAGGGGGGCGTGGGGGCATGGTTGGCCAGCTGGGTGGGGTCAACTGGGTGGGCATGGCCATCTTGACAACACTCCCCAAACTGCTGTCATGTTTCCTCTTTGCACTGGGTAGACCGGCCCGAAGCCACGCTGGCCTGATCTTTCCTCTTCGCATTGGATAGACCAGGACGGCCCCGCGGGCCAGATCTGACTACATCCGACCCATGGTTTTCAGTTTGACACCCCTGCTCTATACCATTTCAGACAAATGGTTATCCAACCTCTCCTTAAAAACTTCCAACATTGGAGCATTTACAACTTCTGGAGGCAAATTAATTTAGAGGGCACTTCATCTGAAAACCCCTTGAATGTAATTGTTTACCTTGTGTGTTGCCTAACTTTAGTCTCTCTGGGACAAAAGGAGCCTCCAAACCCACCCACGATTTCTGCTATCAGTTCAGGCGAACCGGTCTGAACCAGCTGAATACCACTTCTGCATGGCAGCCATATAAATTGAAGAAATAAATATACAAATAAACAAAGAACATCTCTTTTAAAGTTTACAGCACTACTTTCAAGAAATTTTTCTTAATCTCTATTAACTGTGAGATAGTTTTGGTCTACTTTCAAAGAGGAGCAGTTTTGCAATGTTTTATGTAGTTCGGGGGGGGGGAAGCTTTTTAGATCTGCTTAGTCAAGGGTTTCTTTCTTCATCACAGTTTATTCTATTTTAATAGATCAAATAGAATCAGAGTTCAATAAATCTTTTACAATAATGTTACAATAATGTTTATTCTCAATTTAATTGAGAAAACCTTGGCTATATGAAGAATGGAGGAATTCATCCATGAGGAGGTTATCATTTAATGCTTCAATTTTTCTAAATTCCTTCCAGTGATGGGATTCAGCCAGTTCAGGCCAGTTCGGGTGAAACAGTAGTTAAATTGCTGACTGGCCCCTTCTCACTCCTTCCCATCCTGCCCCTTCCAGGAGTCCCCACACGGCCCAATTTCACTCCCAGGATGCATCAGGGAGTCCTCCTAGGCCCAAAACAGGGCATGGAGGTGTGACGCGGCACCCCTGTGGCCCATTTTTGCTCCCAGGAGGCTGCAGAGATGCCTACTAGGCCTAAAATTGGGCACGTGGGGGCGGCACATTCCCACCCCCACAGCCCATTTTTGCTCCCAGGGGGGTGCAGGAGGCCAAGTGCTGCCTGTCTCACCCCCTGGTCATGCCCACCATGGCCACGCCCAGCCAGCCAGTAATTAGGGCAGAGAACTGGTTGTTAAATTATTTGAATTCCACCACTGATTCCTTCCCTCCAGATGGTATTAAGTAAAAAAATCCTTTATTGTAATCTTAGATGCCAAAAGAAAAAGGGAGTAACTTTTTATGGTTATATATGGGAGTAACCATAAATCTGCCATTAGTTATATTTCCTACAACTATTTTGAATGAGTCAGTGAAGCCCAGAGACTACTTGTCTAATTTTCCTGTCTTTCTCCAATTTCCATGGATAGTGAGCTCTAACATATTTTCTTTGGCATTCCTTCTTTTTCTTCTTAGTCTCTGCCTCAGTCCAAATGTGTGGAAAATTGTCGTCCTGGATTTGTCAAGCGGGCTCGAGAAGGAGAGCCTGTTTGCTGCTATGATTGTGTTCCTTGTCCAGAGGGAACCATCTCCACTCATGAAGGTGGGTGATGCTGAAGGAATTGGTAATCCTTCTGGAAGTAGATCCATCTGGAGTATTTTCCTAAAACTATATGTTGAAAGACGCATTGATGTTAACTGCTTTCTTGTTTGTTTTCAAACTACACAATTTCATTTCTAAAGGTAAGAATAGAAAAAAAAGCCTTGAAGGGGAAGCTGGAAACAGATAAGAAGGTGTAGCAGATTAGGCAAGCATTACTACTGCAAGAGAAAATATTTCTTTTACTTTTCATTTTGGAGCTATCCTTCCATATTTACATTTCTAGGAACATTTGAGTTTTTTGAGACTTGAGGAATTTTCTTAGGTCTGGAAGGATTATTGAAATGCACTCAACATAGGTTGTTCCTTGAGGATCACTGAGCAGGTGTCATCGGTCCACAGTAAGATGATGTGAACAGTTATGGGTGCACCTCATTACGCAGAAATTATCACTGCTCTTAATACCTGTTCCAGATTATTTGCAGGACTAGCTTTCTGTGACTGCCATTTAAATTTCATATGATACACATCTTCTGAATCCAGTATATTAAGAATGCCATTTGGAAGGTCCCAGTTAGTGTGTTTAGAAAGATTAACTGATTCATTATTTACCTCTATTAATGTAGTTCCTATGGAGATTGTGCATAGTACACAGGGAATCCTTTGGGTTTTTGACTTCCCCCAATTTGGCCTCTATATGGTATAGAAAATGACCTTCCATTTATTTTCTTTCTGTGGATATGTGAAGAAATTAATCTTGGAAAATGCTTCTGGTATCAGCTGTTGTCACAAAAAGAGTATTCCTTGAAAGGCAAAAAGAGAGAATATTAAAAAAAATATTGGTTTTCTCAGATACAGAAAAATGTACCAAGTGTCCAGATGATAAATATTCAACCAAGAACCGAGTCCAATGTTTCCTCAAAGCTATATCATTCCTATCCTATGAAGAACATCTAGGCATCATCCTGGTCTCTTTTGTACTAATCTTATTCCTAACTGCAGGCCTTGTTTTAATCATATTCATTAAATACAGAGAAACACCCATTGTCAAAGCCAACAACCGGGACCTCTCTTATACCCTCCTGGTCTCCCTGCTGCTTTGCTTCTTGTCTCCTTTTCTCTTCATTGGTCAACCAAGGAAAGCCACTTGCTTACTCCGACAAACGGTTTTCAGCATCATCTTCTCAGTTGCCATTTCTTCTCTCTTGGCAAAAACGATCACGGTGGTGCTGGCTTTCTTGGCCACAAAACCAGGAAACCGAGTGAAGAGATGGTTGGGGAAGAGCTTGGCCAACTCCATCATCTTTTCTTGTTCTGCTGTCCAAATTATCATCTGCTCCATCTGGCTGGGAGTTTCTCCCCCTTTCCCTGACTCTGACCTCCACTCCCAGCCTGGAATGATAATCCTGCAATGCAGCGAAGGCTCTGTTGTCATGTTCTACATTACCCTCAGCTACCTGGGCTTCCTGGCTGCTATCTGCTTCACGGTGGCTTTCCTGGCCAGGAATCTCCCTGCAGCATTCAATGAAGCCAAATTTATCACCTTCAGCATGCTGGTCTTCTGCAGTGTCTGGGTGACATTTGTGCCCACCTATCTGAGCACCAAAGGAAAATATATGGTGGCTGTTCAGGCCTTCTCCATCTTGTCCTCCAATGCTGGTCTACTGGGCTGCATCTTCATCCCCAAGTGCTATATTATCATTTTAAGGCCAGACCTGAATACAAAGAAACAGCTTACAACCAGAGGAAATGTAGAAGTATAACACAGAGGAATTTCGACTCTCAACTTGTTCTTACAGGACAAACATAGGAAATGGTCCAAGTTGTTTTCCATACATGAGCTGGGCTAATGATTTAGCTTGAAATAATTAAAGGGCTGCTGGAAAAGAATGTCTCATTCCGTGTAATTGCAAGACAGTACTGAGTTCTTTTGAGCAGTCAAGACAGAATATCTCTCTTGTTTCCTTAGGCTACTTGAATCCTGAAATGTCATGCCTAGGAATATAAAACATGACACTTTTGCAATGGGAATCTTGTTGATTTGCCAGAAATACTTTTGAATTCTCTAAAAATGCCATTATTTTAGCAGTATCATAGTTTATCTTCATCAGGTTTTTAAAAAACTTAATGGATTCAAGATCAAAATATCATTTGATTTTTTTGATTTTATTAAACTTCTATACCGCCCTTCTCCCAAAGGACTCAGGGCAGTGTACAGCCATATTAAAACACATATAAACTCACAAATTTAAAAACAATTTAAAATAAATATATAAAATTTGGCCCACAAAGTTAAAAGCTAAGAAACACCCCATTTAAAATTCATATTAAGCCAGCCTGGCCTGTTGGAACAAAAGAGTCTTAAGGGCACGGTGAAAGGTATGCAGGTTGGGGATCATACGAACCCCTGGGGCAGCTCATTCCAGAGGGCTGGTGCCTCCACAGAGAAGGCTCTCCTCCTGGGTGTCACCAGTCGACATTGTTTGGCTGACGGCGCCCTAAGGAGCCCCTCTCTGTGGGAGTGTATTGGCCAGTGGGAGGCTATTGGTGGCAGAAGGCGATCTCGTATATACCCAGGTCCTAAACCATGGAGCGCTTTAAAGGTGGTGACCAACACCTTGAATCTGAGGAGCCTGAGTGGCGTAGCAGGCTAATGCCTCCTATTAAGGCAGCATTTAACATCCAGCTGCCTGCAATTACTGCGAGTTCTAATCTCACCAGGCTCAAGGTTGACTCAGCCTTCCATCCTTTCTAAGGTGGGTAAAATGAGGACCCAGTTTGTGGGGGCAATAAGCTGACTTTGTATAAATATACAAAAGTATGAAGGCTATTGCTTAATGAATTGTAAGCCGCCCTGAGTCTTTGGAGAAGGGCGGCATATAAATATAAATAAATAAATAATAAATAAATAAATCGCACCCGGAAGACCACCGGGAGCCAGTGCAGCTCACGCAGGAGAGGTGTTACATGGGTGCACCATGCCGCTCCCATAATCATCTTTGCGGCCGCATTCTGGACCAGTTTCGTTATCAGCATAAGGAAAGTAGACAGACACATTTTAGCCAAATTAGGAGGAGGATAATCTGGATTATCCAACTGGTCAGCTAAAATATTATATACAAGTTAAACAAGAGAGGAGCTAAAGTACAGCCTCATAAATTTCCTGGAAAAGAATTCTTAAAGAATGTGATGACTAAGTGTTCCATGGACATGATGTCAGTGATGGAGGTGAGGCTGGGCATAAATACCTAGGCAGAAATTGAGATAATTAATATATCTCCATCTTAAGAAGTATTGGACAAAAATAAAGATATGATTGGAAGAGATGATACAACAACGTATTGTGTTGAAATCAGAAATATTTCTTCTAGGACTTTTCCCTGAAACTTATAATAAAGAGAATGTATATTTAATTATTCATGTATTAACTCCAGCTAGAACTGTATTTGCGCAACATTGGAAAAGCGAAAAGATTCCCATTAAAGAGACGGTGATAAGGAAAATATTAGAACGTGCAGAAATGAACGGATTAACATTAGCAATTAAGGAGAAAGAGCAAACTGAATATTATGTGATATGGGAAGTATGTTATCAATGGTTGGAGAATAAAAATGGAATTTGGAAATGAAGAAGACTAAAGAATAAGTAGAAAATATATTAAGATAGAGATATAAATAAGATGAAAATTGTTAGTATGTGTATGAAGAGAATAACGATGTTTGATGTTAATATGGTATTATTACTAAAAGATACTAAGAAGAAAATGGAGAGTTTTACAATATTTAAATGTTTAATATATTATAATATTAATGTTAACGTGAGTGTGAAAGATGTGACAAATGAGGATGTAGCACAAAGATGTTTGTGCCCAGATGATACACTGCATCAGGAAAGATAGAATGTTTATCTTTGTATTTAAAAAATAAAAAAAACTTTTTACAAAAGAAAGAAGCAGACATTCTGCAACCTCTGGAACTAAAATAATTAAAATTTTATTCCACTAAGCTTTCGTCAGCCATCTGCTGACATCATCAGAATATTAAACTACCATTGTTTCTTTATTTCAATATAAATTTGGTATAAAATGGTTTGTCCTGAATGCAACTGCTTGAGGGCTCCTGGATTGGAGCTGAAAGGTGAAAGGGAAGCAGTATGCTCCCTCCCACATGTTGGGGTAGACCAGGTGCCTCGATGTGGATGCTGTAGAAGTGTCTAGGTAATCACTGGAAATTGGGCCTTGCCCAATCATCTTAAAATGGAAATCTAAAGGAGATTCTATTGAGGAAAAGAAGTCACCTTGAAATCATCACATATATTCTCAAATTTAAAAGAAATGTGTGTAGCTGGCCATATTTTCTTCCTTGGCTGTATCATGGCTGCATCTCCCTAGCATACAAAAGGTTCTCAGTTTTCCTCATCCCCATAAAGAATAAAAAAGTAATTTTCTTGTACTTCCTTTTTAACCAGAGGGGCAACATTTCCCCCCCTCCCATCTGACTACCCTTTCAGAATCACTTCTATCCATTGACATCAATGGAGATTTGCCTTTTTCTTTAAAAAATACTTCAAAATTCTTTCTCTGTGTACTTTTTGTCTCATCAATATTTCACGGCATCTCTCCTATCAATTCTATAAGCAGAGACAACTATAACACAATGAGTTATCTTCTAGATCAGGGGTCAGCAACCTGTGGCTCTGGAGCTCCTGCGGCTCCCTGTTACTCAAAATATGCGCCACAACTGCCAATGTGCGACACCTGCCGGCACACAATTTATTGAGCTTTTCAACCCTTGGTAGGCCAACCATGGATTAAATCCAAGAAAAGAAAAGTTTCAGAAGAAAACAGAACATTTAATTCAACTACATATGCTAGTTTTGTGGCTGCTCAAGAAATAGTCAGGCACGGGAAGAGTGTTGTGGCTCCCGGTATTTTCTTTTCTGTGGGAAACGGGTCCAAATGGCTCTTTGAGTGTTTAAGGTTGCAGACCCTTGTTCTAGATCTATGCTGTTTCCATCCAGAAAACAAGTTTTGCAAGGTAGGCTAAAACAAATGTGGCACTGAAAACTGGCACTCTCAATCTTGCAAGGCTGTGCACTCTGTACATGTAGAGACATTCAGAGAAATCTTGGTGCAAAGAAAAAAGATTGAATTTGATGTGTGTATGAAAGCATTGTAGAAAACTTAAGAAAGGTGTGTGTGGAGTCATCTCCCAATGGTTCTCTGTGGAAGCAATGCATTGCATCCCCCTTCCCCCCCCACCTTTTCGTGATCTTCAATTAATGCACCAAACAGACAAGAGATGGACGTGGGAATATCAAATCTTACAAAATTTGGAGGAGTGAGGCTTTAAGCTAGGGAACAGCTAAAGCAAATAGGAATAAGGAAAAAAACCTCTCATTGTTCTGCCCCAGCTATGGAACCCAAGAAATGTAGCACACACAAAACTCCAAACAACTCCGTTTACTACAAACAGTCTTTTTTCAAATGCAGGCTATTACTAAAAATGTCCTTAACAGCCTGCCAGGAATCCCAAAGATTACATAAAGGCTTACAAGAGTTGGCAATTAGCCCAGAAACCAGGTTTGCAAGGAAACTTCACTCAAATGCGACCAGACGAACATGCGTTGTTTCCTGCAACGTTTGCCAGCTGTGTGCAAACTTAAATAGGCTAAGGGAGTGCCAATTAACCCCAAGCCTTACACTCAAGGAGACCTTCTTCTGAGTAACCACTCCTGCTTTTTGGCAGCCCTGCATGCTCGTGCATTGAGAAGGCTCCTCCACTTCACTCTCTTCACTTGAAGGAGCCTCTGGAGGTTCTGAAGGCCCTGGCTGAGTCTCTGCTTCTGGCACCACATCTTCTTCAGCCTCCTTGCTGTCTGACTCGAGCACCGACTGCACAGGCTGCTGGCGCAACACCACACCAACCACAATCTGCGCAGGCCGCTGGCAGACCACAATACTCATATACTTCAAGCAATGAAAAATAAATAACAGAAAAGTAACAGAAACATCTGAACTTTCTGGACATATCACAAAATTAACACAAAATTCAATAAACAAGAATAATGGGGAATGTAGTTTCTAGGTTTTATCATATCTCAAGACCTAAAATGGACACCTAACATCAAAAACGTCATCAAAAATGCACAACAAAGAATGTTCTTTCTGCGCCAACTCAGGAAGCTCAAACTGCCCAAGGAGCTGCTGATCCAGTTTTACAAAGAAACTATTGAGTCTGTCATCTGCACCTCTACAACTGTCTGGTTAGGTTCTGCAACCCAACAAGACAGACACAGACTTCACAGGATAATTAGAACTGCAGAATAAACAATGGCTACCAACCTGACTTCCATTGAGGACCTGTATATTGCACAAGTCAAAAAGAAGGCAGTGAAAATATTTACAGACACCTCGCATCCTGGACATAAATTGTTTCAACTCCTATCCTCAAAATGACACTGTAGAGCATTGCACACCAAGACAACCAGATACAAGAACAGTTTTTTTCCCCTAACGCCATCACTCTGCTAAACAAATAATTCCCTCAACACATTCAAACTATTCACATTAGGCTGCATTCCTATTGCTATTGGTCTTCTCATCGTTCCTGTTGCCCATCTCCTCCCACTTGTGACTGCATGACGAACTTTGTTGCTTGTATCCTTACGATTTATATTGATATTGATTGTTTCCTAGTATGATTTGATTGCTTATTGTACCGTATGACTGGGTGGCCACTGGGTGTTGTGCCTTGTGATTCTTGATGAGTGTATCTTGTCTTTTTATGTACCCCAGTTAGAGCTGTTGAAGTTGCAACATCACATCATCCTCACTAAACTTTCTTCACCCGGTACTATCCAAACCTTGGACAAATGAAAACATCTATTCCCAAAGAACCATGAAAGACTTAACTAATTAACTTTGAAGGAATCTGCCAAGATTCTAAAGCCCAAGTTGTAGCTTACATGTGTCCACTCTTGAAAAGTTGCCTAAATCAAATACGGACTAACCTGGGTGATGAGAAAAAGGATGACTACCAACAGTTTAAAAGACATAGATATTAAATATTCATATATTCATTGTTTGATATTATTTTGGATTTTAATTTGCTTAGTCTTACATTCTTAACATTTTATTACCTTTGGTTTTAAATAACCTTAACAATCAAATGCAAAAGAAACATACAAATCAATAATAACTGCAATCAATAATTAAATGTTGGGAGCCTAAGAAACCCATTCACTATCAATTCCCTACTTTTATGTTTAGATGTTCCTTTGTATTTAGATCTGGCCTGAGGATGATAATGTAGCACTTGGGAAAGAAGATGCAGCATAGCAGTCCAGCACCAGAGGCTAAGATGGAGAAGATCTGAACAGCCACCATGTATTTTCCTTTTGTGCTTAAGTAGGTGGGCAGGAAGGACACCCAAACACTGCAGAAGACCAGCATGCTGAAGGTGATTAGCTTGGCTTCGTTGAAGGCTCCAGGCAGGTTCCTGGCTAGGAAAGCTACTGAGAAGCAAATGACAGCTAGGAAACTCATGTATCCGAGGACAACATAAAACATGGTGACTGAGCCTTCATTGCACTGAAAGATGATCACTCCTGGCTGGGAGTGCAGGTCAGAATCAGGAAACGGAGGAAAAATTCCCAGCCACATGGCACAGATGAAAATTTGGATACCAGAACAAGAAAGGATGATAGAGTTGGCTAAGCTCTTCCCCAACCATTTCCTCATCCTGTTGCCCGGTTTTGTTGCCAGAAAGGCCAGCACAACTGTGACTGTTTTCGCCAACACAGAAGACACAGCTACTGAGAAGACAATGCTGAACACTATTTGTCGGAGAAGACAAGTGGCTTTCCTTGGTCGTCCAATGAAGAAAATGGAGGACAAGAAGCAGAATATGAGGGAGACCAGGAGGATGAAGGAGAGGTCCCGGTTGTTGGCTTTGACAATGGGAGTTTCTAAATATTTAATGAATATGATTAACACAAGGCCTGTAGCTAGAAACAAGAGTAAAACAAAGGAGGCCAGGATGATGCCCAGATGTTCCTCAAAGGACAGGAAGCTTATTCTTTTGGGGATACACTGAACTCGGTCCTCATTTGGATATTGATCATCAGGGCATTTGGTGCATTTTTCAGTATCTGAGAAAACAGAAAGCAATATTTCTATTATATCTTCTTTTTTAATATTTCAAGAAATATCTTCTTGGATGATGGATGATATTGAAAGACAGCAAAGCCATAGCAAATGGTTAGATGTATAACATTTGTCTGGTTGCTGATCTTAAACCAATTTAGCGCAGGTAAAAACCCCAATATATACAACAACTCAAACAACAACATAATAAAAGCCCCAAAAGAAATACCTGGCACCACAATCACTTTTCACCGAGGCAACACAACACTTTCTTATCCTGCACTGAGTTCATATCATCCCAATAGTTGAAAGAAGAACCAGGTCTCCAGAAATTTAGGAAGATGGAAGCCTCTTGGATTACAAGAGAGAGGGTGTTCTGTAGGGCAGGAGCTGCAGTAGAAAATGCTGCCTTCCAAGGACTCACAATGTTTTAGGAAAGGACCTATAGCATGCCTGTTGCATACACATATATTATGGGACAAGAAGAGAACTGAATTCAGATGTTCCTAAGAAAAATAAACATGGAAGGATTGGCAAATAAAAGGGAGATTTCCTCTGGCAGAAGTACCGTATTTTTCAGAATATAAGATGCACCTTAGTTTTTGGGAAGGAAAATAAGAAAAAAGCTGATTGGCGGGTGGATCGGCCTCCTGGAATACCCCTAATCAGCTATTCCCAGAGGTGAATTTTAGCAATGGGTTCGTTGGTTGTGAGCTCTGTGCCTTGCTTTTTTTTTTTTTTTTGCTTTTTTCCCCTGAAACTTCTGAAACTCCATTTCAGAAAAAACTTTTTTTTCTCCCTCTGAAAGCCTCTGAAACAGAGCTTCAGAGGGTTTTTTTTTCTGAAGTTCTGTTTAGAGGCTTTTTTCTCGAAGCTCTGTTTTACAGGCTTTTTTTCTGAAGCTCTCTTTAGAGGCTTTTTTTCTGAAGCTCTGTTTGGGGGCTTTTTTCTGAAGCTCTGTTTGGAGGCTTTTTCGGCCTCTGAAACCTTCGTTTAAGAAGCTGGGCGGGGCTACATTCGGAGTATAAGATGCACCCAGATTGTCACCCTCTTTTTTGGGGGGAAAAGGTGCATCTTATACTCTGAAAAATACAGTAACTTAACCAAATCCAAAATATCTTTCTATCTCTTCCTGTCTGATCCTTCAGCACCTTTTTCAAATTCCTCCCATTATTGGAGAAATTGGGCATAACAAGAAAATAGACAAGTTTATTTGTGTGTGTGTGTGTTTTAACCCATACATTGGTCAAAATGCTTTGGTTGAATCCAGTAGCTTTCTTGATGGTACCCACCTTTCTGAGTGGAGATGGTCCCCTTTGGACAAGGAAAGCAGTCGTAGCAGCAAACTGGCTCTCCTTCTCGAACCTGCTTGAAAAATCCAGGATGACAATTTTCCGCACATTTGGACTGAGGCAGGGACTAAGCAGAAAAAAACAACCACAAGGAATGCCAAAGAAAACATGTGAAAGAAACATCTGACTTGTAGATCTGTAAAGGTTTCCTCTGGAGTGCATAAAACATTGCAAAGCTGCTTCCATTTGAAATCGGACTGTCAAGCTTAAAGGAAACATTCTTTGTTTTACTTGTTCAATTTATAGGGCTGCCATGCTGGCGAAATACAATTAAAACTGGCTGCACAGTTTGTAGAACTAAAGGGAAGATGGAGGCAAGATCGTGAAAATGTGAGCTTCACAGAGAATATGTCAGGCATCTTTTCAGAGATGGGATTCACTTACCTTCCCTACCGGTTCGCAAATGTGAGCGTGTGTTGCCTCTGTTTATGTAACCAAGGGTTGTAAGTAGCTTTTATGGATGTTGCCACACACTGCTGGCTCATATTTATGAGATCATCCACTAGTACTCTAGTGAGGTTCCTCTCACAGTTACTGTTTTTGAGCCAGGTTTCGCCTAATCTGTACTTGTACCTATGATTTTTCCTGCCCAAGGTGTAAAACATTGTTTTTCTCCGCATTAAATTTCATGTTGTTGGATAGGGCCCATTGTTCATGTCTGTCATGATATTTATGGCTCCTCAGCTTCTCTTCTGGGGTGTGGGCTATTCCTGCCAACTCTCATTATGATTTTATGTGAACTGAAAGCCTTCGGTGTCCTTCCTAAGAACAGAAGGCCTATTGAATTATCCCAGTGGGGTGAAAAAGATATATAGATAAATCTGGCCAAGAATAGAATAGAATAGAATAGAATAGAATAGAATAGAATAGAATAGAATTCTTTATTGGCCAAGTGTGATTGGGCACACAAGGAATTTGTCTTTGGTGCATATGCTCTCAGTGTACATAAAAGAAAAGATACATTTGTCAAGAATCATAAGGTACAACACTTAATGATAGTCATAGGGAACAAATAAACAATCAAATCATATTAGGAAACAGTCAATATAAATCTTAAGGATACCAGCAACAAGGTTACAATCATACAGTCATAAGTGGTAGGAGATGGGTGGTGGGAACGATGAGAAGATTAATAGCAGTGCAGACTTAGTAAATAGTTTGACAGTTTTGAGGGAATGATTTGTTTAGCAGAGTGATGGTGTCCTTGTGTCTAGTTGTTTTGGTGTGCAGTGCTCTATAGCATCATTTTGAGGATAGGAGTTGAAACAATTTATGTTTCAGGATGCGAGGGGTCTGTAAATATTTTTACAGCCCTCTTTTTGACTTGTGCAGTATACAGGTCCTCAATGGAAGGCAGGTTGGTAGCAATTTTTTTTTTGGCTGCTTACAAACATCACAGAATATCGGCCTGCCCTTCTAACGGACAATGTGATCAACTAAGTTAGCAGAATCCTCATTCTATAGCTCATTTCATCCCTTGGGACCAAGAGGACCCCCATCTAGTCTTCATTCAATTTTCTTGGATTCAGTCAAAATCAACAGAATTCTTTGCTAATTGAGGAACAAGTACAAGCAAACCAGAGGCTATTATCAAACAAATCCTCAGCACTCGAAGGCTTCTCTCACCAGTTTTATGGAGATACTAAATAGTAGAGTGGGCCATGATCTGTGCCCTAAGGAATAATACTTCAGGACCCATTTTGGTCATAGCCAAATCAGCTTAAAAATATGTTCCATATTATAACATCTGAAGGCTACATTGATCAATAGTATTGACACCTCCCAAGCAGTCTAAGAGAACTGTGAGGGGTTTACACTTCACAGTCAGATCTCACTGAAGATCATGCACCTTGGTGATTAGGCTTAGCCCACTTGAAATGGGTCCTAAGACAAGGATAAAATCTTGACTATGTTAATAAATAGGATGCAAGTATATAGAACAATTTAGTTTATAAGAATGCTCAATATGGTTATACAAGAATAAGAGAATGATTAGGAAGATTGAATTTAAAAGTAAAGATAATTGTCAATGCAGAAAGTTGTAAAATATTATATAATGTTGTTATTTATGTTTTGTATTTTACCGTTTGGTTTATGTGTATGTTCTCTTCTTCTTTTTTTCCTTTTTCCTTTTTTTGTCTTTTTCTATTATGTTTTTGGTTTTAAAAATGTAAAATATTCAATAAAAACTATTTATTTTTTTTTAAAAAAATGGGTCCTAAGAATTTGGAAAATAGAGAAGAAAAAATCAATATTTTCCCCACCTTGTTCAGCAACTTTAGTCTTGAAAGATTATCCTGGTTGATAATAAGTCTCTGTCTTTCAAAGCTCCCCAGTTTCCCTTCCATGTAATCGTTCTTCGGGAGAACCACCAAATTCCAGATGTTCAAATCTGCTACCAGATCTCCATTTTGGTCCAAGTACATTTTCATCTCTGAAAGATTGCAAAACTCATTCTTCTGCAGAAAGGGATGAAGCTAGAATAATAATAATAAAACCCAGAAAACTGAAAAGCAGAAAACTTGGTTTCTTGTTCCACATGGGTTTTTTTTTCCCACAGTTGAATATTTCTAATACAGTCATCTAATCTGCAAATATTCTTTGTTGGGAGAACAAGTTTTACTACTCTTTTCAAAACTGAAAAAAGATTGGTTGGGCAAAATACAACCAAAAAGAAGACGTTGCGCTTTTCGTCCAAGAAGCTTCTTCAGTTTTTCAGAAGCTTAAGATCTATCCAGGGTTATTTCAGTGTGTCATAAATGGGAAAATTAACTCAGTTACAAGAGAGGAAATTCTGTCAGAATGACAGGAAAAACATCCTAAAAGGAAGAGCAGTTTGACAGCTGTACCAGTGAACCAGATAAGTTAAGTCTCTCTTTCACTGATTATGTTAATTCAAGGACCAAGCAGCCATCAGTCAGAAAAGCTTTAGCTGCGATTCCAGCAGAGAAGAGGGGTTGGCTAAATGGTCTCAGAGTCTCCTTCATATTTCTAATGGTAAAATTGCATGATGCTAATCACAAACCCATATGTACAGTATATGAATTCATTTAAAATGCATATTTTCTTTTACAATTAAAGGTAAATGTAAAGGTTCCCCTCACACATATGTGCTAGTCTTTCCACACTCTTAGGGGGCGGTGCTCATCTCTGTTTCAAAGCCAAAGAGCCAGCCCTGAACAAATTCCTCCTTCTACCCCTGTGGGAGGGTATCTGAGCTCCCTCTAACCAAGAGGTAAAGGTAAAAGTTTCCCTCGCACGTATGTGCTAGTCGTTCCTGACTCTAGGGGGTGGTGCTCATCTCCGTTTCAAAGCTGAAGAGCCAGCACTGTCTGAAGACATCTCCATGGTCATGTGGCCAGAATGACTAAACACCAAAGGAGCATGGAACGCTGTTACCTTCCCACCAAATGTGGTCCCTATTTTTCTACTTGCATTTTTTCTGTGCTTTTGAACTGCTAGGTTGGCAGAAGCTGGGACAAGTAATGGGAACTCACCCCATTATGCGGCACTAGGGATTCGAACCACTGAACTGCCAACCTTTCAATCAACAAGCTCATCATCTTAGCCACTGAGCCACTGTGTCCCTTTTACAATTAGTGTTGTTCAAAATCAAAATATGCTTGTCATAGCTCCCACCCTTCAGAAAATTATGTCCTGAGTAATAGGATTGGCCAAACCTAGTAAAGGTTAAGATGGTTCTTTCACTTCTCTTTAGATTACTTCTCTGAAGAAACTAAGTTTAATGTATATCCTTGTCAGGATCCCATACCTGCCATGGCTGCAGACCTGAAGCCCACAGACTCGCTACATCTTTCTTCTTTCTCCTTCTGGATTTGGAGGAATATGCAGCCCTCAAGGCAAGGGCCAGAGTCTTAATGACACTGTAAGCACGGGGGTCAATATATATTCTTCTTCTTTTGCCTTGGATTTCCAGTGGCATTTTTTGGGTACATCTGTTCCGGCCTTTCACAGAAAAGGGGTGTTTTGAAAAAGAGCAGTGAAAAGAGTGATCTTCAAACTGGGGATCCACAAACATAAATGGTTGAAAGGTTTTGTCAAACTCTCTGGTCTGAATATAAAAGTTCCAAATACTATGGACATATTTGTAAAATCTGTGATGTTTCATTGGCAATTCCCCAAACAGTGTGATGATCCAGACTTTCCCTTCAATGGGTCCCGGCAAGCCTTCAAGTATGAAATGGATGTGGCTAATTCCATCCAACATGGTACTATAGTCTGTAAAGAAAACAAAGACATTGACTTGTCTCCACTTAGACATGGCATCCTTGAAGGGTTCTGTAGGTCCAAACATCGAGAATCTTTGTGATATAACAACACAATTTCCATTCCTGACAAGCAAAGGAGTAAAAGTCCTCATGAACTGTTCTCCATTCTCTGTGTCTGAAGCAAAGAGTCCAATCAAGTTCCATTTGAAATGGAGGAGCAGTTGGACAATTGCTGGGTACTGGATATCATTTTTGGGAGCCATTCGGTAAAAAAAGGGAAATTGACTTTTATCACTCAGAGCCTCTTGAACAAATCTACAAGTGACCTGAAAAAGCAATGAAGAATACTACATTATATTTGGGGTTGAATCAAGTCTAAAACATTAGGTTTTAATGTATCCAACCTGGATCTCACTAACATGTTAGAATATTTTATTATTGATAGTCCTTTGGCCATATTAAATACAGAATAAACCTAACAAGACCATATATGAAAATAGAATAAAAGAATATCAATTTAGTAAATAGAATAATAAAGAATGCACATCATATTTCTGTATAAGTCAAAAAATTTATTGCAATCAGACCCACATTTGCAGATCCCAGCTTAACTGTTTTGTTCCAATAAAGAAGAGTTGTTGGATCAGTGAGATGGGTAGCATTTAATGAATAAATAAATAGACAAAGAAACAAATATTACATGTATTTTTAAAAAATTCTGACATTACAGGTAGTCTATGGTTTTAATACAATTCAAATAGATCGTTGGTCTAATGTGCAGTCCAATATTATTCTGTCTCTTTCATAGAGAATTGGCATTCATATAATTTATTTATTGTTTATTTATTGTTTCAATTTATATGCTGCCCTTCTCTGGAGACTCAGGGTGGCTTACAACGTGTCAAGCAATAGCCTTCATACTTTTGTATATACCTGCTTAGTAGGGCTTTCGGCCTCCCCTAAGCGGTGTTCTATTTTATACAAAGTCAGCTTATTGTCCCCACAATCCGGGTCCTCATTTTACCTACCTCGAAAGGATGGAAGGCTGAGTCAACTTTGAGCCTGGTGAGATTCGAACTTGCAGTAATTGCAGACAGCTGGTGCTACTTAACAGCACTTTAGTCTGCTGCGCCACCAAGGCTCTAATAAATATTATGCTGTATATCTTCTATCTCTGGAGTTCCACAAATAAAAGTCTGTGTCAAGGTTCCAAGTAACACCCCCAACAAATAAAAACTCCAAGGCTAGCAATTCCTCAAAGTTCCATTTTATTAGAGATCTTATATTGGCACATCTGGGAAAACCCGAATCTGAAAGCTTCCATGTTTTCTCCACCCAAAAGAAAATCAAAGATCCATCCCCTGCACCCACAAGTCCAACACATGGCCCAATCATTTCACCATCCCAACTGGAAATATCCCCCAAGTCATTCCCCTCCAGGTGCAGGCCGAATGCCCTTGACTCCCAGAGAAAGGAATGTTGTTATGACTACCACTCCACTGACTCCTTGCAATGCCCCCTCCCGTTGTCCCAGGCACTAAATGTGGCAGCCCTGAAGCTCCAAATAAAAGATGGCTTCCAGGGCTGACAGTCTGTTCATTATAAGGAACTTGGTTAAATCTTCCATATTTAACAATCATATCCAGTTTCTCAAGTCTTGCTCAGGTAAATACCACCCTAAGATGTTTAGTTTTCTCCGCATTTAAATAGAAATGGAAACCAGATATACTGGAGTAGCGTGGCACATAACTAATTGCCCCAACGGCAAAGCCACAGGAGTTGATGGAATTCCTGCAGTGTCGCTGAGACCGGTGCCAACAAAAGCACTGACAGAGCTTTGCCAAAGTGTATGGAAGACTGGTCAGGTTATTGCCCCCACAATCCGGGTCCTCATTTTACCCACCTTAGAAAGGATGGAAGGCTGAGTCAACCTTGAGCCTGGTGAGAATTGAACTCGCAGTAATTGCAGGCAGCTGGATGTTAAATGCTGCCTTAGTAGAGGCATTAGCCTCCTACGCCACTCAGGCTCCTATGTGGCCAATCTATGTTGGATAATGGAAAAAGCAAAGGAATACTAAAAAGATCTCTACATGTGCTTCATTGACTACACAAAGGCCTTTGATTGTGTTTACCATCACAAGCTCTGGAACTGCTTCAAAGAATTAGGAATATCATCATACTCATCCAGCTCATCCTGGCGTTGTAGTCTGATCAGGCAGCCATTGAAAGAATGGAATATGAAGGCACAAGACTGTTCAGTATTGAAAAAGGCACTCAACAAGGTCATATCCTGTCACCTGTACAATTCAACATGTGCACAGAAATTATGAGAAATGCACGTTTGGAGGAATCTGACATTGAGGTTAAAATTGGTGGTAGGAATGTCAACAACCTCCAATATGCAGATGATACAACATTGCTTGCAGAAAGCAAGGAGGTCCTGGAGTGGCTAATCCTCCAGTAGTAGTGGTCACTATGATCCATACAGCATATGTGTTTTATCAGCTGTAGGTAAAATGGCCATGATGGAAAGCCGCCCTTGAATTCCAGACAAAAATGTGGTTGGAACTGCCTTCCAGCCACCCTACTCACTTTACCAGGTAGAGAAACATACACACACTAACCTGTGCAACTTTGTAAGTGCCTAATAATGTTGACATCTGTGTGGAGATTTCTCTGTAAGCCCCATCAATAATAGCCAGAAGATTGTCTTTCCTTCCACAGCTGTAGTTGGGAACATTGGCTTTTCCAGTAGAGAGAATGTCCAGTAAGGCATCGGAAGTGCGCAGAGTGTTCAAATAGTTGTCATGGACATTGTACCCAAGTGTGAGATTGTGTGGGATTTGGGTATTCTTGTTGATCACTTGAATGGGGAGAATGAAGGGTAGCATTCCTCCCAAATTAATATATCTAGTCCTGTACAAATATTTCCATGTTATTATCATCAATAGCAACAACAAAATATATCTATTAATTTATTTCTTTTTGTCTCTACAAGCCTATTGAGTCTTAAGTGACTACTGATCCAAAACCAGAGAAAAATAAGAGTAACCCATCATTTTATTTTTGTCATTGTTGAGAAGGTGGGATGGATATAATCATCTACTGGGGTTAATAGTCACAAATATATCCTTGTTTGCACTAGCACTTATACTCACTTGTCCGATAACCAGGATTCAAAACAATTCAATCATTAAAGCAGAACCACCATAAAAGTCAGAGCATGGATCAATAAGTTAGTCAGCAAAGCAATTATTTTTAAAAAATCATCCTATAAGGAGCTGGCAGAGACAACTACAATTCTTAAATAAAATAAACAAGAGTGTTTAAGTAATGAACTCAAGACTGGAAGAGAAGGAGAAGATTCTCTAGACTTCTGTGTCTCTCATATTCTTTCAGAGTTTCTTCTATCCCATCCCTGCATTTGAGTCTAATACACAACAAAGCAAGAGAGGATAAATCTAAAGATTCCAGAAACTTACAAATAACCTAAAATTCAGGAACCAGGGGAATAAGAAGAAAGGAAGAAGAGTGTTAGAAATGCAAATGGAGAGAATGCAACTCTATCACACTGAATGACTTACGGGGAAGAAGTATAACGAGCCCCATTGAATTGGAGCAGCTCAAGTGAAGGTTTTGTTGCAGTTTCAATCACACTAATAATATGGTCTCCAGGCCCATAATAGTTCCATGGATTTCCTCTTTCCTGCTGCTTCAAAGTTGGGGGGCATTTGGTTCTTAGCCTCCCGGAGTATCTCTGGGTCAGCTGAAACATCAGAAGCTTAAGCAGGATGTCCATTACTCCTTGGAATGAATCAGCCACTTCCCTGTTTCTAAAGAACAAGAAGAGTTAGAAAAAAATTCAAAGCCCTCTCACAAGATGGAAGTGTCAGTGACACCCATTGAGCTTCACCTGGAAAGGAGAGAATGGTACATTCAAGAGAACAACCTCTGTCTGTCCTAAATTTTGTGCAAAATATTCGGCATAAGTAGAGGTATTTATCCTGTTCTGATGTAAGATCCCTTCCATGTTGCTACTGATGTTTACATCAAAGGCAATCACTGGGGAAGGTGCAGAAGAGGTGTCAAAGACAAGGATGATGATAATCACAGTGAGAAGCTATTTTTCCTCTTGGGATCCTGTAGTCCTTTCAGAGGTCCATGGAGAATAGCACTAGTGAAAAATTATAGCTTCACATCTAGGGCACTGTCCTACAGTTGTTTTGGTTTTTGCTACTGGGACATATTAAAAAATCAATGTACCTTCTCTTTTATGCTTTTGAACATTAACAGAAACCATTGATCATGGTCATCCCCCATCTTTCATGTTTTGTACTATTATATACTAATGATACACATTCTACTTTGTCTGGCTGAAATCTTGATCACTGCTTGGAATAAGGTCACTTGGCTGAGATGTTACATCAGATATGTCCATGTGATTTTCCCTCTTGAGAATCCCATCACTCTGTGTGGATCATGGAGGAGCTGAATGAAAGAAGATAAGGGATGTGAGGAGCATTGTTGGTGCTCAACAAAGGACAAACACAGGCCATCTCAAGTTGTAACTGCTTTTAAGGCCAACTTGTAGTGGTACAGAAGCAATTCTCCACCCTTTTTGTGTGCTCACATAGTCACCCCCTAGGCCCGTGATGGCGAACCTATGGCACACGTGCCACAGGTGGCATGCTGAACCATGTTGCCTGGCATGCCGGCTCAGCTCTCAGCCTCTCTAGGAGACTCTGGAGGCTGGGGACAGCAAAAAAGCCACTTCCTGTCTAACCAAAAGTTGGAAAACGGGCGCGTTCAGGCCTCCGGAGGACCTCCGAGGGGGTGGGGAAGACTGTTTTTGCCCTCCCCAGATGCATAGAGAGGATCTGGAGCCAGGTGAAAAAGGAAAATGGGCCTACTGGGCCATTGTGTGCCAGGAGCAGAGGTCACATGGGCACACATGCACACGAACCTCCCCCACCCCCCCCTTCCTGGCACACGATGGCAAAAAGATTAGCCATCACTGCCCTAGGCCTTGTTTCAGTTTACAAAAGCCTTCTTGGATGGAGGAGCTCAGAGAATTTCTTGCAGGGGTGTTTGGAGGAATTTGTCACCATCTGTCAGACAAAGTCACTTAGATTTGCTCATACCTGGAGACCAACCATGTTGCACGTCCAGAGGAGATGCCTCTGGGTGGTTAGGAGGAGTCTTTCTCTCTTATCTGGGAACAGTTTCAACTGGCTTAGCTTCAAGAAGTGGACAGGATCCACAGGACCATGAATTCTTTGGATCAATCCCACTCCTGGCTTGTTAAAGCGGCCTGTAGTGTGAGTGGGACCTTGTGGTGGTTAATGTTCCTTGAGTGAAAGGATTGTTCCCTTTCCTCTTAAATATATTTGGTTTCACCCCCCTCTTCAAGAAAACATTTGTGGACCCCACCATACTGATAAATTTTCATCCAGATCTAACCTCCCTTTTTGGAGAAGGTGGTTGAAAAAATAATTGTGCGCCACTTCAGAAGTACCTTGGAAAAAGATTGTTTGGATTCCCTTTTAGTCAGGATGCAGGCACAGGTATGGGATAGAAATGACTTTGATCACTCTTTTCCATGACCTCTGACAAGGGTGCGATGGACTTTGTGTATCCATCCTTGTCCTGCTTAACATTCTGTACCCTTCAATACCACTGACCTTCTCAATCAGCTCAGAGTATTGTAGGAGGGTTGCCCAGGATTTTTTTTTAGTTTGTCACTTTTCTCTGTGGTTGATACCAGGGAGTGGTAATTCAAGAGAATAGGTCCTGTCCTTGGCCCTTACTATTATGAGTATTTTCTCTTCTCCTATTCAACATCTACATGAAGCCACTGAATGAGCTCACCCTTTGCAATTGGATTAAATATCTTCAGTATATTAACGATGCTCAATTTTGTTTTTTTCTGCCCGTGGCAAATATAGTGATGCTGTGAGTTTCTTTTTTCAGAGCTTGTAAACTGTCAGAGTGTGGATAGGGAACAACAGGCTTTAGCTGAACCCTGGAAAGATTGAGTGGCTTTGGGTTTTGGTGCTGGATGGGATTGCTCTGCCTCTGACAGACCTGGTGAGCAATCTGGAAGACTGATGAGCAGGAAGCAGTTATAGCTAAAAGGTTCATATTGAGTTCCAGTTACACCAGTTCCTAGAGGAACAGGCCCTACTCACGGTCACTCATGCCCTGGATCCCTCCATATTTTACTACTATAATGTGTTTTACTTGGGAGGGCCCTGGAAAAAATTCCAGAAAGCTTCAATTGGTGCAGAATGCAGGGGGTGAGCAATTTTGGATGCTTCCAGAACATCACATTACACCATTGCTCTGTGAGTGCATTAGCTGCCAGTTTGCTTCTGGTCCCAATTCAATGTGCTCTTTTTAACCTTTAAATGCCTTCATGGTATAGGACAGTGATGGCTAACCTTTTTGCCGTCACGTGCCAAAAGCGGGGGGAGTGCGGCGAAGTCGTCCATGTGTGTGCCCACACCCATAATTCAATGTGCCCCACCCCTGCGCATGTGCCCCCCCTTTTAGCACATGATGGCACAGTGGGCTCGGTAGGCCAATTTTTCACCCTCCCCAGGCTCCAGAGGCTTTCTAGGAGCCTGGGGAGGGTGAAAACAGCCTTCCCCACTTCCCCCGGAGGCCCTCCGGAGGCCAGAAACAGCCCATTTCCCAACTTCTGGTAGGTTCAAAAGGCCCAAAAATCAGCTGGCCGGTGCACATATGTGCGCTGGAGCTGAGCTACGGCAATGCTCACGTGCCAACTGATAGGGCTCTGTGTGCCACCTGTGGCACCCGTGCCATAGGTTTGCCATCACGGGTATAGGATGTGGTTATTGCATTAACCCATTCTATTAGAGCTGGTAGAGAAGGAAGGATTTGAGTCCCATCCACTAACATCTTGATGATCCCAGGAAAAGTGAATTATTTTCCGCCTCCTGAAGTGAGATTAGTTCCATCCCTGTTGATGTTCCATAAGTCCCTCAAGACCTTACTATGATATCAGGTCTGGGGGTCCCAGGGGACCACTGATATTCTAAGATTGTCCCATCATTGTGGTTATTATTTATTTTCTGAAAGTTTTGGTGGTTTGTATATTTTTAACAAGGACCGTTTTACATTCCTATTAATGATAGGGTTTTTAAATCTATCTATCTATCTATCTATCTATCTATCTATCTATCTATCTATCTATCATCTATTATTTATTTATTAGTTCGATTTATATGCTGCCCTTCTCCGGAGACTCAGGGTGGCTTACAATGCATTAAGCAATAGCCTTCATACTATTGTATATACCTGCTTAGTAGGGCTTTTTTGGCCCACAAACTGGGTCCTCATTTTACCTACCTCAGAAGGTTGGAAGGCTGAGTCAACCTTGAGTCTGGTGAGAATTGAATTCATAGTAATTACAGGCAGCTGGCAGCTAAGTGCTACTTTAACAGCAGTTTAGTCTGCTGTGCCACCAAGGCTCTATCATCTATCTATCTCTATCATCTATCTATCTATCTATCTATCTATCTATCTATCTATCTATCTATCTATCTATCATCTCTAACTATCTCTATCATCTATTATCTATCTATCCAACCATCTTTCTCTATCCATCTCTATTTCTTTCTATCTATCTATCTATCTATCTATCTATCTATCTATCTATCTATCATCTATCAATCTCTATCTATCTATCTATCTATCTATCTATCTATCTATCTATCTCTATCATCTATCTATCTATCTCTATCATCTATCACTCTCTCTCTCTGTCTATCTATCTATATCTATCTATCATCTCTATCTATCTATCATCTATCAATCTATCTCTATCTATCATCTATCTATCTATCTATCTCTATCTATCTATCTATCTATCTATCTA
>WNWU01000165.1:522499-534567 GCA_012654045.1 Ptyas mucosa | reverse complement strand
TTAATTTAATTTAATTTAATTTAATTTAATTTAATTTAATTTAATTTTTTAATTTCATCAAGCATGTATTAGATAACAGATATAAGTATAAGCATGATTATGAATACATGAAATGGATACCAATAAAAGGGAACATTAGGATAGGGATGGTAGCCATGCTGATATGCTTATGCACGCCCCTTAAAGACCTCTTAGGAATGGGGTGAGGTTCACAGTAGACAGTCTAAGGGTAAAGTTTTGGGGGTGTGGGGAAGAAACCACAGAGTCAGGTAGTGGATTCCAGGTATTGAACACTGTATTACTGAAGTCATATTTTCTGCAAACAAGTTTGGAGCGGTTTACCATAAGTTTGTATCTATTGTGCGCTCGTGTATTGTTGTGGTTGAAGCTGAAGTAGTCATTGACAGGTAGGATTCAGTCTAATTCAGTCTAAACCTGAACTTGGGAACTGTTTAATAGAATTGCTTTCTCCTTTGCTATTTTAGAACAAGGAACAAGTAAAGTTGAGTCTATCAGTACCACAATGGTTGGCATTTGAGGGTCTCTCTCACCAGTTTTCTGGAGATACCAGATTGCAGAGGATGTACAAAAGGGTCATTTCACCCGACCCTAAAAATTTGCCACCCAGCACCCCAAGTTGAACGGTGCAGAATCAGCTTAAAAAACAGTGCTCCCTATTTTAGCATGTAGAGGTCATCTTGATTAATAATATTAACGACATCCAGATGTCTATGGAGATTCTCAGTCATCCAGGTCATGGTTGTCCCAAAGGTGCTTTTTCGAGAGGCAAGTGGACTTTTTGGTTTAAACCAGAAAATCCAGTTGTCTCTTGAAAGAGAACTTTTGGGATAAAGTTTCCCAAGCAGTCTAAGTAAACTGTGAGCTTTCTACTCTCCATATTCAGTTCTCACTGAAGGTCAACCACCTTGGTGATGAAGCACAGCTAACTTTAAATAACTCCTCAGGCTTTAGGAAGTAGAGAAAGGAGACCAATATTTCTCCTACCTTGTTGTGCAAGTTTAGCCATAACAGAGTAGCTTTATTGATAATGAATTTCTGCCTTTCAAAACTCCCCATTTCTTTGTCGATGGGATCCCATCTTGGAAGAAGCACCCAGCTTATGGCATTCAGATCTGCTGCTACATCTCCATGTTGATCCAAATGCAATTTCTGATGGGAAATATTGGAAAATTCATTCTTCTCCAGAAATGGATGGAACTAGAATAGAAACATTGAGGAATTTTAAAACCAGAAATCTTAGTTGTTTCACACTTGAGTCTTCCTTCTACAGTTGTCTAACTTGCAAACATTGTGAGTTAGGAAAACTTACTATCACATCAGGGTTGTGTTTAACCTCAGGGGGCCGGGGTAGGCATGGCCAGGATGGGTGTGGCCAGCTCAATGTCACTCGTGTCAGGGGCACCTGTGGTGGCCCAAGCGATCTGCCAGTGAAAATGGATCTCTGGAGGGCTACATGCAGCCCTCATGAGCTCTGTTTCTGGCTGCATTGGCCTCCTTCAACCCTCTGCCAGTGAAAATGGAGCTCGTTTTCACTGTAAGAGACACCATGGGCTGGTCCTTCACTGTTTATAGAGTAGCCCCACGGGCCAGATCTAAGCATCCTGTAGGCCAGATCCAACCTGCAGGACTTGAGTTTGACACCCCTACTCTAAAGGCCCTGGGAACTGCCTGTGCCACTTCCTTCTCCACCAATTGTTATAAGTTTAAGTTTATAAGTTTATTTAATTTGTATACTGCCCTCCTCCCGAAAGACTCGGGGCGGTGAACAGCCATAAATAAAACAAAACATATAAATACAACATTTAAAAACCACTAAAATCCAATTAAATAAATTTGGCCATAGAAATATTAAGACCCCAATAATTTAAACAAATTAAAATTTATAATATTAATTAAAAAGGGGAATCAGGCCAGGCCTGCCTGACGAAATAGAAAAGTCTTAAGAGCGCGGCGAAAGGTACGTAGGTCCGGGATCCTCCGAATCTCTGGGGGGAGCTCATTCCAGATAGTAGGTGCCCCCAGAGAGAAGGCTCTCTCCCTGGGGCCGCCAGTTGACATTGTTTGGCCGACTGCACCCAGAGGAGGCCTTCTCTATGAGAGCGTACCGGCCAGTGGGAGACCACTGGTGGCAGTAGGTGGTCTCGTAAATAACCAGGTCCTAAGCCATGGAGCGCTTTAAAGGTAACCAAAACCTTGAAGCGCACCCGGAAGACCACCGGGAGCGAGTGCAGCTCGCGCAGGAGAGATGTCACATGGGAACGCCATGTTGCTCCCATAACCACCCGCGCAACTGCACTCTGTGCCAGTTGGAGCCTCCGGATGCTCCTCAAGGGGAGCCCCATGTAGAGAGCATTATAGTAGTCCAGGCAGGAAGTGACGAAGGCGTGAGAGACCGTGTGTAAAGAGTCCCGATCTAGAAATGGACGCAACTGGAGGATCAGGCGAACCTGATAAAAAATCCCCCTGGTCACAGCCGTCAGGTGTTCTTCTAAAGACAGCTGTGAGTCCAGGAGGATGCCCAAGTTGCGAGCCCTCTCCGTGGGGGCCAATGATTTGTCCCCAGTAGTCAGTGATGGCACCAACTGACTATATCGGGACGTCAGAAACCACAGCCACTCGGTCTTGGATGGGTTGAGTCTGAGCCTGTTACTCCCCATCCAGATCCGTACGGCCTCCAGGCACCGGGATATCACTTCAAGGGGGTGGTCCGGGGTGGAGATGTACAACTGAGTATCATCAGCATACTGATGATACTTCACCCCGAAACCACGGATGATCTCACCCAGCGGCTTTACATAAATGTTGAACAGAAGGGGCGAGAGGACCGACCCCTGTGGTACCCCACAGATGAGGCGCCTCAGGGTCGACCTCTGCCCCACTGCCAACACAGACTGCCACCGGTCGGAGAGAAAGGAGGAGAACCACCGCAACACGGTGCCTCCCACCCCTAACTCTTCCAACTGGTGCAGCATGATACTATGGTCGATGGTATCAAAAGCCGCTGAGAGATCTAACAGGACCAGGACAGAGGAGCACCCCCTGTCCCGAGCCCTCCAGAGACCATCAACCAACGCAACCAATGCCGTTTCTGTGCTGTACCCAGGCCTGAAGCCCGACTGGAATGGATCCAGATATACTGTTTCATCCAGGTACTGGGGGAGCTGCCGCGCAACCACACTCTCGACAACCATCGCCAGAAAGCGAAGGTTAGAGACCGGATGATAATTAGACAACACTGCCGGGTCCAGGGAAGGCTTCTTGAGGAGAGGCTTCACCACCGCCTCTTTCAAGGTGCCGGGGAAGACACCCTCACTCAATGAAGCATTTATAATCCCCTGGAACCAGCCTCGCGTCACCTCCCGAGAAGCCAGGACTAACCAGGAGGGACACAGGTCCAACAAACATGTGGTCGCATTCAGTCCACCCAGAATTGTAGCATGCAAGAGCTCTTCAAGGGTAACCTCATGTAGAATTCATTCAACAGTCTGAATTGGAGTGCTTGAGTGCTTGAACATAAAGTCTTGTGATCCAAGAAAAGGCCCTGCTGATGTAGAACATGAAGTTGTGCAAAGGCTATCCTAACTGTGACTGTCACCTGCTCATTGAGCAGGAATTGCAAGCCCAGAAGAAGTCCAAAGTTGTGGGCCAGGTCTTTCAATGGTAGTGCAACCCCATCCAGAATTAAATATGTTAAATTACGGCATTCCTACAACCTATTCAGCTAAGGCCATTTGCTTTTGCCAGGGTTCAGCCAAAACCTCTTGCCCCTCCATCCCCACAACATTATTCCCTGAGTGATTAAATTGGCTCTTCTCTGTCTCCTGTGGTGCTTCATGGATCCTGGTAGGGACTCCCTACCTGCCACGGCTGCATCTTTGGTTCCCCCAACCTCTCTTCACCCTTCTTGCTTCCCCTCCTGGATCTGGAGGCATACGCAGCATTCAAGGCATAGGCCAGAGTCTTAATTACACTGTGTAAATGGAGGTGAAGAGGAATCCATATCCTCCTCCATTCCTCTTCAGACTTCAGTGGTGCTTTCTGGGTGCATCTTTTCTGACCTTTGACAGAAAAAACATGCTTTGAAAAAGAACACTGAAAACATCGATCTTCAAATTTTCCAAGGAGTTGGGTTCCAAAAGCAGCATCTGTTACCTTTTTTTCCCCCTGAAAAGCAAAAGTCCAAATACTATGCACATATTTGTAAAGTCTCTCCTCTCTCATTATCAAATGCTCGATGGTTCCCATGATCCAGACTTTCCCTTCAAGGGATCCTGGCAAACGTCTAAGTGTTAAATGGAAAGTAAGAACTCTATCCCAAATATTAGTATATTCTATGTAGTGAACATAGACATTGACCTGTCTCCACTTAGAGATGGCATCCCTGAGAGGTGTTGTATGTCCAGTCACTGAGAATAGTTGTGATACAACAACACAAATCCCATTCCTGACAAGCATAGGAGTAATAATCTTCATGAAAATCTCTCCATTTTCTGTGTCTGAAGTAAAAAGAAAAATCAGTGTCCATCTGAAATGGAGGAGCAGTTGGACAATTGCTGGATACATAATTTCTTCTTTGGGGAGCATCCGGTGGAAAAACGGGAATTGACTTTTATCATTCAGAGCCTCTGAAACAATTGCATCACTGATCTGAAAAAGCAATGAAGAATGCTATGCGATATTTGAGATCAGATCAAGGCCAAAATACTAGATTTTAATAAATCCAACTTGCTTTCTCATAAGCATATTAGAATAGTTCATTGTTGATTACTCATGAAATCATATCAAGATACATAATATAAAGTACAGAACATATAAATCTCTAAGATATTTATGTCTCTCTTCCTTATACATTGGAATACTATGTCTTCTATCTCTGGAGCTCTGCAAATATAAGCATGCTCTGTAAAAGGGATTTGGTTAAATCTTCTATTACTAACCATTGTGTCCAGCTGCTCAAATCTTGCTCGGATAAATACCATACTTCACGTCTGTACGTTTTTGCACTGAAATTCTTGGTAATTCAAAGGGTCCATTTAAGTATCTTAAGGACGCTTGGTCTGCTAACCTTAATGGTCAACACTTTGGTGGTTCAATCCCTGGTAGCACTGTGGGATGGGGTGAGCTCCCATCACCTGCCTCTAACTCCTGTCTTGCCCACCCACTGACACTGACAGAGCAAACCAAGAGAATGTAAAAGGGCAGCAAACCCAACTTCCTACTAGATGGATAATATTACTTAGTTGGGTATTGAAATATCTGTAAGAAAACAGCTGGGCTCAGAGAGCAACAAGGACTCCTTCACTGCAACCCCACTCACTTTGCCAGATACAAAAACACACACACGAACCTGTGGGACTTTGTGGGAGCCTACTAATGTTGACATTTGGATGGAGATGTCCCTCTTAGCTCCATCCACAAGAGCCAAAAGGTTCTCCTTCCTTCCACAGCTATAGTTTGGAACATTGGCTTCTCCAGCAGAGAGCATGTCCATCAAGGCTTCTGAAGTGCCAAGAGCATTGACATAGTTGTCATGGATGTTGTAGCCAAGTGTGAGATTGTGTAGCAACTGAGGATTCTTGTTGACCATTTGAATGGCAAAAATCAGTATTCGCAGTTTAAAAATATTTCCTGTACTGTAAAGAATGTTCATATTACCATCACCATCAACAGGAACACCGGGTTTTTTTTTCCAGTTTCAATTTTTAATCCACTTTGTCTCCACAAACTTACTGAGGGTTTATACAATACAAATCAACAGCCAAAGGCAAATAATAGCTACCCATAAACATGTAATTTCCATGAACATTGAGAAGATGGGATGAAGATTGAGAATGGGATGAAGATTGATGGGTTAGAGGTAGTCCTCCACCATGCTTAAGAATCAAATCATTATTTGTAGCAGTCCTAATTTTCATTTGCCCAGTAACTTGTATGCAAAATCTTTCAATCATTAAAGTAGAATAACCATCAAATGAAGAGAACGTTTCATAAGTGACCCAGAAAAGCAAATCTAAGGATCAGACATTTAATATCAGTATCAGCAGTTATATAAATATGGAAGTGGGCTGGGCAGACACATCTATAACTCTTTCAATCACTGCTTTAAACCAAACTCAGAATTCAAGTGATGAGCTCAGCATTGCAGGGAATTGGTTAATAATTTGATTTTCTTTTAGGTTTTATTTGCCTCATGTTTGGATTTGAATCTATTCTACAAAGGAGGAGAGCTTAGAAATCAAGACATTTCAGGAAATTAGATGGGTCCTGCAATATAGGAATAAGTGAAATAAAAAGAAAATAAGCGTATTAGAACCGCAAATGGAGGGAACGCAACTCCATCACACTGAATAACTTACGAATGAGACTGACTAGCAGGAGCCATGTTGAAAGGCAACATTTTCTGTGATACTTTTGTCATAGAGGTGACTATGCCAATGAGATGGTCTCCTGGCCTGTAAAAGTTCCATGGTTTTTTCCCATCCCGGATCTCAAAATTCAGCGGGCACTTCATTCTAAGCTTCACCGTGACTCCCTGAGACACCAGAACCATCAGAAGCAGAAGATCCATAATTTCTAGGGCTGAATCAATCCCCTTCCTGTTTCTAAACAAAAGCAACAAGAAGGATTAGAAAATTTCAAAGCACTCTCACTTTCCTGATTCAGACAAACCAATCTCCACCTGAATAGGAGAGAAAGATACAATCAAGAACACAAGCTCTGGCTGTCCCTAAATTTGTGCCACACACAAAATGTGTCCTGAAGCATTTATCCTTTTATACTTTTCTGATGCAAGAAGCCTTTCATATTGTTTCAGTCTTGATGTTTATACGGAGAAGTAGCAGATGAAATCTCAAAAACCAGGCTGATGATAATTACAGTGAGAAGCAACATTTCCTCTGGGGATCCTGAAGTTCTTCCGAGACTCCAACAGCTGGGTAATAGCATGTAAGTGAAAAATCACAAATATACCCCTGAAGATGTCATGGTCCTTCCTGTCAGGACATGTCCAGAAAGTGATGCTGCAGGAAAACAGTTCAAAATCCAGATAATTGACTTTCGTTGTCCTTCATTGTGGTGTCTTATCTCCAGAGACTATTAGGAAAGCTCCCCAAGAACTATAGAGTTTTGTTAAACTCTGTGTGGATAACACAGCTCTAATCCTGCCCTGTCTTTTAATGCAAAGGAGGCAATCAGTATCCTTGAACCCTCCGTAATATTAAGGGTAGAATCTGTTTGTGATTTTCTTCTCTGAGAGATCCCCATTTTTCAATCCCAAATTGGAGCTGATTTTAAAATTCCTTATGCCTGAAGTGGAAATTTCATTTCTCATCAGTTCTGGAAATGTCAATTGTTGGATAAGAGCCAACTAAGGGGCAGGAAAGTGACAGCCTGTGGACCTTATTATTGGGTAAACCATAGAATAATAGGGTTTCAATGGACCTTAGAGGCCTTATCGTCCAACCCTCTACCAATGGAAGGAGATCCCATACCATTCCAGACTTACTTTGGGCTTGATGGTATGGATACATGTGATCATAGGGAAAAAAAATAACAGAATGACAGAACAGAATAATAGAGTTGGAAGGGACACCACAAGTCTTCCAATCCCCCCCCCCCCCCCCCAACCAGTAAACACTACACAATTTCAGACAAATGGTTGTCCAATGTCTTTACTGGAGATTTCTTAAATCCACAGTCTCTGGAGGCAACTCATTCTACTGGTTAATTGTTCTCACTATCAGGAAGCTTCTCCTTAGTTCCAAGTTGCTTCTCTCCTTGATTAGTTTCCATTCATTGCTTCTGTTAAGGATATTGGTGTTGTGTTACCAACCAGCAGAGTAACTGCATAAGGAAACGTTGCTGAGAGCAATGAATACGAGATATGCAAACTAGTTTATCAAAAGCTTACTTTATAGTAGGTAAAACAGTCTCATAGTCGTTAAACAAATTCCAAGTCTTAGCCAGTTAAATCAGTCCAGTAGTTACAGAATAACAAACTCACTCTGGTTCACAAACCACGATGGTAGCAGATCCATCAAACGATGATTAGCAGATAGCAACTCCTCTCAATGGCAGCATATCATCAGCTTCAGCATATCAGCATCATCTCTTCATATCATCATAGCAGCAATTGAACATGTTACAATGCTT
Source organism: Ptyas mucosa (assembly GCA_012654045.1). NCBI lineage: Eukaryota > Metazoa > Chordata > Lepidosauria > Squamata > Colubridae > Ptyas > Ptyas mucosa. The sequence continues at coordinate 526,395 of WNWU01000165.1, read as the reverse complement.
CACTTAAATACGCTCACAATCAGTCATTACCTAATTACAGCATGACTCAGCAAGAATACATTTACAGATTAAAGGTACAGTACACATATATTGCCTGGACAACTAGTTAGGCCCAAACCATATCCTAACAGCTTCTTGGTCTGCCTTCAGGTGCTCTGGAGAATAGGTTGCCCTCCTCTTCTTTGTGGCAGCTCCTGAGATATTGGAACACTGCTATAATGCCTCCCCTAGTCCTTCTTTTCATTAAACTAGACATACCCAGTTTCTGCAACTGTTCTTCATATGTTTTAGTCTCCAATCCCCCATCTTTGTTGCTCTTCTTTGTACTCTTTCTAGAGTCTCAACATTTTTATGTTCTGGTAACCAAATCTAGATGCAATATTCCAAATGTGGTTTTACCAAAGCATTATAAAGTGTGATCTTGAATCCCTCTGTTAATGCAGCCTAGGTCTGCATTGGCTTTTTTGGCAGCTTCAGCATACTGTTAGCTCATATTTAAGTGGTTTTCCACTAGGATGCCTACATCCCTCTCACAATTACTGCTAGTGAGCCAGGTTCCATCTCTTCTATACCTGTACATTTTTCTTGCCTAAGTATAAAACCTTCCTCTTTACCATTGAATTTCATTTTAACAGAATAATGGAGTTGGAAGGGATCTTGGAGGTCTTCAAGTCCAATCCCCTGTTCAGACAGGAGACCCTATAACAGGGGTCAGCAACCTGCAGCTCTGGAGCCGCATGTGGCTCTTTCATCTCTCTGCTGCAGCTCCCTGTCGCTAGTCGGCATCACAATTTTGAGAGGAGCTTCTGGTTAGGGGTGGGGGGAAGCATGGTGTACCAGGAGGAAACTCTATGGCAAAGGGTGGGCTTTCCAATCGGCTCCACAATTGATAGGGTTTTTGGTTAGGAAAGGTAGAGGAAAAAGGACACCACACTAGGAGGAGACTCTATAGTGAGGGAACCAGACATCCGGTCAGTTCCAGAATTGAACAGGGGGCTTCCAGTTAGGAAGGTTAGAACCTTTGTGGCTCTTTGAGGGTTTAAGGTTGCTGACCCCTGCCCTATAACATTTCAGACAAATGGTTGTCAAGCTCTTCTTAAAAACTTCCAGTATGCAGGTGTGCAGAGCAGTGGTGGGTTCCAACTGGTGTTACTACCGGTTCTCTTCGCGCGCACACTTTGTGCGTGATCACCTTCAGCATGCTGGTTTTCTGCAGTGTCTGGGTCTCCTTCCTGCCCACCTACCTGAGCACCAAAGGAAAGTCCATGGTAGTTGTGCAAATCTTCTCCATCTTGGCCTCCAGTGCTGGGGCAACAATTGAGCCAGGTTTCATCTAATCTGTACCTGTACATTTGCTTTTTCTTTTTTCTTTTTACCTAAGTGTAAAACCTTTCTCTACATTGAATTTCATTTTGTTAGATAGGTCCCAGTGTTCAAGATCATACGAAATATTAGTATCACTTTATAAAGCCTTAGTAGGACCACACTTGGAATATTTCATCCAGTTTTGATCTCCCTATTATAAAAAAGAAATTAAGACTCTGGAATATTGCAGAGAAAAGGAATAAAGATGATTAGAGGCCTGGAGAGTAAAGCATATGAAGAATGGTTGCAGGAATTGGATATGTCTAATTTAGTGAAACCATAGTTATGGTTTCACCAGTTGCAATGTATGGCTGTGAAAGTTGGACCATAAGAAAGGCTGAGCACCAAAGAATTGAGGCCTTTGAACTATGGTGCTGGAGAAGACTCCTGCAAGTCCCTTGGACAGCAAGGCGATCAAACCGGTCAGTCCTAGAGGAGATCAACCCTGACTGCTCTTTAGAAAGCCAGATCCTGAAGATGAAACTTGAATATTTTGGCCACCTAATGAGAAGGAAGGATTCACTGGAGGAGAGTCTAATGCTGGGAAATATTGAGCAAAAGAAGAAGGGGACGACAGAGAATGAGGTGGCTGGATGGAGTCACTGAAGTAGCCGATGTGAGCTTAAATGGACTCCAGAAGATGGTAGAGGACAGGAAGGTCTGGAGGAACGTTGTCCATGGGGTCGTGATGGATCGGACACCACTTCGCAACTGACAACAACAACAGTCTAGTGAATAAAAGGATTAGGGGTGATAGGATAGCAGTGCTCTAATATTTGAGGGGCTGTCACAGAGAAGAGTCCCTGTTGAACTGAGAATGGATCTGCCTTCTTCCCCCATATCTTAACTCCAGATACATCGGGAACCCAATGATTCCCAAATGCAAATGATCCAAGTGTTTTGTGGTCTTTGGGGAAGAGGATCACACACAGTATCAGTAATGGAAAGGCCAAAGGGATCTCACTCCACTTAGTGTGCTCAGGAAGCAAGAAGAATGTCAGGCCTGGAAGCCATTTTTTCATCGGATCTTCAGGCATGCCACATTTATTGCTGTGGGAAACTGGGAGGGGGGATTGTATGGAGCCAGGGTGATATATAGTCATAATAACATTCCTTTCTCAGAAAGACAAGGACATCTTGCCCTACACCTGGATAGCTGGAACTGGGAGGCATCTCCAGTTGGGACAGTACTTTGATTGGACCATATGATGGACATGTGAGTGGTGGGCAGGGACTTAAACTTTCCTTTGGGTGGGGAAAACCTGGAAGCTTTCAGATTCAGGTTTTCCCATATTTCCCAATATGACGTCTCTAATAAAATGGAACTTTGAGGAAACACAAGCCTCAGAGTTTTCTTTCATTGGGGGTGTTACTTGGAACCCTGACAAAGAAGGGCCATAAGGTACCATAAACCAGTTTCTGGGTTGATGCAAGAAATCAGGTCACACCCTCCATCATGCTGTGGGCATTGCCATTATCTCCGATGCAGGCCTCATAGCCCACTGTTTATTTAATAAACAGACTCTTCCAAGTACAGTGTAAAGTTACTCAATGTCTTCTATAAATACAAAAGGACAACACACAGAGTATAACAAAAAAAAATCTATCCACTCTATAACTTTATTCATATCTACCCAATAGTAATAGTCCACAGGCTTTGACCTTCCTGACCATTAGTCCCAAACATCACTCCAACATTGATATTTTCAAAACCAGATAGGAAATGAAATTTCACTTCAGGCATAAACAATTTTAAATTGACCTCAAAGGTAGGATTACTATATGGAGATCTAATACATATAAAAACAAGCCCTACCCCATTAGGTAAGGTTCAAAGTTATAAAATAGTTTCCTTTGCATTAGAAGACAAGCAGCAGTAGAGTTAATTGTCATCAATCTACAGTTGCACAAAACTTCATAACTCTAGGTGACCTTCCCCAGAAGAATTTACTTCAATCTTGTCTCTTGTCAAAGGAGGCAAGTCAATTCCTGGGAGTTGAACTATCTTGCTCCAGCATTATTTTCTAGACATGTCCTGACAGAAAAAACCATAACAACTACTGAACACTGTCCCAAGGGTATATCTGTGATTTTTTTCACTATGTTTTTCTCCAGACACCTCTCTGCACACAGAAACCTCAAAGAACTTCAGGATCCCCAGAGAAGAAGTTCTTTTAACCATACCAGTCTTTGAGAAATCTTCTCCTACTTCTCCATTGAGTGTCTCTGATGTAAACATCATACTGGAACAACATGGAACAGATCTTAGATCAGAAAAGGATAAATACCTTGGGTCACTCTTTGTACGTGACAGACAGTGGCTGTGCTCTTGAGTGCACCTTTTTCTCCTTTCCCTGGGAAGCCCAGTTTATCTCTGTCTGAATCAGGAAAGCTAATCATCACTTTTCCATCTTGCAAGACTGCTTTGAATTCCTTTAAGTCTTCCAGTTGTTCTTCTTTCAAACCAAGGATTATGAAACATGGTCTCGGCCTGTCGTCCCGCCCAAGCTTGAGGTGAAAAAAACGACTCC
>WNWU01000165.1:470064-512898 GCA_012654045.1 Ptyas mucosa | reverse complement strand
TATATATATATATATATATATATATATATATATATATATATATATGTCAATTTAGTGATAAAAGAAATGCCATTTGTATTCTTCATTCTTATTCTTTTTTTTACTTGCTTGGTTTCTTTTATTCCATTTTGTTATACAGTCTTCGCAATTTTCTTTGTATTATATTCTGTATCTTGATAGGGCCTGATGACAAATAAACAATAAATTATTCTCACATATTCAGCAGAACAAAGTTTGGATTTATTCAAAGTTTATATTTTGGGCATGATTTGACCCCAAATATAGCACAGCATTCTTCATTGCTTTTTCAGATTGGTTATATAAATCCGCCGGCGGTTCTGAGTGACAAAAGTCAATTCCCCTTTTTTTACCGGATGTTCCCAAAACAAGGGTCCTACTACCCAGGAATTGTCCAACTTCTCCTCCATTTCAAATGGAACTTGATCGGTCTCTTTGCTTCGGATACAGAAAATGGGGAGAATTTCATGAGGATTTTTATTCCGATGCTTGTCAGGAATGGAATTTGTATTGTTATCTCAGAACTATTTTCAACAACCACAGCTACACCAGTTCTCAGGGACGCCATCTCTAAGTGGAGACAAGTCAACGTCTTTGTTCACTTCATTGAACTGGTTCCTCTTTTGGAGAGAGTTCTTCCTTTCCATTTAACATTTGCACAGTTGCAAGAACCCATTGAAGGGAAAGTCTGGATCACCACAGCTTTGGGAGCCTATTCAATAAAAAAGGACAAACTTTTTGAATATGTCCACAGTATTTGGTCCTTCGGTTTTCTGGGGAGAAATAGGCCAAAAGATGAAGCTTTTGAAACCTATTTATTTATACATCCCAGGTTTAAAGTTCACACTTTTGATTGTTATTTTTCATATAATAGATTTTCTATCAAGACCCGGAAAAGATGCACCCAGAAACATCGCTGGAGACCAAATAAAAAAGAAACATTGTCCCAATGAAGAATAGTGACTTTATGTACAGTATCATTTTGACTCTGGCACATGTTTTGAAGGCTGCATATTCCTCCAGATCCAGGAGGAGAAACAAGGAGTTTGAAGAGAATTTGGGAGCTCCAAGGCTGCAGCCATGGCAGGTATACAGTCTGTGCACCAATTAAATGTTCCTTTAGGGAGAATATTTTTGAAATAGTCTTCTTAAGTTTGGTCACCCTTCTTCCAGTAGATCATTAATGCACTTATATTGTCAAGTCTTAGTTGTTGAAAATCAGATATTTTTATTGGATTTTACTCATGCACCTCTCTGCATCAGAAAATCATATTTTTTTCCTGACACTTGACAATTTTAAACAAGATCAATCAAGTATGTGCTGTTGTTGTTGTTAGTTGTGAAGTCATGTCCAACCCATCGCAACCCCATGGACAACGTTCCTCCAGGCCTTCCTGTCCTCTACCATCCCCCAGAGTCCATTTAAGCTCATGCCTACTGCTTCAGTGACTCCATCCAGCCACCTCATTCTCTGTTGTCCCTTTCTTCTTTTGCCCTCAATCTTTCCCAGCTTTAGGCTCTTCTCCAGTGAGTCCTTCCTTCTCATTAGGTGGCCAAAATATTTGAGTTTCATCTTCAGGATCTGGCCTTCTAAAGAACAGTCAAGGTTGATCTCCTCTAGGACTGACCAGTTTGATCGCCTTGCAGTCCAAGGGACTCACAGGAGTCTTCTCCATGACCATAGTTCAAAGGCCTCAGTTCTTTGGTGCTCAGCCTTTCTTATTGTCCAACTTTCACAGCCATACTGGGAAAACCATAGCCTTGATTATATGCACTTTTGTTGGCAGGGTGATGTCTCTGCTTTTTAGTAAGCTATCTAGAGTTGCCATAGCTTTCTTCCCCAGGAGCAAGCGCCTTTAATTTCTTGGCTGCAGTCCCCATCTGTGGTGATCTTGGAGCCCAGGAAAATAAAATCTGTCACTACTTCCATTTCTTCCCCGTCTATTTGCCAGGACAAGTCTGTGTAAGAATTGATAAAAGTCTTGGAGCACAGAAGCCTGAGTTATCAATTCTACTCTAGCAATTGAAATATAGAAAAATAGATGTCTAATTTTGATTCATAGTTACTGTTAAGGATATTCTTCGCTCATAACCGATGTTGTGGGTTATTGAGCATAGTACCCTTTGAGTAAATGCATAAAAAGCAACTGGGAGTGGTTGTGAACAATCACAGTTAACATACAAACACGCTGAGTTGTTATAGTCTTTTACTTTTAGAAAAAGTAAAGCAAAGTCCAAAAACAATCCAAGTCATACACACATAAGATGAGAGTTAAAAGATCAATTCAGGGATATTTCAAGTACAAAGTCTTCTTACTAGTTGTAGTCATACACAATAAAACAGTTCTTCTTGAGTTTCAAAACAGGAACAAGTTCAATATCAAAACATTCAATAAATAGTAGAAAGCAACATGTAGCTATGATCAAACAGTGATCATGCAGAGAGATCAGGTAGAGAGTTACAGCAAATAAGCAGGTAAAATGGTGTAGTGTCCACACAAGCCATGATCCTGACTTCCCTTAAGTACATTGGCTACAGAGCTTAGCCAACCAGGATACAGGATGATGCAATACAGTCTTAAAGCAATATAATACCTTTCTGACTGCAAACATACATTGTTGATTTATATATTGCCTGACCAACTAGTTAGACAAATAACCATTTCCTAATAGTTACCCAGTTGTGTGACAATGTTTAAAAAGATTAAATATTATTTTACAATGTCTATGATAGTTTTTGTCCACTTAATTATAGTACCATCCAGCCCTTGCTTAACTAGCTTCCTAGTCATCACATTACAAAATAGTTTAATATTTTGCCTAAATCATGTTGTATCACCAGCATTCCCATAATCAAATAAGGAAGTCTAAAAATGTGTGAAAATAACTTTTGGAAAGAGGAGAAGAGCTGCTGCCTAGGAAAGCTAAGAAGAAGAAGAAGCTGCATAACAAGCAGAGAAAGAAACTTGGAAACTTAGAAAGGAATCTCCGTAACTTTTCAAATTGAAAATGAAATTGGTAGTAGATTTCTACTTTCAGACTTTTAAGATTCTTTAATGTAGCTTTCAATAAAGTAGAATCAGCTTGCCTGCTTGTGTTTCCCATCTGATCTACCTGGGAGGTGATGAGGCTGGCAACTTGCTTCCTGACAAATCAGTGCTTGCTGGTAAATAATATGTTGTTTTCAAGGAGTTTATGGATAATCTCTTTTTTCCCCCCGTTGCTCAATTTATGTGTCAGCTGGTCTAGAATTGTCCCATAATTGACCAACAGTTTTAAATATATTTTGATGTTTTATTTATTTATTATTTATTTATTAATGGAACTTGTATGCTGCCCTATCTCCAATGGACTCAGGGCAGCTCACAACAATTAAAACAAAGCAAACAACCATTAAAACAAAAATCCAGGTTAAAATTAACAAAAATTCAATAAAACCCAGTTAAAATTCTATTAAAACTCCCATCAGTCCAGGACGGCCAGGTGAAATAGCCATGTTTTCAGGCCATGGCGGAAAGAGTGAAGGTCGGGGGCCACCCGGAGCTCCAGAGGGAGTTGATTCCAAAGGGTGGGTGCGCCCACAGAGAAAGCTCTCTCCCTGGGGGTAGACAGCCAACACTGTCTTACTGACAGCACCCTGAGTAGGCCCTCCTTGTGGGAACGCACAGGGCGATGGGAAGCTGTTAGTGGCTGCAGATGGTCCACCAAATATCCCGGGCCTAAGCCATGTAGGGTTTTATAGGTAATCACCAGCACCTTGAATCTCACCCAGAGGGCAACCGGCAACCAATGCAAGTTATGCAGGAGAGGTATAACGTGGGAGTGTCAAGACACTCCCATCATTACCCGCATGGCCGCATTCTGCACTAGCTGAAGCCTCTGATTGGTCTTCAAGGGCAGCCCCATGTAGAGAGCATTGCAGTAGTCAATACGGGAGGTGACAAGCGCATGAGTGACTGTGCGTAGGGCATCACGGTCCAAATAGGGGCACAACTGGCACACAATGCAAACCTGGGCAAATGCCCCCCTGGTCACGGTCATTATATGATCTTCCAGATTTAACCGTGAATCCAGGAGGACGCCCAGGTTGCGCACCCTATCTACAGGGGGCAACACCTCACCCCCTATAGCCAAAGATGGAATATTTTGTTCGAGCCGAGATGCCGGTACCTACAGCCACTCGGTCTTGGCAGGGTTAAGCCGAAGCCTGTTTCTCCCCATCCAGGTCCGTACCGCTTCCAGGCACGTTTATCAACGTATGACTGATTTTTTTTCCTGAACCTTTTTTGTTTATTAATGATAACATTTGTTTATTAATGGTAACATTTGTTTTCCTAATTAAGCATTATTTCACATTTTAAAAAAAACTGTAGAAGAAGTATTCAAATGTGAAAAGACCACATTGAACAAGAACCAAGGTTTCTTCTTGTAAACTTTTTGAATGTTTCCATTCTAGTTTCATCCATTTCTGGAGAAGAATGAGTTCTACAATCTTTCCCAGACAATGCTCTACATGGACCAAAATGGAGAGGTAGCAGCACATCTGGGCATCACCAGTTTGTTGGTTTTCCCCAAGAAGGATAATATTCACTATCAATTTGGGAGTTTTGGAAGATAGAGACTGATTATCAACCAAGATGCTCCATTACGTTTCAAGTTGCTCAATAAGGTGGGATGAAAATGGCTGTGTTGTCTCTGTTTTCCAAAGCTTTATGACCCATTACAAGTGGGTTAAGCCTAGTTACCAAGGTGGATGAGAAAATAATGTGGGGAGCAAAACCCTTATTGCTATATCAGACTGCTTGGGAGGCCTCAGTATTATTTTCAAAGCAGTGGTGAAATCTAAATTTCTTTCCTACTGGTTCTGTGGGCGTGGCTTGGTGGGCATGGCTTGGGGAAGTCATGTGAATGGGTGGGTGTGGCTATGTAACCATGTGACTGGGGGATCAAAAGACAGAAACTCAATAAGAATGTCCTTATGGAGCAGGATTGGTCTGGATGACCTCCAGGTCCCTTCCAGCTCTAAATTATCCTCTGAAGCTGTGTCTAGTGCCAGGTTTGTAGTCCTTCCTTCCTCTCCTTTTTCTTTCCTTCCTTCCTTCCTTCCTTCCTTCCTTCCTTCCTTCCTTCCTTCCTTCCTTCCTTCCTTCCCTCCCTCCCTCCCTCCCTCCCTCCTTTCTTTCTCTCTCTCTCTCTCTTTCAAAAATGCCCCCCCACCTCCCGTTTTTTGCCTACCCCCACAACTTATTTTCAAACTGCACAATTTCTTACCTAAAGGGAAGAGTAACAAAAAGACTTTGAAGGAGGGGCTGAGAAAAGATAGGAGGATGTGGTAGCCTAACCAAACTTTACTTCTGCAGAGAAAATATCTCTTCTGCTTTTTGTTTGGATGTGTCCTTCCACATTTACCTCTCTGGGAACATCTGTGTTCTTTGAGACTTGAGTTCCCATTTTATGTCTCCCTCTTAAAAGGATTCTTGCTGTACATGAGGTTCATTGAAAAGGTGTCACTGGTTCACAATGAGGTGGTGTTGACAGTTTGAGGTGAACGTCATTGAGGACTAGCTGTCAGACCTGGAAGCCATCTTTTACATTTGGGCCTTCAGGCCTGCCCCATAGTCTTCTGTGGGAAAATGGGAGGGGGGATTGCATAGAGTATGGGTGATATGTAGTCAAAATAACATTCCTTTCTCAAAGAGTCAAGGACGCAGTGCCCTGGCACCTGGTGTCAGATGACTGGGAGGTGTCTCCAGTTTGGACTGTGGTTGATTGGACCATGTGATGGACATGAGGGTGCTGGGCAGGGACTTGAACTTTCACTTGGGTGGGGAAAACCTGGAAATTTTCAGATTCGGGTTTTTCCAGATGTACCAATATGGCATCTTTAATAAAAAGGAACTTTGAGGAAACTCAAGCCTCGGAGTCTTCTTTTGTTGAGGGTGTTATTTGGAACCCTGATACTAGCATTGTCTGCCAGCCAAATAGTATTGCACAAGATAGGTATTCTCTGAGTCCAATATATCAAGAAGTGCCATTGGGCAGGACTCAGGACATTTGCCTAGAAAGATTAACTGATTCATCATTTACCTCTAATATTGTAAGTTCTTATGAAGTTTCTGCACATCACACCAGTCATTCGAGTCCTAGGACCTATCTCAATTTCATAGACAATTTCAAAATATAGCTTGTTTTTATTAAGAAAAAAATATTCCTATCCTCTTTTTGTACAGATGCTAAGAAATACTCTTTAAAAATGCTCATGTTATTTCTTGTTTTCCCATGAAGGTATTTCTTGGAAATAAAAATGAGTTATTGCTTTTTGGTTTTCTCAGATACGGAAAAATGCACCAAGTGCCCAGATGATAAATATCCAAATGAGGACCGAGTCCAATGTATCCCAAAAGTTATAACCTTCCTCTCTTATGAAAAACATCTGGGCATCATTCTGGCCTCTTTTGCCCTACTCCTGTTCTTAACCACAGTGTTTGTATTAATCATATTCACTAAACACCTAGAAACTCCCATTGTCAAAGCCAACAACCGAGACCTCTCTTACATCCTCCTGGTCTTATCATCTGCTCCATCTGGCAGGGAGTTTCTCCCGCTTTCCCTGACACTGACCTCCACTCCCAGTCTGGAGAGATCATCCTGCAATGCAATGAAGGCTCTGTTGTCATGTTCTACATCACCCTCAGCTACATGGGTTTCCTGGCTGCCATCTGCTTCATGGTGGCTTTTTTGGCCAGGAATCTCCTTGGGGCCTTCAACGAAGCCAAGCTGATCACCTTCAGCATGCTGGTCTGTCTGGGTGTCTTTTGTGCCCACCTACTTGAGCACCAAAGGGACATACATGGTGGCTGTTCAGGTCTTTTCCATCTTGGCCTCCAGTGCTGGTTTGCTGGGCTGCATCTTCATCCCTAAGTGCTACATTATCATTCTGAGGCCAGATCTGAATACAAAGGAACAACTTACAACCAGAAGAAATGTGGGGATGTGAGACAGAGGAAAATTCCACTGTCAACATGTTCTAACAGTCCGAAGGTAGAAAATGGTCAAAGCTTGACCATTTGTGGCCAGTGTTTTTGCTGGAAAACATTAAAGGGTGGCTGAAAGATAGTGTCCCCCATCCTTGTTCAATAGAATTGCAAGATCATCACTGAGCTCTTTTGAACAGTTGAATTAGGATATCTTTCCTGTGTCCTCAACCTATGTGAAATGCCACGCCCCAAATATTTGAAACTTTGTACTTTTGCAATAGGAATCTTGTGGACATGTTAGTAATATTTGGTGGGGTCTTCAAATTTTTTTTTACTATTTTAATGTAATCATAGTTGATCTGCTATTGGAGTTCTTTGCACTATTTGGATTCAAGATCTCAGTTTCATCAATGTAAGGAGAGTAGAGATTCATTTCTCAGATTGATTAGAATGAAAATAGTATGGATTATCCAACTGGTCAACCAAGTTTTTTTAAAAAATGAAACAAGATGGGAGCTAATTTATAGTTTAATAAATTTTCTATAAAGGAATTTCTGAAGAATAGGATGATTGAGTGTCCCATGGATCTGATATGAGGGAGGGAAGTCAGATTGGGCATAAATACCCTATCAAACTTGGAATAATTCATGCATCTCTTTCTTCTGATAGTGGACACTCCAGAGTTATTTGGATGGTCACTGGAAGATGAAGATGGACCCTTGCCCAGAAGATCTGTTCTTATCTTCTTAGAATGGAAGTTTACAAGAAGATCCTTTTCAAAGAAAATTTATCTTGAAATAATCACATTATTTCTCAAATTTATCAGAAAGATGTACAGTTGGGTATATCATCCTTCTTGGTTGTATCAAGACTTTATCTTCCTACCATTCAAGAAGTCCACCTCCCTTCCTGGATCTGGATAAATATCCAACATTTAAGGACCACAAAATCTGTAGCATTGGCCAATGTGGAGAAACTCTCTTTGCTGATGCATCTTCAGAAACACCTAGTAATGTGGCCAGGTTTTGTACAGTGTCTTTTGTATTGGAGAGAAACTGTTAATCACATACATGTGTCACTTTCCTTCACACTATGTATAAAATTAATTAGTTTTCAAAGATTGATATGGGAGGCTTTTTAAAAAATAATATCTTTAATAATCTTTAAATAGTAGTCACATATCTTTTAGCCAAGTATGATATTGTGCTGGAACTGGGGTTTCTTGCTTACCGCTTGAATAGTGGCAATAAAGTGTATTATTCCTGTCTTACTAAAATATAAACTTGTGTACAAATATTCATGTTATCATCACCATCATTTACAGCAATAATAAAATAGATTTTTCAATGTAATCTATGTCTCCCCAAGTCAACTGACACTTAAACCAATACTGATCCAAAATCAGAGGCAAATGATAATTACCTATCACTATTTAATTTTTATGAGTGTTGAGAAGACGGGATGGAAATATTCTTCCATCAGGATTAAGAATAAAAAATGCCCCATTATTAGTAGCAATACTAATTTTCATCTGTCCAGCAACCAGAATTAAAAATAATTCAATCATTAAAGAAGAACCACCAAGAGGAGGAATGTTAAACCACTGACCCAGAAAAGTTATTCTAACAACAGCTCATCCTCTATTCCTACAAGGATCAGGCATTGGATATCAAGAGCAGTTATTATATACAGAATGACTGAATGACTGACTGAATGGATGGATGGATGGATGGATGGATGGATGGATGGATGAATGGGCTGATCTACTACAATGCTTTCAATAAATACTTTAAACAAAAGACATGAATGGAAGACTGGATGGGAAGATGAAATTATCTGGACTTCTTTCCGGTTCTTTTCTACCCCATCTTTGGATCTGAATCTCTATCACAAAATAATGCAAAACCAAAAAGTCATGGAAATCAAAAGGATTCAGGAGACAAGTACTCCAATATAGGACTCAGTGAAATAAGAATAAAAGAAAAAAAATTGAGGAGACCAGCTTGCATTGTGGCTGGAAATAGCGGAGCTCCACCGAGCTCTGTGAAAACTAGCCAGTATCTGCATGCAGGGAGACCCTACAGGGTCAAAGCCGCCCTGGAGGGATGGTGAAGGAAGGAGATGTGTTTTATCGACCAGGATGAAAACACAATTTCCTTATTAGGTCCAAAGAAAGCCCGAATGGTGGAAAATACAGAGAGAAGCAACTTCTCTTCTTGGGATCTTAAACTACTTTGTGGTCCCATCTGCAAAGGAGTAGCTAGAAAAAAAGACGTTAGTAACAGGGGTGGGTTCTACTTATCTTTACTACCGGTTTGCAACAGGGCCACACATATATATTAACTTATGAATGTTGATTCAGCAATTGAACCTCTCTGTGGCTCAGGAATCTTGGAGGGGGTGAGATGATGGGGACACAAGGAAAGATGGCCTGGGTTGCTCCTTGTTTTCATTCTTAAACTAACTCAAGTAAAACAGACTTCCCCAAATTATGTCATGGGCTTTTTCTGGAAAGCCAATGTAGAGTTAGAAATTTGAAAACATGAAGGGGCATTTTATTATGCTTAGTGAACATGTAAAAAGACTTTAAAAATTGGTTTCACACTGCAGACATTAGTAATTTAACAACAAAAGATCAACAAAATAGAAATAGATACATATATATATATATATATATATATATATATATATATATATATATATAAGAATAGGCTGAGGATTTTGTACAGTATCTGCATGATAAAATAACTCAGATTTGAGAAGATTTGGCCGCTGACTGGATTAGTTCAGACAAGATGACTGAGGCAGGTCTTTAGAGTGTTATCTGGGAGGAGTTCGATCCTGTGGCTCCCGAGGACGTGGACAGGATCTTGGGACAGCTGAACGCGATCACATGTTTATTGGACCCGTGTCCCTCCTGGTTGGTGCTGGCTTCCTGGGAGGTTACACGAGGCTGGTTCCAGAGGATTATTAATGCTTCTTTGAGTGAGGGTGTCCTGCTGGCCACCTTGAAAGAGGCGGTGGTGAGGCCCCTCCTCAAGAAGCCCTCTCTGGATCTGGCTGTTTTGGCTAACTATCATCCAGTCTCCAACCTTCGTTTTATTGTGAAGGTTGTTGAGAGTGTGGTGGCACGGTAGCTTCCCCAGTACCTGGATGAAGCTGTCTATTCAGACCCGTTCCAGTCTGGTTTCAGGCCTGGGTACAGCACGGAAACGGCATTGGTCACGTTGGTGTATGATCTCTGGAGGGCTCGGGGTAGGGGTTACTCCTCTATCCTGGTTCCTATTAGATCTCTCAGCGGCTTTTGATACCATAGACCATGGTATCAGGTTGTGCTGGTTGGAGGGATTGAGGGTGGGGGGCACCGTTTTGCAGTGGTTCTCCTCCTATCTCTCCGACCGGTCACAATCTGTGTTGGCAGCGGTCGACCCCGAGGTGCCTTGTTTGTGGGGTGCCACAAGGCTCGGTCCTCTCGTCCCTCCTGTTCAACATTTATGTGAAGCCGCTGGGTGAGATCATCCATGGTTTTAGGGTGGAGTTCCATCAGTATGCTGATGACACTCAGCTGTACATCTCCACCCCAGACCATCCCAACGATGCCTTGGAAGTGATGTCCCAGTGCCTGGAGGCCATGCGGGTCTGGATGGGGAGAAACAGGCTTCGACTCAACCCTTCCAAGACCGAGTGGCTGTGGCTGCCAGCGTTCCAGTATAGCCAGCTGGTGCCATCGCTGGTTATTGGGGGCGAATCACTGGCCTCCACGGAAAGGGCTCTCAACTTGGGCATCCTCCTGGACACATGGCTGTCTTTAGAAGAGCACATGATGGCTGTGGCCAGTGGGGCTTTCTATCAGGTTCGCCTGATATGCCAGTTGCGCCCCTTTCTAGATCAGGACTCCTTACGCACGGTCACCCAAGCACTCGTCCCTTCTCGCCTGGACTACTGCAATGCTGTCTACATGGGGCTCCCCTTGGGGTGCACCCGGAGGCTCCAACTGGTGCAGAATGCGGCCGCGCAAGGGATTATTGGAGTGATGGGGCACTCCCATGTGACACCTCTCCTGCGTGAGCTGCATTGGCTTCCAGTGGACTTCCAGGTGCACTTCAAGGTGTTGGTGACCACCTTTAAAGCGCTCCATGGCTTAGGGCCAGGGTACTTATGGGATCGCCTTCTGCCACCAATTGCCTCCCACCGGCCAGTTCGCTCCCACAGAGAGGGCCTCCTCAGGGTGCTGTCAGCCAGAGAATGTCAGCTGGCGACCCCCAGGAGGAGAGCCTTCTCTGTGGTGGCACCTACCCTCTGGAACAATCTACCCCCAGAAATACGAGTGATCCCAGACCTCTGGACTTTTTGTCGGGCCCTTAAAACCTATTTTTTTCAGTTAGCCAGGCTGGCCTGATTTTATATTTGTTTTAAAGTTTGATACTGATTTTAAATTGAAATGTTTTAAATTATGGGGCAAATTTCATTTAACTATTTTTAAAACTATTTTAACTTTTGTGTACAAATGTTTTATTTGGCTGTTCACTGCCCTGAGTCTGAAAGGAGGAGGGCGGTATAAAAATCGAATAAATAATAATAATAATAAAATAATATACCGTAAGCAATAGTACTACTGGACTGTACGTGATTATATATTAAAACATATAGTGATATATGTATAAAGTGTTATGATAAGGTAAAGGTAAAGGTTCCCCTCGCACTTATGGGCTGGTTATTCCCGACTCTAAGGGGAGGTGCTTATCTCCGTTTCAAAGCCGAAGAGCCAGCACTGTCTGAAGACATCTCTGTGGTCATGTGGCCAACATGACTAAACACCAAAGACACTCGGAACGCTGTTATCTTCCCACCAAAAGTGGTCCCTGTTTTTTTACTTGCATTTTTTATGTGCTTTCGAACTGCTAGGTTGGTAAAAGCTAGGAAAAGTAATGGGAGCTCACTCCATTATGGAGCACTAGGGATTCGAACCGCTGAACTGCCAACCTTCCTATTGACAAGTAGCTATTGTCTTAGCTACTGAGCCACTGTGTGTCTCCCCATAGTGTTATGGTACAATTATGAAAATAATGGTTATAATTATGACATACAACATTATGTATTTAAAAGAGACCATATTGTATGACTATGAGAATAATACTCATGGTGTATACTACTATCTGTGCTTAAAAAGTACTTGATATAGGCAGTACACTGGTGTTGCAAAACTGGAAATGTGATGTATAATAAAGGAAAATGTATGATAAAAATATTTTTTTAAAAAAAATTCATTTCACACTCCTAAATTGATAAGAGATGATTTTAAAGATAAATATTCAATTTTATTTAATTCAATGTTTCCTTTTTGGATTGATGGATACACAGATAGAAAAATGTCATAGAAGATTATTTCAATTTCTGATTAATGTGGCAAGATTACAAAGATGGGAAAATTCAACGCTACCCCTCATGGAGAAATGGTTGGTGAAATGGACAGAACTTGCTGAGATGGACAACCTGGTAAATATATGTACTTTTATTGATGACTGAAACACCTTTAGCGTCTTTTTGCATAAAAAATCCACAAAAATCAACTTGTGATTTATGCTTTTAATGATTGGACAGGATAGATTAGAGAAAGACAGTGTAACTTTAGATAGAGAGGTTAAAATATAATTGTATTTAACAATTGCTGTGAAGAATATTAAAAGCTACTTTTTTCACTTTATTTATATCATTCGTGTTTTTCTAACTCTTTTATTTTATTTTCTTCTTGCACTTTTAGCTTTTTCTGTTATTTCTCTCTTTCTTTTTGGTTCTCTTTTGTCTAACAGATTTATGTTGCTTTTCACTTTGAGAGCATCCTCCCAATGCTGCAAAGACCTCTATTTCTTTTTCTTTTTTCTTTTTTTGCCTTGAATGAGATCAACCAGCATTTCCGGCTCCTTCCAAATGTCCACCTGGGTTAGAATCTCCATGTCCATGATTTGAACCCCCAAATGACCTGTGATGCTGTGCTGGACCTGCTCTCAACTGGGGAGACCCATGTTTCTAACTTTAACTGTAGAAGGCAATCCTCTTGAAGGGATTGACATCTCCTCTCAGATTGCCACCATGTCCACCACCTACAAAATCCCACAGGTATGTCCATAACATTCTGGGGGAATGGACATTATAGGGGTCAGTAGGAAGATATGTAATGACTGGGCAGAATGAGCAGATAAGCATTCCCAGTGCTCACATTTCTATCTGCAAGAGGAGAAATTACTTGCTTCTTCATAACAACTACAATCTTTATAATAACCTTGCTTTTCTTTTGCTTTCAAACAAAGCTGATTATACCACTGCACATGATTATTGCTATTGTTTGAAAGAACAAAATCCAGTGTCATTCAGGCTCTTTTCAATTCTACAATTTGCAAATAAAGCATTTCCATTTTCTTATTTGAAACATCAGTTCTCAGTGGAAGGCTGGGCAAGATGTCCACAGAGGAGGAGGAGATTGAAAAAATCTTGTCCCCAAAAACCATCTCATAAATCTCACAGTGTGGCACAGGTCTTAAATGCTGCATATTCAAGCAGGTCCCAGAAGAGGATGAGAAAAGCTGGGAATTTATTCGGTGTTAGGAAGATACATCCACGACACAGCTAATAAGACAGATATAGATAACCACACATATTTCTGCTAAATTTGAGAATAAATGTGATTCTTTCAGGATGACTTCCATTTGTGAATAGGATTCCCTTGCAAACTTCCATTTTAAGAAGAAAAGAAAAGATTTTCAGAATCAGATCAGGGCTCATCTTCATGTCAAAATGACCATCAGAATAGAATAGAATAGAATAGAATAGAATAGAATAGAATAGAATAGAATAGAATAGAATAGAATAGAATAGAATAGAATAGAATAGAATAGAATAGAATAGAATAGAATAGAATTCTTTATTGGCCAAGTGTGATTGGATACACAAGGAATTTGTCTTGGTGCATACGTTCTCAGTGTACATAAAAGAAAAGATACATTCGTCAAGGCTCATAAGATACAACACTTAATGATAGTCATAGGAAACAAATAAGCAATCAAATCATATTAGGAAACAGTCAATATAAATCATATGGATACCAGCAACAAGGTTACAGTCATACAGTCATAAGTGGGGGGAGATGGGTGATAGGAGCATTGAGAAGATTAATAGTAATGCAGATTTAGTAAATATTTTGACAGTGTTGAAGGAATGATTTGTTTAACAGAGTGATGGCGTTCGGAAAAAAACTGTTCATGTGTCTAGTTGTTCTGGTGTGCAGTGCTCTATAGCGTCGTTTTAAGGGTAGGAGTTGAAACAGTTTATGTCCAGGATGTGAGGGGTCTGTAAATATTTTCACAGCCCTCTGTGCTTCTGTACATCTGGAGTGTCCACAAGCAGAAGATATATGAATTATCCCAACTTCAACTGTGTGTTTATGCCCAACTTCACCCTTCTTCCTTACAACACAGCCACACGACAATCAATTATTCAATTTTGTAGAATTTTTTTTCTGGAAATCATGAGGCTGTACTTTAGCTCCTTTATTTTTTAACTTCTATATAATCACTTACTTAACCATCTGGGTAATCCAGATTATCCCCATCCTAATTTGTCTGGAGGTGTTTCTTTCCTTCTCCTTATGCTGGTAATGTAGAAATTGTGATTCAAATGTTATAAAGAACCCCAATTGCAGATAAACTATCATACAATTAAAATAATGGCATTTTTACAGCCCTGAATGATACAATTATTTCTGGCATATCAACAACATTCCCATTGCACAAGTGTCATATTTAAAACATCTTATTAGAACACAGGATGGATATGATACCCCAACTGTTCAAAAACTGTTCAAAAACTTTGCAATTCTAGAGTACAAGGAAAAAGGACTATGGACCAACTGCTGTTTAATTATTTCAAGCAAAAATATTGGCCCACTAATGTATGGAGAACAGCTTGGACAATTTTCTAGGACTGGCCTGTTAGAAACTCCCCTATCTCACATTTTTACATTTCTTTTAGATGTAAGCTGCTCCTTTGTATTCAGGCCTGGCCTCAGAATGATAATGTAGCACTTGGGAATGAAGATGCAGCCCAGCAAACCAGCACTCGAGGCCAAGATGGAGAAGACCTGAACAGCCACCATGTATTTCCCTTTGGTGCTCAAGTAGGTGGGCACAAAAGACACCCAGACACTGCAGAAGACCAACATGCTGAAGGTGATCAGTTTGGCTTCATTGAAGGCCCCAGGGAGATTCCTGGCCAGGAAAGCCACTGTGAAGCAGATGGCAGCCAGGAAGCCCATATAGCTAAGGGTGATGTAGAACATGACAGCAGATCCTTCGTTACATTGCAGGATGATCTCTCCAGGCTGGGAGTGGAAGTCAGTGTCAGGGAATGGTGGAGAAACTCCCAGCCAGATGAAGCAGATGATAATTTGGACAGCAAAAGAAGAAAGGATGATGGAGTTGGCCAAGGTCTTCCCCAACAATCTTTTCATTTGGTTTCCTGGTTTTGTGGCCAGGAAAGCCAGCACCACTGTGATTGTTTTGGCCAAGAGAGAAGAAATGGCAACTGAGAAGATGATGCTGAAAAATGTTTGTCGGAGAAGGCAGGTGACTTTCTTTGGTTGACCAATGAAGAGAAAAGGAGAGAAGAAGCAAAGGAGGAGGGAGACCAGGAGGATGTAGGAAAGATCTCGGTTGTTGGCTTTAACAATGGGCGTTTCTCTGTATTTAGTGAATATGATTAAAATAAGGCTTGTCATTAGGAAGAAGAGTAACAACAAAGAGACCAAGATGATGCCTAGATGTTCTTCATAAGACAGGAAGGTCAGAATTTTGGGGATACATTTGACTTGGTCCTCATTTGGATATTGATCATCTGGACACTTGGTACATTTTTCTGTATCTGAGAAAACAAAAAAAAAAATTCTTTAACATTCTGTCCTTTCATATTTCAAGAAATACCTTTTTAGGACAACAGCTGACATCACGGGTATTTTCAAAGAAGCATTTGTTAACAACTGAACCAAAATAAACTAAGAAGAATATAATGTATCTCTTTTTATCTCTAACTGTATTGCTAAAGTCTGTCAAATTGGGGAAAGTCCTAGGTCCTAGGACATAAATGATTTCTTCTGTAATGTGTTGAACCTTCATAGTAAGCTACATTATTAGTTTAAAAATTGAATCAGTTAATCATTCTAAGCAAACATCTTGAATCATGTCAGATGACACTTATTAATACTCTGGATCCAGAGAATATTTTTCTTGTAAAATGTTTCTGGCAGAGAAAGCTAGTCCTGCAAATTATCTGGAATAGCTACTAGCAGCAGTGGTACTGTATATACTCAAGTATAAGCCTAGTTTTTCAGCACATTTTTAATGCTGAAAAAAAGCCCCCCTCGGCTTATATTCGAGTGAGGAAAAATGCCTTTTTTCCTGCAACCCGTTTTGGCTTCCAGGGGCTGCAGGGTGGCTTGCTAAGGCCAAAATGGGGTGTGGGGGGTGCAGCGCCCCCCCCCCCCGTGCCCCGTTTTAGCTTCCAGGGGCTGCAGGGAGGCTTGCTAAGGCCAAAAAGAAAGAGAGAGAAGAAAGAAAGAGACAAAGAAAGAAAGAGGGACAAAAAGAAAGGGAGAGAGAGAGAGAGAGAAAATGCAGGTATCTCTTAACAGAGGTTTGAACTTGCCTGAAATTAGATCAAGCCCTACATCACTTAAACCAATGTATCAGATTAAATTGTTATTGAATTATTTTTGATATATATACTACATTCTGTGTAATTTAGTTATAGTGTAGTTTACACTATGCACTTACAGAGCTAGTTTACTGTTTTTCTTTGAAATAAATATTCAAAAACATTTAATCTACTGATGCCTCAATTAATGTAATTTTATTGGTATCTATTTTTATTTTGAAATTTACCAGTAGCTGTTGCATTTCCCACCCTAGGCTTATACTCGAGTCAAAAAGTTTTCCCAGTTTTTTTTGTGGTAAAATTAGGTTCCTCGGCTTATATTCGGGTTGGCTTATACTCGAGTATATATGAGTAATTGGTGTGCAATGGCTTGCACCCATAACTGTGCACAGCCCCTCATTGTTGACTTGCAACCCCTTCTCAGTGATCCTCAAGGGGAGGCCCATGTAGACACATCATAATAATCCTTCCAGTAGGACCTAAGACCAATCCTCAAGTTTCAAAGAACACAGGTGTTCCTAGAAAAGTAAATAGCAAAAATCACATTCAAACTAACAAAATAGAAGAAATATTTTCTCTGACAGTAGTAAAACTTAGCTAATCTTCCATACCCTCTTGTTTCTAGCCAGCTCCTAATTCAAGGCCTTTTAGATATTACTCCCTTTAGCTAAGAAATTGTGCAGTTTGAAAATAATAGATGAGCTTCAAACTTTAAACTGACTTTAAACTTGTAGTTTCATGAAAATGCTCTGGATGAATTCACTTCCACTTCCTTCCTGCCCCTTTCTTTGGCGTCACTCACCTTCCTGAGTGGAGATGGTCCCATCTGGACAAGAAACACAGTCATAGCAGCAAACTGGCTCTCCTTCTCGCTTCCGCTTGACAAATCCAGGATGACATTTCTCCCCACATTTGGACTGAGGAAGAGACTAAGGAGAAAGCAAAGAATGCCAAAGAAAATATGTTAGCACAGCCATCCTGGCATGCATGCTGATTTCATGCTCTTGAAATAAGACTAAAAGTGACTGCTCAGTTTCTAAGAACTGTAGTGATATGAGATAGGGGTCATGAAAATATATCCCTCAAAAAGGGTAATTAAGGCATTTTCCCCCCCTGCAGCACTTAGGATGTGGGTATGAGTCCAGTGTCAGAAAGGGATATTTCTAAGACACAGCTCGGTATCCAAGAAAAGATCCTTTCTGTTCAAGATCTATATTAATTGTATCCATATTAATATCTATATTAATTATATACTCTCTTCTACTCGCAACAGAATACCTTATGCTGCCAGACTTGAAATTTTGGGCTTAGACAACTTAGAACTTCGTCGTCTTTGGTCCGACCTAAGCACAGCTCATAAAATTATCTGCTACAATGTCCTACTTGAGCTTCAACTACAACAATACATGAGCACACAATAGTTACAAACTTAAAGTGAACCGCTCCAAACTCGATTGCAGAAAATATGATTTCAGCAACAGAGTGGTCAATGCCTGGAATGCACTACCTGACTCTGTGGTTTCATCCCCAAACCCCCATAGCTTTAACCTTAGACTATCTACTGTAGACCTCACCCCATTCCTAAGAGGACTGTAAGGGGCATGCATAAGTACACCAGCATGCCTACCCACCCTGTCCTAATGTTTCCTCTATTTGTATCTATTTTATGTATTCAATTCATGCTTATACTTATATATATTACATAATATGTTCTTGACAAATAAATACAAAATAAAATAAAATAATGTGAATCCTAATTCCAAAGGTAATTTGGGCAGCAGGAGCTCCATCCAGTGCTGATTCAATTTCATCAATTTTAGCCCAAACCTGAACTCAGGCACTGGTCAACAAAATTGCCTTCTTCTTTGAAATTTGTGAACAAGGAACAGAGGAACCTGAGGCTAGCACCTGAGGGCCTTTCTTACCATTTTCATGCAGCTTCTCCATTTCAACACTAAGCCATGGCGCATGGGCTTATCCTAATTGAAATAGGTTGGAACCAGTGGTGAAATCCAATTATTTTTACTATCGGTTCTGTGGGCATGGCTTGATGGGCATGGCAGGGAAAGGATACTGCAAAATCTCCATTCCCACCCCACTCCAGGAGCAGGATACTGTAAAATCCCCATTCCCACCCTACTCTGGGGCCAGCTAGAGGTGTTATCTGCCTGTTCTGCCTGAACTACTCAAAATTTCTGCTACCGGTTCCCCAGAATCTGCTGGATTTCACCCCTGGTTGGAACTCTTTGGGAAATACAGAAAGGACATGAAAATGTCTCCCACCCTGTTGAGCAACTTTAGCCGTGACAGATGATTTTGGTCGATAATCAGTCTCTGTCTTTCAAAGTTCAACAGTTTCTTTAGGATGGTGCCCTCCTTCGTGAAAAACACCCAGCTTGTGATCTCCAGATCAGCTGCTAAATCTCCGTTTTGGTCCCAGTACAGTTTGAATTCAGAAAAATTGTAGTACTCATTCTTCTCCAGAAAGGGATGGAACTAGAATGGGAACATCCAGGAATTTTAAAACTAGTAAACTTGGTAATTTATCCCTTTTTTTAATCTGTTCTCATATGTATCATTCCTCTACAATGATCTAACTTGCAAGTTTTACCATGATCTTCGAAAGTGAAAAAGAAAGTTTCAGTAAAATTTCTCTTCCCTCTCTCTGATTACTGATTCCCAGTTATCCAGGTTATGGTTGTCCCAAATGCATGGCACAGCATAGGAGAACAAACACATCCAGACAAGATTAAGCAGTCCATCTGCATTTAAAAGGCAAAGGCCATTCTTTTGAAGATAGCAAACTCCAAATTTTGGACAGAGGGGACCGCTGGTTTGAAAGACAGGTCAAAGAGGTCATCTATGTCAACATTGAACAGCCCTCTCTCAACAGAGAAGGGGGGGATACAATATAATCTATCTCCAGTCTACAACACAGTCCTTTCAACAGTTCCAAGAAGGCTCCACACCCATTTGCAGTACTCAGGTGACTCTGACAACACAGATAAACCTCCAGGTGGCCTCAACAATTCTTTAAAAGAATTCAAACGACCACCTGTCTGCAAGGAGTATAAATCCTTCCATTCCCCACCATACCATCAGAGCTGGATTTCTAGGAAGTAGGATTTGACAAACCATGGTATTTCATCTAACCAATAAAGTTGTAGATTTCATTTGTACTTTTCTCATATTATAATGTATACTTGATACTGATTATAAGAAATTAGTAGTTGTAGCATTTTAAAGTGATTAGATAATTATCATATAATTAATTTCATAATAATGTCATTAATGCTTTAGATGAAAGGGAATTGAATGCCAACCAATTGATAGCTGAGATCAAATTGGGCATCTAAAGATATATTTTAAACAAGGTGTAAAATTCAAAAGAGATCTTGATTTTTTTATCAAAATACTGTAGGCTGAAACAAACCTTCTGCATGGAATTTAAAAGAGAGAGAAGTGCAAAGAAAAAAATAAAATAAATGCAGAGCAAGAAGGACGAGGGATATCAAACTTGATAAGAATATTTGTGACAATGGTATTGAAAAAGTAGTTGATTAAAAACCAAATATGACTTAGCATTGTGATGAGCAATGGAAGAAAGCAAATGCACCCATAAGAATCTCAATGAATGATGTTCTTTTTTTAGAGACCCTTAAGGCAAGTAAAATCTATTTTACTTGCCTTGAGGGAGTAGGAAAAGTAGGAATTTGGGAGCACATTTTCCAACTAATATAATCTCTGAGTTGGAGAAGGGAGCTAACACTGCTTTTCCAATAACTGAGATGTTACACAGAAGCTTAAACTCTGTTTACTGCTATTCCAGAAGGTGGAACAGCATAAAATGAACTCAGTCAGGAGATTGTGGCTGAATGAGAGAAGCAATTTCAGGGTTGAGCCATTGAACCAGACAGTTTCCCCTTCACTGACTTTCTTAAATAAAGACTAAGCAGCCATCAGTCACAGAAGCTTTAACTGGGATTCCTGCAGAGGGAAGGGATTGGGCTACATAGTCTAAAAGTGCTACTTCAAATTTATGATGGTAACATTCTACAATGCTAAATATAAAACCACACATACATGAATTTATTTAAAAATGCATACTTTTAAAAAAATTACTTTATTTATTTATTTATTTATTTATTTATTTATTTGTTTGTTTGTCAAGCATATATAAGTTAACAGGTAAAACTATAAAGATAATTTGAATACATGAAAAGAGTAAGTAAAAAGGAATATTAGGACAGGGACGGTAGGCACGCTGGTGCACTTATGCACGCCCCTTACAGACCTCTTAGGAATGGGGTGAGGTCAACAGTAGACAGTTTAAGGTTAAAGTTTTGGGGGTTTGGGGAAGAAACTACAGAGTCAGATAGTGCATTCCAGGCATTGACCATTATCATTGACCATTATCAAACTATATACATGATAGTTTCCGCTATTTGGAATTGTCAGGCCTGGAAGCCATCTTTTGTATTAGGCCTTCAGACCTGCCATGTTTACTGCTGTGGAAAACTGGGAGGGGGGATTGTATGGAGGATAGGTGATACATAGTCATAATGACATTCCTTTCTCAAGAAGTCAAGGACATCTTGCCCTGCACCTGGAAGGCTGGAACTGGGAGGCTATTCCAGTTGGGACCATGTTTGATTGGACCATGTGATGGACTTGTGGGTGTTGGGTAGGGACTTGAATTTTTCTTTGGGTGAGGAAAACCTGGAAACTTTCAGATTCGGGTTTTTCCAGATGTGCCAATATGACATCTCTAATAAAATATAACTTTGAGGGAACTTAAGCCTCTGAGTTTTCTTTTGTTGGTGGTATTACTTGGAACTCTGACAGGAACATTATACCCCAAGCAATTAAATTGGCCAAACCTGTTAGCCTCTTCTAGCATAAGAAGGTTGACATGGTTCCCTTCCTTCTACTTTGGATTCACTCTCAAAAGGAACTAAATTGGACAGATCTGTACCTGCCATGGCTGCAGCCTTGTGCCCTTCCTCCTCCTCCTCCTGGATCTTGAGGAATACGCCACATTCAAGGCATAGGCCAGAGTCTTAATGACACTATAAAAACGGTGGAAATTCCTGATCCCAACCAAGTTTCTTTTCTTTTGTGTTTCCAATGGTGCTTTCTCAGTGCATCTTCTCCGGCCTTTGACGGAAAAGATGTGCTTTGAAAAGGAACAGTGAAAAGATGAATCTCCCAATGGTGGGTCTATAAAGAAACGGTGTACATGGGAATCTGACTCTGGCCATTTTTTCCTCACCAACCCAAGGGTCCACACGGTATTCACATATTTGAAAAGTCTCTCTTTCAGTGGAAATAGTCCGATGACTGTTGTGATCCACACTTTCCCTTCAATGGGTCCGAGCAAACGCATAAATGTTAAATGGAAAATAAGAAGTCTGTCCCAAATGGCACGATATTCTATGAAGTGAACATAGACATTGACTTGTCTCCACTTAGAGAGGGATGCCCTAAGGGATGCTCTATTTCCGGTCGTTGAGAAATGCTGTGATATAACAACACAAATTCCACTCTTGACAAGCAGAGGTGTCAAAGTCCTCATGAAATTCTCTCCATTCTCTGTGTCTGAAGCAAAGAGGCCAATCAAGGTCCATCCAAAATGTAGAAGCACTTGAACAATTTCTGGGTAGAACCCTTTATGGGGGAACAGGGAATGGTAAAATGGCAATTGACTTTTATCATGCAACGCATCTGAAAATAATTCAAAGTTCATCTGAAAAAGCAATGAAGAATATTGGGGTCAGAGCTATTCCAAATTGCTAGCTTTAAAGAAATCCAGTTTGGTTCTCATAAACATCTTTGAATAGACTACTGTTGATTAGCCATTAAACCATATGAAGATACAGATCTTTTTTTAAAAAAAAAAAAGCTTAACATTTACAAGACTGTATAAAACAAGTGTACAAAAGAAAATGAATTATTAAAATGAATAAGAATGAAGGATGCAAATCATATTTCTGTATCACCCCTATTATTGACCGCAATCAGATCTACATATGCAGATCTCAACTGAAATATTTTGTTCAAATAAAGAGTCCTATTATATATACGTTTTTAAAATATTGACCACAAAGAAAATAAGTTGTTTTAATATAAGAATCCCAATAAATCATTCAGCTAATCTACAGTCCAAGATGCTGGTCCCTCTCTTTCTTATACATTGCTGTTAAAATAAAAAGAAGTTATGTCTATCTCTTGAACTTTGCAAATGCAAGTCTGTTCATCATAAGTGGGTTGGTGCCAGTGGTGGGATTCAGCCAGTTCGCACCACTTCGGGAGAACTGGTTGTTAACTTTCTGAGCAGTTTGGCAAACTGGTTGTTGGAAGAAATCATTAGGGCAGAGAACCGGTTGTTAAATTACTTGAATCCCACCACTGGTTGGTGCTCAAATCTTGCTTAAGTAAATAGTGACCTAAGATATTTAGAGATTTCTACATTGAAATATTTGCCAATTTGGAAGTACATTTATTTATTTATTTATTTTTATTTATATTTATATGCCGCCCTTCTCCGGAGACTCAGGGCAGCTTACAATGCGTTAAGCAATATGTGTAGAGGCTCATTCATTCCAATGTGCCATCCTTAGTGAGAATGGCTATATCTTTCTCTATTCAATATCCCAGATTCTTTGTGTAGATATTGGGTTTTTTGCTTGTTCTCCAGTTGTATAAGAGACAGGAACAGCTTCTAGTATAATTTGTCAGTTGTACAATTCTTTTTCTGAAGCTGGGATGTGTTTACCACTGAAAACATCACTATCTTTGTTAACCTCATGTACAAAACGTGAGCTTACCATCTCTGCTGCACCATCCATTCACACAGAAGACCTTTTGATCATACATAGAGCCTCTCCTGACCTTGTGGGAAGAAGACCCAAAGCAAAAAGAAGATGTCATAAGAGGTTCCCATTGCTTTGATCCTTACTCCCACCCTACCAATCCCTAACTAAGACACCTAACATAGCCATGGTGAAAAATAACTCCTATTTTTTGAGCAGAAGACAAGGTTGAATCTATTACTCATACACCCATTACCCCACTCAATTTACTTATCAAAGAAACAACCATACAAACCTGTGGGACTTTGTAGATGCCTCCTAATGTTGAAATCTGGACAGAGATATCATCAGCAGCTACATCAACAAGAACCAAAATGTTGTCCTTTCTTCCACAGCTGTAGTTGGGAATATTAGCTTCCCCAGTAGAGAGTATGTCCAACAAGGCTTCTGAAGTGCTAGGTATGTTCAAATAGTTGTCATAAATGTTGTAGCCAAGTGTGATATTTCGTGGAAGCCAAGGAGTCTTGCTGGCCACTTGGATATTAAAAATGTACTGTAGAAATGTTTCTTTATCACAAGGTATACTAATGTTAAAAATAAAAAAGGTTTTCATGTTATCACCACCATCATTACATAACAATATACTTTTTCAATTGAATCCTGCTTGTCTCCACAAGCCTTCTGAGGCTTAAGCTAATACTGATCCAAAATCAAATGCAAATGCTAGTCACTCATCACCATATCATTTTAAAGAGTGTAGGGAGATGGGATTTAGATAGTGTTCCAATAAGCGTAAGAATCACAACACACCATTATTTATAGCAGCAGTACTTTTCATCTGCCCATCACTTTCATCTGAATCATCATAACAGATGATTCAATCTTCAATCATTAAAGTAGAGCCATCATACTAGTAAGAGGGTGTCTCATAAGTGATCCAGAAATGAAAACATTAAAAAACCTTCTTCATATAAGGATTATTGAATATGAGTGACCACAGCTCATTACTTTAAATTAAAGTCAGTATTCAAGTGATTGCTTATTTGTACCTTATGACTATCATTAAGTGTTGTACCTTACGATATCTTTTCTTTTATGTACACTGAGAGCATATGCACCAAGACAAATTCCTTGTGTGTCCAATCACACTTGGCCAATAAAAAAAATATATTCTCTTCTATTCTATAACTCAGGATTGGATTGGGAAAAATATATAATATGTATTTCTTTCAGGTACCTCCCCCTAATCTTGTGATTTGCATCTCTTCCACAAAATAAGGCAAAAGAGAAAAGCCATGGAAATCAAAGTGATTCGGGGTTCTGCAATATAGGAATAAGTAAAATAAGAAAAGAAAAAAGGTGAATGCTTGAGAGCAAATGGAGGGATGCAACTCCACCACAATGAATGACTTACACGTGAGACTGAATTGAAGGAGCCCTGTTGAAAGGCAACGTTGTTATACGCAATATTTTTCTTGCAGTGGTGATCATAGTAATGAGATGGCCTCCTGGCCTGTAATAGCTCCGTGGTCTATTTTCATCTTGGTGCTCCAAATATAGGGGGCATTTCATTCTAAGCTTCCCAGAGACTGTCTGGAACATCAGAAGCAGCGGAAGCAGAAGCAGGAGGTCCATAATTCATGGGGCTGAATTAATTCCCTTCCCGTTTTTAAACAAGGACAAGAAGGAGCATTAGAAGAATTCAAAGCCCTCTCACAAGATGGAAATGCCAGTGATTGTCATGATTCCAACACAATCAAACCGAGCTTCACCTGGGAAAGAAAGATAGAGACATTCAAAGTCACAGACCCTCCCTAACCCTTAACTAGAGCCACACACAAGTTAAGTGTTATTTATTCTTTTCTGATGCAACGTTCTTTTCTTGTTTCTTCAATCTGATGTTTACCTCAAAGGCAAATTGTAGTAGAAGAAGTCTCAAAGATCAGAACTGTGAAAATAACAGTAATAAGCAGCTTCTCCTCTGAGGATCCTAAACTTCTTCAGGACTCCTTGAGCAGAGGAGTAGCTGGATAAAAGCATGTTAGTCAAAAATCACAGTTACACCCCTGGGGACACTGTTCTGTAGTGGTTGTGCTCCTTCCTGTCAGGTCTTGTCCAGAAAATAATGTTGGAAGAATATAGTTCAACACCCAGATGATGACTTCTGCTGTCCTTCAATAGCAATAGCACTTAGACTTATATACCACTTCACAGTGCTTTACACCCCTCTCTAAGCGGTTTACAGAGTCAGCCTATTGCACCCAACAATTTGGGTCCTCATTTTACCAACCTCGGAAGGATGGAAGGCTGAGTCAACCTTGAGCCTGGTGAGTTTTGAACTCCCAAATTGCTGGCAGCTGGCAGTCAGCAGAAGTAGCCTGCAGTACTACATTGTAGCCACTGCGCCACCTCAGCGCAAAGTGGGATCTTGCCTACAGGGACTACTAGAGACAATGTCAGGGCTATGGAGTTTGGTGACATTCTAGGTTGGTGACGCTCCATCTCCATTCCCTCCCCACTCCTGGGGGAAGGATACTGCAAAATCTCCATTCCCAGCCCACTCTGGGGCCAGCCAGAAGTGGTATTTGCTGGTTCTCCAAACTACTCAAAAATTCCGCTACTGGTTCTCCAGAACCTGTCAGAACCTGCTGAATAGCACCCCTGCTTTTACTTACTGAATACTTCTTTTTCCTCCTATTTTCCCTACAACAACAATTCTGTGAGTTGGGTTGGGCTGAGAGAGTGTGACTGGCTCAGCTGGTTTTTCATGCCTAAGGCAGGACTAGAACTCACAGTCTCCTGGTTCCTAGGCCAGCACCTCCAGAACTAGCTCAAACTAGCTCTCTGTGAGATTTTAACCCCCAATTAATTACTTGAGGTGCTTATGACATCCAGTTGATGTACATATTTCTAAATGGAAAATGGTTGAATGAATGGAATTCTTATACCTCCTTTCCATTTCACCTAATAATAATAATAATAATAATAATAATAAAAAAACCGTGTTAAAGAGAATTCCATCAAAATAATTCAATCCAAGAGGCACTGCATGCCTGCAAGGAGATGTGATTCCACTGAACTGAAAGGAGCCCCAAAACAATCTGCAACAAACTGATATTCATGTTCTGCCATACCTTATCACATTTCAACCACTCTGAAACAAAAAAGAGATTTGGGTGCAGCCTCCTAAGTACATGTAACAGTCAGTCCTCCTGTTTTCCCCCAGGATTCAGATACAGATTAACAGAGTTGGAAGGGACCTTATAGGTCAGTGATGGCTAACCTTTTTGCCATCGCGTGCCAAAAGTGGGGGGAGTGCAGGGGGGGTGTTGCTTGTGAGCATGCCCACACCCATAATTCTATGTGCCCTGCCCCCTGTGCGTGTGTATGCAACCACATTCCTGCACTCCCCCCACTTTTGACATACGATGGCAAGGTAGGCTTGTTTTTCACTCTCCCCCAGGCTCCAGAGCCTTTCTAGGAGGCTGGGGAGGGCAAAAATGGCCTTCCCCACTCCCCAGAGGCCCTCCGGAGGCTGGAAACAACCTTTTTTCTGATTTCCAGTGGGCCCCAAAGGCCCAAAAATCAACTGGCTGGCGCATGTATGCATGCTGGAGCTGAGCTCGCGTGCCCACTGATATGGCTCTGCGTGCCACCTGTGGCACACGTGTCATGGGTTCGCCATCATGGTTATAGGTCATCTAGTCCAACCTCCTGCTCAAGCAGGAGATCCTACACCATTTCTGATAAATGGCATTCCAATTTTTTCTTCAAGGTCTCAAGTGATGAAGCTCCCACAACTTCCAGAGGCAAGCTGTTCCATTGGTTGATTGTTCTCACTGTCAGAAAGTTCCTCCTCATTTCCAGATTGAATCTCTCCTTGGTCAGTTTCCATCCATTATTCCTTGTCTGGCCTTCAGGTGCTTTGGAAAACAGCTTGACCCCCTCCTTTCTGTGGCAGCCCCTCAAATATTGGAACACTGTTATCATGTCTCCCCTGGTCCTTCTCTTCACTAGACTAGCCATGCCCAGTTCATGGAACCGTTCTTCATATGCTTTAGTCTCCAGTCCCCTAATCATCCTGGTTGCTCTTCTCTACACTTTTTCTAGAATCTCAACATCTTTTTTATAGTGTGGTGACCAAAACTGGATGCAGTATTCTAGGTGTGGTCTTACTAGGGCTTTACAGAGTGGTATTAGTACCTCACTTGATCTTGATTGTATTCCTCTGTTAATGCAATTTAGGATGGCATTGGCTTTTTTAGCTTCCGCTGCACACTGCTAGCTCATATTTAGCTGGTTGTCCACTAAGACTCCAAGATTCCTCTCCCAGTCACTGTTATTAAGGAAACTCATACGGGCAAAACCACAAGGCAGGTTGGCATATTTTCAATCAAGAAAAGGTTTGCTCTTCTCTGGGCACAAGCAGGCTTCCCTGAGACATGGCAGAAAATATCATGGATGAGCTTGGCCTTGTTATGCATCATCCTGGCATTCAAAAGCAACAGCCAGAATTCAGAGCCACAAAAGAACTTGCAGTCAGGGACTGAGAGTAGAAACCGAGCTCCATAAAATAGGAATAGATTCAAAAGCTTCAAAAAGAATGACTCATCCTCTGCACATCATCATCAGGGTGATCCTGCTATCCCCTCTAACTCAACCCCCCAGTTCTCCCTTTCATGTTAAGGAATAGCATAGCAGTTTTCCAATATTCGAGAGGTGCCACAAAGAAAAGGAGGTTAACCTATTTTCCAAAGCACCAGAAGGCAGGATGAGAAGCAATGGATGGAAAGTAATCAAGGAGAGAAGCAACCTAGAAATAAGGAGAAATTTCTTGACGGTGAAAACAATTAATTGGTGGAACAACTTGCCTTCAGAAGCTGTAGATGCTCCATCATCTGATTGGACAGTCCTTTGTCCAGAATGAGATAGGGTCTCCTGCTTGAGCAGAGGTTGAACTAAAAGACCTACAAGGTCTTTTTGAACTCTGTTATACTTTTATTCCTTTATTCTGTATGCATATTAATGTACCTTCTCTCCAAACAAGAAACATACTCTTTCTGACAACTAATACACAAATACACCAGGAACCCAACCATCTCTTTCAAGACCTTGGCAGTCTTGGGAAGGGAATCGCACACAACCTCAGAGATGTGAAAGCCAAAGAGCCCCACAACCATGGAGGGCATCCACACAACCAGAAGAATGGAAACCATGTCCATTCAAACTAGTTTTTTGGGGTGGGTTTGTCAAGGAATTGGTGTCAAGGAAAAAAAATCTATTGGCCCTATATCTTTTCCCATATTTATGCAACGATACAACCCAAAAACATTCAGTGTCCTCAGTCTAGAGTGGCACCAAACTCCATAACTCTAGGTGATCTTACTCAACAGTCTCTGGAGAAAAGATACCATGTTGGAGGACAGCAGAAGTCAACAACAATACTGTGTCTTCCTCCAGCATCATTTTCTGGACATGTCCTGACAGGACAGATCATAATCACTACAGAACTCTGCCCTCAGGGATATATCTGTAAAATTTCACTAACATGCTGTACTCCAGCTTCCTTTCTGCAAATGGAGTCAAGGAAGAAGTTCAGGATCCCCAGAGGAAAAGGTGCTTTTCACTGTAATTATCACAATCCTGCTCTTTGACATGTCTCCATCTATTTATCCTGCCTTTGATGTAAAAAATCAGACTGAAGGATAAATGTTTCAGGTCACTCTCTGTGATGTATGAATTTTAGGACAGGCAGGGCCTGTGCTGTTAAATGTACCGTTCTGTCCTTTCCAGGTGAAGCTTGGTTGGTCTCTGTTTCAACCAGGAAAGGCACTGGTTCTTGTGAGAAGGCTTTTAATTCTTCAACTCTTGTTTTGAAACAGGAAGGGAATTGATTCAGTCCCATGAATTATGGACCTCCTGCTTCTGTTTCTGATGCTACTGTTGTTCCAGCCAACCTCTGGGAAGCTTAGAATGAAATGTCCACTGACTCTGGAATACCAGGATGGAAAGAAACCATGGAGCTATTACAGACCAGGAGACCATCTCATTAGTATAGTCATCACTGCAACAAAAATATATCCTATAATGTTCCTTTTCAATGCAGCTCCTTCCAGTCAGTCTCACTCGTAAGTCATTCAGGACAATGGAGTTGCATTCCCTCCATTTATAATTCCTTCATTTTGTTCTCCTTATTAAATTTCTCTTTATACTGCAACACCTGTCCTGTCTAATTTCTTGATTCATTTTTGATTTCCATGCTTTATCTTATTTTGAGGAAGAGATTCAAATCCAAAGATGGTACAGGAAAAAAAAATCTGAAAGAAGTCCACTTTATTTTCGTTTCCCCATTCAGATTTGAAGTCATGACTTGAATACTGACTTTTGTTTAAATTGGTGATTATTATAGTTTTCCCCTGCCCAGTTCATTTCAAATGTAACTATTCTTTGATATTTACTTCCTGGTCCTTATAGAAGTACAGAATGACTTATTTTTAGAATTGGCTTCTGAGTCACTTTTGAAACATCCTCTTCCTTATATGGTGGTTCTACTGCAATTATTCAATTATTTTGAACCCTGATTACTGGGAAAATGAAAATTTTGTACTGCCCCAAAGAATAGTGTATTTGCGATTCTCAATCCAGGTGTGGGGACTGTATGAACTCTCATTAAAATTAAATGGAGAAGGGTGAGTATCATTTGTCTCTTGGCTTGGAGTCAGTTTTGATTTAAAACTTTGAAGGCTTCAAGAGACAAAGTCGATGAGACTGAAAAAATGTATGTTGCTGGTTCTGTTGATGATGATAATGACAACATCATTTTTATAGGAGTTTATCTATTGCACATTCATTATTTCCATTAGTCAAGAAAAATGATTAAAAAAATATAAAATATTTTTGCTATTGATGAGGATGGTGATGATAAAATGACCTTTTTTTTACAGTAAAGTATCTTCTAATCAGTCTAAACTCCTACGCTTGATTTTCGCTATTCAAGTAGTCAATAAGAATTCCCAGCTCCTGTGCAATCTCACACTTGGCTACAACATCCATGACAATTATTTGAACACCGTTGGCACTTCAGATGCCTTGATGGACATGCTGTCTACTGGAGAAGCCAATGTTCCCAACTACAGCTGTGGAAGGAAGGACAACCCTTTGGCTTTTATTGATGGAGCTGATAGGGACATCTCCATCCAGATGTCAAGATTAGTAGGCCCCTACAAAGTCCCACAGGTCTGTATGTGTGCCTCTCTATCTAGGGAAGTGAGTGGATTGGTAGGACATATAAGTGATAAATCCAACCATATCTATTCTATGGAGTTCAAGAGGTGCTTTTCTCCATGGTCACTCTAGTTATGTTGTCTATTGATGGGGTTGACATTGGGGAAGGGGAACACATAAAGGCAGTCACATCATCTCATGATGATGTCATGAATCCATTGCTTTGGGGGCTTCTGCTGCACACTTGTGAAGATAAGGAGAGGCTCTGTGTCCAATCAAAGGATCTTCTGTACAAAAGAATCACTGATGGAAAGCTCTTGTTTTGTACATCATCTTAGCCAAACTAATGATATTTTCAATGATATACAAATATCAGATTCATGAAAAGAATCCCAATGCCTCATCTTAGTTTGTGAGACATATAATACATATAAGACAAACTCTGCCCACAATCTGGAGTTTGATTCTGACAGGACTCAAGGTTGATTCAACTTTCCATCCTTTCAAGGTTGGTGAAATGAGGGCACAGATTTTGGGAAGCAATCATCAAAGTCAATCTATTCATTTCTGCACAATCTAATTTTTTAAAAAATTACTCCTCCTTTCAAAGGTATTTTCTCTGCTTTCCAGTGATGTGCATAAACATATTTTAGTATGTTCATGACAAAACAAGTTGGATGTATTGAAAGCTAATAACTGATCCTAAATACAGCATTTGTCACTGCTTTTTCAGATCCGTTTGACTGCTTCAGAAGTTCTGAGTGATAAAAGTCAATTCCCTTTTTTCTACCACATGCTCCCCAAATTAGGAATTCTTTACTCAGGAATTGTCCAACTGCTCCTCCATTTCAGATGGACCTTGATTGGTCTCTTTGCTTCAAATACAGAGCATGGAGAGAATTTCATGAGGACTTTGACTCCTACACTTGTCAGGAATGGAATTTGTATTCTTATATCACAACAATTGTCAACCACTACACCTACAGCAATGTTTAGGGATGCCCTCTCTAAGTGGAGGCAAGTCAATGTCTTTGTTCACTTCATAGAATACTATTTCCTTTGGGACAGAATTCATCTTTTCCATTCAACATTTAACAGTTTGCCAGAATCCATTGAAGGGAAAGTCTGGATAAATGCAGGCTTTGGGGAATTGCAAATAAGAAGACATCCATTTCTCAAATATGTCCATAGTGTTTGGACCTATGACTTTCAATGGAGGAAAAGGCCGAATGAGGGTTCTTTTGATCAAGATCTCCTTGTGCAACCACAGTTTGGAGATCAATCACTTCACTGTTCTTTTTCAAAAGACATCATTTCTGTCAAAGGCCGAAGAAGATGCATTCAGAAATCACCACTGAAGACCGATGTGGAAAGAAACAAGATGTGGAACCGTTATAACCACCATGTTTACACTTTGATTAATATTCTGGCCCATGCCTTGAATGCTGCGTATTCCTCCATATATGGGAGGAGAAGGAAAGATGGAGAAGAGAGGCTGGGGACTCAAAGACTGCAACCATGGCAGGTATGGGGTCCTGACAATGATCCATCAAAGTTACTTTCTCTGGAGAAGGAATACAAGGGAGTAAGGAAACTATCTCAACAGTGATGGTTACCCCTGGTTTGCACCGGTTTTATCGAACTGGTAGTAAATCTGGTGGCAGGCTCCGCCCACCAACCACAATGTCATCAGAATGCTTCTGCACATGCGCAGAAGAGTGTGCACACACGTGAGCGAAGGAAGCCCCATTGCGAACCAGTAGTAAAGGTAAGTAGAACCCACTCCTGCATCTCAAACTTTTTGTTCTTCAAAGGGCCAACAAGTTTGACCAATCCAATACAATCACTTGTGGATAATTTTCCAAAGTGCAGGTACCATGACATATATATTTTGATATTAAACAGTATTTATTTTATAATGCATGCATTTTTAATTAAATTCCTATCTTTATTTAATTTGTGATTAGCATTTTAGAATTTTATGCTCATAAATTTGAAGGAGACCCTGAGACTATGAAGCGCCATACCTCTTCTTTACAAAAATCCCAGGTAAAGCTTCTTTTAAGTGATGGCTGCTGGGTCTTTTTATTAAAACAACCAGTTAAGGGGAGACTAAACTTCTCTGCTTCACTGGATAAGCTCTAAAACTGCTCCTCTTTTTAGGTTGCTTTTCATCTCCTTCAGCCGGAATCTCCTCTCTTGTGACAGAGTTCAGTTTTCCATTTTTCCATGTCCAACACTTTGGAATAAGTGGAAGCTTCCATGTAATATCTTTAAGTTATTGGAAGAGTGCTGTCTCCTCCCTTTTCCACTCAAGAGATTCTTTCAGTTGGAAAAGGTGCTTCCAGACTCCTTCTAATTTTCAGCCTTCAAAGAGCAACATGGCTGTTCTCCTCCTTGTCTTCCCTTAAGGCTAAGATCAACTCCTTTGAACTCTTCCTTGATTTCATTGCCTTTCCTTAAAGCTGATCCAGTATTTATGCAATGGCTTCTCAAAAGTATGGTGCCTGCAAGGTGTCTTTCTACTTGATTTAGTTTCTCTCCAAACCAGGACCTTCATTCCTGAGACTTTTATGGATACATTTGCCTTCTTCCCATGAGCATCACACTGCCAAGTCACATTTGGTTTGCAATCTACTACCGGTATTTTGAGATCACCTTCACAAAAGTTCTTATCAAGTGTAGTTTCCAT
The DNA here is from genome assembly GCA_012654045.1 of Ptyas mucosa. Taxonomy (NCBI): domain Eukaryota; kingdom Metazoa; phylum Chordata; class Lepidosauria; order Squamata; family Colubridae; genus Ptyas; species Ptyas mucosa. The sequence goes on along the minus strand of WNWU01000165.1, from coordinate 479,473 downwards.
CATCCTTTCTCTAGTGCGTCATTAACGACATTATCATCTAACTGCACACAATTATTATCCAATCATTAACACAATACTACTAATTTATTTTAATCAGTGACCAGTATGCATACACACACACAGACAGACACACACACACACACACATACACAGAGAAAAGCATACAAATGAAATCTTATTGAAATACCTATGTTAAAGCCACTGTCCGTTTTGTCTTATATGTCATACTTCATTAAAGTCCTAGTTGCTACAAATCAATTATTTTTCTACTGGCTTTCATTTATGCATTTATCTATATCAGGAAACCATAAATATTTTTCCTGAAGTTTGGCATTTTTAAATAAATTCAACATAGTTTTGTCTATGAATTGGTATAAATATTTTATCCAAAAATCATGATTTGTCAACTCTACTTTTCTGTATTACAGAAAATATAAAATAGATGACCAAGGTTTAACTGCTATTTATAACTAGAGAGTTTTATAAGGAACATTGAAAATTATTGAGTGCAATAGTACAACAATTTTTATCCACATCATCCAGCCGTCACTTAACTAGATTCCTAATCGCATCAAAAAATGTTTACTGAAATCAAGTTATATCACCAGCATTCCCATAATCTATTTAGGAAATATAATGATATGTGAGAATGACATGGTAGAAGAAATGCTGCCTATGGACGGATCTGATAAGAGGATGGGAATATGTAGGTTCATAATGGGCAGAGAAAGAAAATCAGAAATAACTCTCTATTTTTCAGGCTGTAAAAAGAGTTGGTGTGAGAATTGGACTTTCAGACTTGCAAGTTTCTGTTAATGGAGCCTTAGAGTACAGTGGAATTAGCTGATGTGGTTGTGTTTTATGTCTGCTCTACCTGGTAGAACATTAGCTTGGTAACTTTCTTGACAAATCTGTGCTTTCTGGTAATCTCCCTGTTGTTTTCAAGGGCCCACAGCTGTGTAATATGACAGAAAGAAAGTAAGAAAGGATTCTCCTAAATTTTCAGGTTGAAAAAAAATTGATAGGAGAACAGGACAGAACAGAACAGAACAGAACAGAACAGAACAGAACAGAACAGAACAACAGAGTTGGAAGGAACCAACTTTCTTGACAAATCTGTGCTTTCTGGTAATCACCCTGTTGTTTTCAAGGGCCCACAGCTGTATAATATGATGGAAAGAAAGTGAGAAAGGATTCTCTCAAATTTTCAGGCTGAAAACAAGTTGGTAGGAGAACAGGACAGGACAGGACAGGACAGAACAGAACAACAGAGTTTGAAGGGAGCTTGGAGCTTTTACTTCAACCCTCTGCTTAGGCAGGAAACCCTATACCCATGATGGCGAACCTATGGCACGAGTGCCACAGGTGGCATGTGGAGCCATATCGGTGGACACACGAAGTCAGTTCCAGCACGCATACGTGTGCCAGCCAGGTGATTTTCGGACTTTCTGGGCCCACCAGAAGTCAGGAAACACACTGTTTCCGGCCTCCGGAGGGCCTCTGGGGGGGGGGGGGGGGGAAGATCGTTTTTGCCCTCCCCAAGCTCCTAGAAAGACTCTCGAGCTTGGGGAGAGCAAAAAACGGGCCTACCGGGCCCACTGGGCTATCAAATGCCAAAAGCAGGAGGAGCATGAGGGTGCAGGGCACATAGAATTATGGATGTGGGCACGCTTGCATGTGACTCCACCACGCGCCCCCTGCTTTTGGCACGTGATGGCAAAAAGGTTAGCCATCACTGCCCTATACCATTTCAGACAAATGGTTGTCCAATCTCTTCATCAAAATTTTAAGTGTTGGAGCATTCACAAGTTCTGGAGGCAAGTTGTTCCATTGATTAATTGATCTCACTGTCAGGGAATTTCTCCTTAGTTCTAGGTTGCTTCTCTCCTTGGTTAAGTTTCCATCCATTGCTTCTTGTTCCTGCCCTCAGGTGCTTCTGGGAATAGCTTGACTCCCTCTTCTTTATCAATTTTATCAATTATTTATTTTATCAATATATTGTTTGTCAATATATCATGGACAAAATTTGCTAAGCCTTTCTTTTTCTCTTTTGAGGACAGTGATAGCACTTGTTCTCTGAACTCGGGATATTTGCAAGTTACACAGCTTTAGTAGAAAGATTCAGTTGTGAAAAGAACATCTGGGATAAGAAACCAAATTTTCTCCTTTTAAGATTTTTGGATGTTTCATTCCAGCTTCATCCCTTTCTGAAGAAGAATGAATTTTGCAATCTTTCCCTGCTTAAACTCTACTTGGACCAAAATGGTGATATAGCAGCAGATCTGAGCATTAAAAGCATGTTAGTTTTTTCTGGGAAAGATCCCATCAGTAAACAACTAGGCAGTTTTGAAAGACAAAGAACTATTATCAATCCAGACGCTCTTTCACAGCTAAAGTTGCTCAACAAGGTGAGTGAAATATTGGTGTCATTTCTCCATTTTCCAAAGCCTTGAGACACATTTCAAGTGGCTAAGTCTATTCACCAAATACAATGACCTTCAGTGAGAATTGAACATGGGGAGTAGAACCCTTATAATTTTCTTAAATGGCTTGGGAGGCTTCAGTGCAATTGGTAAGGTGTCCTTCAGATTAGTGGTGGAATTTAATTTTTTTTACTACCGGTGGGTGTGGCAAAGGAAGGATACTGCAAAATCTCCATTCCCACCCCACTCCGGGGGAAAGATATTGCAAATCCCCATTCCCTCCCCACTCCTGAGGGAAGGATATTACAAAATCTCCATTCCCACCCAACTCTTGGGCCAGCCAGAGGTGGTATTTGCAGGTTCTCCGAAGTACTCAAAATTTCTGCTACCAATTCTCCAGAACCTATCAGAACCTGCTGAATTGAACCCCTGCTTCAGATGCTGTAATATGGAACACTGTTTTAAATTGACTCACTTGTGTCCAACATGGGTGATGATTCTCTAGGACACAAATCATGGCTACTTTGTGTCCCCTGGGCAACCTGGTATCAAAACTGGTGAAAAGGGACATCAGGCGTTGTGGGTTTTGGTGCTGATAGCATCAACTTGTCTTGTTTCCTTGCCTAAGATAAGCAAAATACAATGAAAGTCTTTTGTCCAATGCCCAAGTTCCCAATGTGGTGAAAGAGGCAAGAATAAGTCTAATCAAGACTGGACGTACTTCTTGTTGATACCATTGGGAAAATTTTCTTTGAATTTCTTTATTTATTAATTTATTTATCTATTTAGCAAAAATTTGTATGCCGCCCTTCTCTCTAAGGACTCAGGGTGGCGAACACAGGTTAAAAACATACAATAATAAAAGATAAATTAATTAAACCCAGTTAAAACAACGACAATCAAAATAATAAAACCCAAGGATCGGGGTCAGCCCATTTGTTGAAACAGCCAAGTCTTTAAGCCCCGACGGAAGGAGCGGAGAATTCAGGTTTATCTTGCCATGGTTGGGTAGGTTTATAGTCTGTGATATTCATAAATAGAACATACATGGTCAGAGTTGTCCATAGTTGTCTGTCATGCCAAGGGGATCAGGGGTGGGTTCTACTTACCTTTACTACTGGTTCATATCATGCCCACGCGCATGCGCTCTTCTGCACAGATATACTTTGATGACGTTTGGGTCAGTGGGCAGAGCCTCCCACCGGTTTTACTACCGGTTCTTGCAAACCGGTCTGAACCAGGGGCAACCCACCACTGAAGTGGATAGAAGAATAGGTCTTCTGCTCCTGAGGAGAAAGTCCAAGGCTTTCCATTTATCTAAAATGATAATGACTGTTCTTCTGTGCCATGAGTGAGAAAATTAAAGCACTGAAACAAGGTTTGATTCAAAGAAAAGAAAAGCCCTTCTTCATATTGGAAAAAATGAGGGACAATTTGGGGGGAAAAATTGGTTTTTAGCTTATCACTTCATATGGAACATCCTTGAATGCAATTGTTTATTTTAATTGTTAGACATCTTAAATCTCTCTGGGAAAAAGGAGGCTCCAAATTTAACCAATAATAAATGTAGCTCTGTCTTTTCATGCCAATTGGTGTCACCTAATTGTAGTTTTTCAACAGAAAAGACCTTTTTTTGGATTGACTTCAGAAACATCTCTTTCTGTCACAGGGATCATATTCATGTCCCATGTGATACAGCAAAAAATGCCTGATTTACCATTTTTGAAGAACACATTCTGACGACTCACCTCCATCTCATCTCACTCCAGTTCTGGAAACTAGGCAGTCAGTTTTAGTCTTAGTTCACCAGCATGGTGACCATATAAAATTATCAAATAAGCATATCAATAACAAAGAACAGATGTATTAAGCCCTAATCTGTAATGAAGTTTTCCTTTATACCTTAACTTTCAAGTAGGGCTGGCTTTGCAATGATACATGTAGTCCAGAAGAAACCTCTCCAGATCCATCTGGTCAGAAGTTTCTTTCTTCATCACAGTTTTATTCTATTTTGATAAATTTAATAAAATAAAAATTTCATAAACTTTTCACAATAAATTTCATTCTAAACATTCATATGACTAAAGCATCTTAATTTAAATTCATGGGTACATGAAGAGAGCAGGAATGTATGTTAATATAACATGTGGAGGAACCACTAGTTATTAATGCTTAAATCTTTTCTCCATTGCTTCTCTCCAGAATTTAGAAATGTCTTTTCTTGCAATGTGATAGAACAAAAGCAAAAGGGAGGAACTAAATGAAGAATCTGCAATAGTTGTGTAAGGATCGCCTGTCCTTCCAACTTAAGAAAGTACGAACTCTTGAAACGTGGTTGTTCAAAAGGAGTCTTTTATTAAGCAGAAGTGAAAGCCATCCAACTAAAGCAAGATCTGAATACCCTTAGGCAAAGGAGTAGGATTAAAGTGGTAGAGACCCCTCCCTTTAAGTCAGAATGCAAATTTTAGCCAATACACAAGTGTGAAGATGTTTTTGTTACTATTTCCTCTGAGAAGCTGAACAAACATGCATTCCCACCATTATACTTTAAAGTGAGACAACCCACATGGCTATCATAAAAATTCCTGCAGGTAAATGAGATCTCAGGGCTTTTTAGCGCCAGGATATAGGTTGTAAAGTATCTGTTGACACAGGCAATGTTAGGGAATTGAATCCAAGTGTCCACCCTCCTCCGATTGAATGGCAGTATCACTTTTAGGGATCTGACAAGTTGTCTCTCTTGCAACATTGGGAGATTTCTAAAGATTTCTTATTTACCTAAGTGAAGTCCAGCAACTACTTGACTAATGATCATGTTTACCTCCATTTTTAATTGATGGTTAGTTCTAACACAGTTGATTTGCCATTCCTTGTTTTTTCTGCTTAGTCTCTCCCTCAGTCCAAATGTGTGGAAAATTGCCGGCCTGGATTTTTCAAGAGGGCTCGGAAAGGAGAGCCAGTTTGCTGCTATGACTGTGTTCCTTGTCCAGAAGGGACCATCTCCACTCAGGAAGGTGGGTGACACTACAAAAAAGGGTACTGGATTAAGCCAAAGCATTTTGATCAGTGTGTGTGTGTGTATATATATATATAAATATATATAATACAAGTGTAAACATAATGATAAATACATGAAAAGGATACAAATAAAAAAAAACATTAGGACCGGAATGGTAGGCACACTGGTGCGCTTATGCACACCCTTACATACCTCTTAGGAATGGGGTGAGGTCTCCAGTAGACAGTCTAAAGTTAAAGTTTTGGGGATTTGGGGAAGAAACCACAAAGTCAGGTAGTGCATTCCAGGCTTTGGCAACTCTGTTACTGAAATCGTATTTTCTGCAGTCTAGTTTGGATCAGTTTACCATCAGTCTGTATCTATTGTGTGCTCTTGTATTGTTTTGGTTGAAGCTGAAGTATTCATTGGCTGGTAGGACATTGTAGCAGATGATTTTATGTACTATGTTTAGGTCAGACTGAAGATGGTGAAGTTCTAAGTGGTTCTTCATTTTCAAGATGCCCAATTTCCTCCATAATAGGAGAAATAAGAAAAAGATCTTAAAGGATGAGGTAGGAAGAGATAGAAGAACATGGTGGATTATGCATGGTTACTTGTGCCAGAGGAAATCTCTCTTTTCTTGCCACTTTGGAGCTGTCCTCCCATTTTTACTTTTCTTAGGAACATCTGAGTCCTTTGAAATTGAGGAATGCATTCAGATCAATGGCTTTTGCTCATCCAACCCAGTTTATATTACAGCCCAAAATATATTGTACATAAATCAATCAATTAATTAATCAATCAATCTTGATGTGGATCATGGAATCACATAAGCAAAAAGATGTAATTCAAGGGACCATGGAGGGAGAAGGTTTGGGTTCAAGGGACAGGAGAAATACACACAAAAGACTCACCATAAAAGACATGGAGCAGTTTTGTGTGAAAGAAGGAATATAAATTAAATTTATTATTATTAGGGGTAAAGTTTGCCTTTTTTATTTTTAGTGCTTTAATTTTCCATATTATGGATTAAGAGGTAAAACACAAATATAGTTTATAGCCCATTTCAACATTCCCAGATTCAGCATTGCCGCTATCATGGTTTCCTTGGTTGGATTGTTACTGAATCTTCACTCTTCTTATCTTTCCAATTTTCTTGGATATTAAATAATGAAATACAAACAGTTATAATGGTTGCAAAAAGGAATACAGTTGTGGTCCTAAAAGAAAAAAAAAAAACTTACTTCCATTATTGGAATTAAAAGGAACCAGATATAATAGAAAGTAGGAAGAAAAGAGAACTAATTAATCAATCTGTTTACAATTTTATTTATTTGTGAAATTTATTGGTCACCAATTTGGCCAATAAATCTGGCCAAGAGGGAAATGCATCAAGATTTTACACAGGACACAACCAGAGCCCAGGGCTCTGGTACCACACAATGCCCAGGCCTGTTGAAAGGAATTGAAAGGAATTTGAGGAGGCCTCAAGGATAGTGGCAATCTGACCTTGGGGGTAGTTAATGCCTTTTCCCCCAGGAATTGGTGGTCCCACCCTTTGCTTTGAAGGATGCAATTATGCACCTCATTCTAAAGAAGCTCTCCACGGACCCAACCATCTTAGACAAGTTTTGTCCTGAGTCCAATATTTGTTGAGAGTTTGTTGAGAGCATTATTGTCATTCAGGTACAGTACTGATGGCTGAGGTACAGTTCCAAGATGGCATTGGTTGCTTTCACAGATGATCTCTGATAGGAGTCCTGCAAACTTTCTGACCCTTCTGGATTTCTCAGTGGCTTCTGATAATATAAATCATTATATCCTTCTGAACTGGCTTCAGGGTTTGGGAGTGGAGGAGGGGTTTTCCAAAGGTTTTCCTTTATTCGTGGTTGATGTCAGTTGATGGGTTCTTAGGGAACAGAGGTGAAAACCTTGGCCCTGCAATGAGGCATCTCTCAGGGCTGGAGTCTCTCTCCTTTCTTCTTTATCTTTTACATGAAATTGCTAGGTGAGGTCATTTGCTGCCATGGACTTGATATCAAAGTACACCACCCATGGCTTGTTAGATGGCAGTATTGCGATGCTGAATATGACATCCATAGAAGATCTTTCTTGAAAGGTGAAAAGAGATATAAAAGAACTTTTTGTTTTCTCAGATACTGAAAAATGCACCAAGTGCCCAGATGAGCAATATTCAACCGAGAGCAGAGTCCAATGTATCCCAAAAAGAATAACCTTCCTCTCCTATGAAGAACATCTGGGCATTATCCTGGTGTCCATTACCCTACTCTTGTTCCTATCCACAGGATTCATTTTAATCATATTCATTAAATACCTAGAAACTCCTATTGTCAAAGCCAACAACCGGGACCTCTCTTACATCCTCCTGGTCTCCCTCTTACTATGCTTCTTGTCCTCCTTTTTCTTCATTGGACGACCAAGGAAAGCCACCTGCCTTCTCCGACAAACTGTGTTCAGCATTGTCTTCTCAATAGCTGTGTCATCTGTGTTGGCCAAAACAATCACAGTGGTGCTGGCATTCTTAGCCTCAAAACCAGGAAACAAAGTGAGAAGATGGTTGGGGAAGAACTTGGCCAACTCTATCATCCTTTATGGTTCTGCTGGACAAATTTTCATCTGTGCCTCATGGCTTGGAATTTCTCCCCCATTTCCTGACTCTGACCTGCACTCGCAGCCTGGAGAGATCATCCTTCAATGCAATGAAGGCTCTGTCACCATGTTTTATGTTGTCCTTGGCTATATGTGTTTCCTAGCTGCCATTTGCTTCACTGTAGCTTTCCTGGCCAGGAATCTGCCTGGGGCCTTCAATGAAGCCAAGTTGATCACCTTCAGCATGCTGGTCTTCTGTAGTGTTTGGATCTCCTTCCTGCCCACCTATCTGAGCACCAAAGGAAAGTCAATGGTGGTTGTTCAGGTCTTCTCCATCTTGGCCTCTAGTGCTGGACTGCTGGGCTTCATCTTCTTCCCCAAATGCTACATTATAATCCTGAGGCCATATCTAAACACCAAGCAACATCTCATGATAAAAGTAGAGAAATGACTGTGATATTGTTTCTTAGGCATGTAACATTTAATTTTTTCATTGCAATTGTTGGGCTTTTGTATTCTTCCTTTGCATTAATGTGAAAATTAAGGTTATTTAAAACTGAAGGAAATAAACATATAAAGACTGTAAGACTAATGAAATTAAATTCCAACATAATCATCAAACAATAAAATAAACAATTAATAATTAAAATTGTCATGCAGCCAGAGATGAACAAGCTAAGAAATAAGGAATCTTTTGCCTGAGAGGTCTTGAATATGAAACTCTAAATCTGTGTGAACACGGACACTTTCTCTCTACTGTATGTGACTTTCTCTTGAAAGTAAGTGTGAGCAGTGGAAACTGGGTATCAAGATCATGCAGATGACTCCTCATCCAACACTCTGGATATCTACATTGGTTATTTCTGGAGGTGTTAGGTGAATTACAGATCTTACAGGACCACAGAATTCCATGACTCTCCGTGGAGTCACAACTATCCTAACATCCTTTCTGGAAATGTCCAAAAAGCAGTGACCCTGCTTCAAAACAGCACTTGGAAAGATCCAGAGAAGGAAATAGAAAAGAGCCATTAATCCGATTGGTCTCTTATCCAAATAAGGCATAGAATCCTCTTGTCCCCAAATCAGAAGCTTTCAGCATTCTGCTACGTGAATGGAAAAATAATCCCATTTTCTATAGATAGAAAATGGCAGGAATGCATCCCTGAGACTTCACTGTCTAGACTTAATTAGGGAGCTTCAGGAAGAGTCCACCTTCTCTGGAAGCTACCCAGAGACCAACTGTGTTTGCCACACCCAATCCTAGGGAATTTTTAAAAATGCAGATTTCAGGCATATGGGAGGCTATGTGGGATGGATGGATAGATAGATAAATAGATAGATAGATAGATAGATAGATAGATAGATAGATAGATAGATA
>WNWU01000165.1:442126-470054 GCA_012654045.1 Ptyas mucosa | reverse complement strand
AGATAGATAGATAGATAGATAGATAGATAGATAGATAGATAGATAGAGAGGTGAAATCCTCCCGGTTCTATCTGGCTCGCTGAACTGGTAGTGCAGGCAGTGGGAGGTTCAGCCCACCCACCAGGATGTCATTACACTCCCTTTTTTACCATCTGGTGCATGTGCAGAAGAGGGGTGCATATGCATAGCGCGTGTGTGCTCCTGCATGCTCCCGTTCCTGAACTGGTAGCGAAGATAAGTGGATTTCACCGCTGGATAGATGGATAGATAGGTAGGTAGGTAAGTAGGTAGGTAGGTAGATAGATAGATAGATAGATAGATAGATAGATAGATAGATAGATAGATAGATATTCTTTTTTTGAACCACTGATAAGTAGATGTTACAGACTCAATACTTCAAAAGGATTGGAAACTTGAACAGGTGATTTGGGTTTTCTGTCTACAGTAGCTGAAGAGAGATTTTCATTTCACAAAAGGAAAGCTTACACATTTTTTTTCAAAAAAGGAATTGTAAATTATAAATGCTTTTCAGCTAATACCAAAATTAATCTTAATACTAAAACTGTTTTCTATTTCAGCTCCCTATTTTCTATAAACTCTTCATCCAGATTACAGTCATGTGAAAAAGAAAGTACACCCTCTTTTGAGTTCTCTTCACACCTTTCTTCTCCATGTTGGCTTTCTTTTTGTAAAATGAATGATGACATGGTGTATTACATCATGTGTTGTTATTCATCTGAGGTTGCATTTATCTACTTTTAAGAACTGCTGAGGATCAGGTGAGTTTTACTCTGTCCTGATATGAAAAACCATGGAACTCAGAGGATGTGGTTATTTTTCAATGACTGTGTTTTCTTTAACATCCAATTTCACTGCCTCTTCCTATCTTTTATCTGTTTTTAGTTTCTGTTTTCTATTTTCCTTCTGTCAGTCCTGAACTTTTCCTTCAATTTTAAAATATTTTTTAAACATTCTTTCATTTTTATTCTCTATTCTTCTGATTCTGAGCTGCATCTGATCAGATTTTCCTAAAAGAGAGAAGATTTTCCACTTCAACTCCTCCAGTGCTGAGGGAACCAAGAGACCCGCCTCTCTCTCTCCCTAATGGCTGCCTCTATTCCTGGCCTGTCTGTGTCATCCTGGCAACCCGGCAGCAGCCAATCAAAAAGGAGGGAAGAGACAATGGTAGCCTGGGAACTCAGCCACTGCATGGAGAAGAGGTTGAATAAACAAAGACAAGGGGGAGGGTATCAAATAAGGATAAAATTAAACGTTTTTCTGCGATGAGAAAGAGACAAAACTCCCAGAAATGCAGAAGGAGGGGAGGCTTAAATGTTGGAAGGTCTCCACTCCTAAAAATGGCTGCCGTGAAGAGATTCTCCCCAAGTGGAGGCTTAGGGACAAGTGGGAGCAATGGCTACCAATGACGGTCTGGCCGGATGGTCTGCATGGGCCATGAGGGACGCTCAGGATGCATGTTCCTCAGAGTCCTAGAGAGTTGCTTCCAGGGAGATGCTGATTGCATGTTTATAATCACCATTCGCCTATGAATGGGGATTATACAGTGTTCACATTAAATTTGGCTGATAGATTAAAAACATTTTCCAAGGGTTTATTCAGAAAGATCAATGTGGGTTTTTACCTAAATGACAAAAGACGACAATGTGAGAACTGTATTGGATACTGTTATAGTATACTTAAAACAACATAACAAAAAAAGAAAAAAAGAAAAAGCCGCATAGTTTTTTTTAGATACAGAGAAAAATTTTGATAATTAACTATGATGTTCTGCCACCCTGGTTCTGTGAAATCTCAATTCACAAGTGCTGAGCTTTTTTCCTGCAACTCTCTGTTGCACTCTGGTCCATCTGAGTCTCCCAGAGTGCAACAGAGAGTTGCAGGAAAAAAGCCCAGCACTTGTGAATTGAGATTTCACAGAACCAGGGCAGCAGAACATCATAGTTATATATATAAAACTTTCTAGCAAAGTGGGCTTTACCGATTGCAACAAATAGGTGAAACTCAGAGTGAAGGATGCATTGTTGGTGTTCTAACAAATTTTTTGTGTTCCAGAGATTTTGTAATCATACTAGGTAATAGAACCGTGATGGCGAACCTCTGGCATGCGTGCCAGAGGTGGCACGCAGAGCCCTCTCTGTGGGCAAGTGAGCTGTCACCCCAGCTCAGCTTTGCCATGCATGCACACATGTCTCCTGCCGGCCAGCTGGTCTTCGGGTCTCTGCCACACATGCAAGGGCATATGTGGGTGCATGGGTGCATGTGGGGCCATGTACACATGCGTGAGGGGCATGCAGGGGGATGTGCGTGTATTGAATTTTGGGGGTTCGGGCACGTACGCACACACTTTGGGCACTCGGTCCACAAAAGGTTAGCCATCACTGTAATAGAAGGTTCTGGATCAGTTGGCATAGGCTGCATGTCCTTCAGTCTTGCCCATTTTGTACATTTTCAGACTCTTATTCACAACTTCTGTCATTTATATCAGCTTCTCTGAGAAAATCATCTCCCCTTTACTTTTAATAATAATAATAACTTTATTGTCATTGTACGTATATAGACAGTATACCCATACAACGAAATTCACTTAACACCCAAAGACCAGGTCCAACACACATAACAATCTCCAAACACACTTCCACCCACCTTAAACCACACAAACGTCCACCCAACAGACCAGGTAATGCTGTCCAACAGCTCACTGATGGTGGGCCTTTAGTTCATTGTTGAGTGCAATTATAGCTCTGGGATAAAAACTATTCAGAAAATGTGTGGTCCGCGTTTTAATTGTTCTGTATCTTCTTCCAGAAGGCAACAGTCCAAAAAGTTTGTAAGCAGGATGGGAAGAATGTCTGAGAATGTTATGCCACTTCAAGGAGACATATTTTAATGAATACGTCTCCTTGAACTAATGTACTGTCATCATTGGCATCCTTCAGTCTCAAAAGACTATGGTATTGTGCTCTGGAAAGAGGTTATTAAACAGCATCTAGTGTGACTAAAAAAGGCCTATTCGAGAGTGGCAATCCCTTCCACACTGAGGGCAGATACATTCTGTCCCCTGCCCAGCCCCCAGATTTCACTGGTTCCGGGACTGCCTCTTTGCCTCAGCCTGCCGAACAAGTGTCTCTTCGAATTGGAGAAGGCCATGCTGTGTCTTTAGCCTCCAAGCTGAACGATCAGAGGCCAAGGTTTCCCAGTTGTTAATGTACTGTAATATACTGTATATAGTTGTCTAAAATGTAATTGGGCATGGGTTCAATTCCTAGTAGAAGTTTAAATCCCATTTAATAATATACGGCTAGTATATGTCTGAAGTATCTCAAATAGGATGAATCTCAAGTGCCTCTGGTGGACAAGTTTTATCATTTTCTGTAGAGAGCTTTGAGGGAACATTTTCCTACGATTCCCAGCCAGGAGATACAGATGGATAGATTAGATATGCTTGGCTTTAAAAAAAAAATCTTTTTGCACCAAAGTTGCCACTTGAGAAGGATGAGCTCTCTTCCAATGCTTTATAGACGTAGAGTGATTCATCTCAGTGGGGAAAACATTTAATCTAGGTAATCAGCTGTGTTCCATGCTGGGCTGATTATTTTTATCTCATTCTCCTCAGAATCAGAACTGTACTCAATGTACAATAATAATAATCTAATAAAAATAATAGCGTGATTTGTTAAATGTTGGAGTAGGGTCAGGCAACTACAGATTATGAGGCACTTTCAGGTTTCCATCAGTGACTTTGATTTAATCGTTCTCTTCGTTCAATTTTGTATGGTAAAATTATAAGAAGATTGCTTTACTTCATGGTAGGCAGAAACACAGCCTCTGTATTTTAGTTTCAATTTGAACATGGATGATAGAATAATTGTGCATGATGCAATAGAAGTTTAATATTTCCTTGTAAATCAAGTAACAATAAAAGCATTGGATTTGGGCAATGAGGCCTAAGGATTAAGGTATTAAAAAGTGGCAAGGCAACTGAATAAAGTCACTTAGAAGAGCAGCCAGAACCAGAAGTGCCGAAGAGCAACAAATGCATCTCCTTTTAGTCTTTGTTTTAACTTTTACGCTTTCTACACAGGGGGTAAGTAAGGCTAAATTTTGTGAGTTGCAATGGTCTTTCAGCTGAGATGCCTGCAAATGAAATCAGTAAGCATTTTGTTGAGTTTGTCCCCATACTTTAGTCAACACTTTTCTTCAGGGAGAGATTGAAAAATCAGGCAGAAGTCTTTAAATACTCAGTCTTTTAATCATTGGGAATTCAACTTTATCAATGATTCTGGATTCAGATTGGCATCTGTTCTCTGCATTGGCTTTCTCAATGTTCGCTTTGCATGAGACTCAGAGACAGTCAATCTCTTGTTGGACCTACTGAGTTGGAACAATACAAAATGCTGAAAATTGTTTTGGTTGATCAGATATCAGTAACTATGCAAGGTATGGGAAAAGTTAGAGATAAATTAAAATAAGGAAGAGAGCAAAATTCACAGGTTCATTGGCACCTGAGCTGCATATCCTATGTGGCTATGTTACCTGTAAACATCTAAGGAAGCTTAATGTTTTACATTTAATTGTCATATTGTGTCAAGGCTTATTTGGATACCCAAAAAACTTTATATATTTACTTGGCTACGTCAACAACATCTTTGAGGCAATGCTTGGAAGAATGGCAGCAGTATTGGGGGAGGCTTGATAACTTTTATGGTTTTTTTTTAATTCTGCAGTGGAGTATAATCATAAAAGGTAAAGGTAAAGGTTCCCCTCTCACATATGTGCTAGTCATTCTTGACTCTGGGGGGCAGTGCTCATCTCTGTTTCAAAGCCGAAGAGCCAGCGTTGTCCGAAGATGTCTCCGTGGTCATGTGGCTGACATGACTAAATGCCAAAGGCACACAGAACACTGTTACCTTCTCACCAAAGGCGGTCCCTATTTTTCTACTTGCATTTTTTTATGTGCTTTCGAACTGCTAGGTTGGCAGAAGCTGGGACAAGTAACGGGAGCTCACCCTAGGGATTTGAACCACTGAACTGCCAACCTTTCGATCAACAAGCTCAGAGTCTTAGCCACTGAGCCATCATGTCCCTAAAAGCATGTAGCAATTTCTCAATAGCTACAGGATTCATTTTCCCAAGTGCTTCTGATCCAAATTTAATTGGTTTGCCCCACCCCCCCTTTTTTTTAACGAAAGAAACTGAAGGAGATTTTAGTGAAAGAAAGAGTTATCTTCGTTTTATTGATATCTGGCTAATAATATACTGATCTTACACAGAAGAAAGAAATCTTATGTTCTTACAGGAGAGAGATATTCTGTCAACTCTAAAACTGGTCTGACTAAGGCCATTTTTGAGGCTTCAGCATTGCCACAATAGAGATGAGGGATAGGGAGTGGGGGGTGGGGATAGAGATAGCTGGGGTTTTGTAGCCAAAATAAAATAATTTCTTTTGTGAACCAAGAGCGTTCCAACAACTGGCTGGACAGAGGAGGAGGAGAGCAGTAACCTGGCAACCAGCCAGCACCCAGATTGGACAATGTGACTTATTGTTTGGGGGGGGGGGAGAGAAGCTTTCACTTTTTAATTAGGTGAAAAAATGGAGGAACTCTCAGAGCTGATTTTTCACCAGTCCATGCCAAGATGATATCTCCAGAGCTGTTCTTTGAGGATTCTACCTGCCTTGGAGTTCTGTTTGCAATGGGTGTATTACTTGGAACCCTGACATTTTCTATCCACTATGTCTTTGTATCTCTTTGACATATCTATATGGGGAATCCACTTGTTTAACCATGGTTTGAATTTACAGTGCTCTGAAAAAAAAAAAACTTCCACCATCCTCAAAGTTACAATTGTCATGTGATCATGATTTGGGTGCTTAGCAACTAGCCTGCATTTATGCAGTGACCTGAGGTGGTGATTGTGATTGTGGTTTTCATCTGCAACCTTCCCAGCTGGCTTCTGACAATCAAAGTCAATGGAGGAAACCAGATTCTCTTAACAATTGTATGATTCATTTAACAACTGCAGTGATTCACTTAACCGTGGCAAAAAAAAAGTCTTAGAATGGGGTACAACTCTCTTAACAATTGTCTTGTTTAGCAATGGAAATGTTGGGTTTATTTGGTCTCATAAATTGTGGATTAGCTGTATGCTGAAGTCAATTGCATTTTCCTTTTTAGTAAAAATAATTACTGTATTTTAAAATGTGTATAGGTACACAAAAGTTCTTGTGTATTCTTCCTTCTCTCTGCTGATGGTTCAAGTTTCAAGTTTCAAGTTTATTTAATTTATATACCACTCTACTCCCGAGGGACTCAGGGCGGTGAACAGCCATAAATAAAACACAATAAATACAACATTTAAAACAGATTAAAATCCAATTAAATAATTTTGGCCATGAACGATATTTAAAACCCCAATAATTTAAAACCAATTAAAATTTATATTATTTTTAAAGAGGAGAAATTAAGCCAGGCCAGCCTGGTGAAATAAAAAGGTCTTAGGAGCGCGTCGGAAGATGTGTAGGTCCGGGATCCTCCATATCTCTGGGGGGAGCTCATTCCAGATAGTAGGTGCTCCCACAGAGAAGGCCCTCCCCCTGGGGACTGCCAGTTGACATTGTTTGGCCGACGGCACCCGGAGGAGCCCCTCTCTATGAGAGCGTACTGGCCGGTGGGAGGCCATTGGTGGCAGCAGGCAGTCTTGTAGATAACCAGGTCCTAAGCCATGATGTAATTTTGCTTTATTTTGAAAATAATGGTTGGAAGAGTTGGGGGTGGGAGGCACTGTATTGTGGTGGTTCTCCTCCTTTCTCTCTGACCGGTCGCAGTCTGTGTTGGCAGAGGGGCAGAGGTCGACCCTGAGGCACCTTATATGTGGGGTGCCACAGGGGTCAATCCTCTTGCCCTTTCTGTTCAACATTTATGTGAAGAAATTGGGTGAGATCATCCGTGGTTTTGGGGTGAAGTATGCAGTACGCTGATGACACTCAGCTGTACATCTCCACCCCGGACCACCCCAATGATGCCCTTGAAGTGATGTCCCGATGCCTAGAGGCCATGCGGATCTGGATGGGGAGAAACAGACTCAGGCTAAACCCATCCAAGACTGAGTGGCTGTGGTTTCCAGCATCCCGATATAGTCAGTTGGTGCCATCACTGACTATTGGGGGCGAGTTGTTGGCCCCCACTGAGAGGGCTCGCAACTTGGGTGTCCTCCTGGACTCACGGCTGTTTTTAGAAGAGCACTTGACAGCCATGGCCGGGAGGACTTTCTATCAGGTTTGCTTGATCTGCCAGTTGCGTCCCTTTCTGGATTGGGACTCCTTATGCACGGTCACTCATGCCCTCGTCACTTCCTGCCTGGACTATTGCAATGCTCTTTAGATGGGGCTCCCCTTGAGGAGCACCAGGAGTCTCCAACTGGTGCAGAGTGTGGCCACGTGGGTGGTGATGGAAGCAACGTGGCGTTCCCATGTTACACCTTTCCTGTGCGAACTACACTGGCTCCCAATGGTCTTCCAGGTGTGCTTCAAGGTTTTAGTTACCACCTTTAGAGCACTCCATGGCTTAGGACCCGGGTACTTATGGGACCTCTTGCTGCCACCAGTAGCCTCTCACTGGCCAGTATGCTCTCATACAGAGGGGATCCTCAGGGTGTCGTTGGCCAAACAGTGTCGGCTGGCAGCCCCCAGGGGGAGATACTTCTCTGTGGGGGCACCTGCTATCTGAAATGCATTTTCCCCGGAGATACAGAGGATCCTGGATTTACGCACCTTCCGCTGTGCCCTCAAGACCTTTTTATTTCAACAGGCTGGTCTGGCCTAACTTCCCTTTTTAATTTAAATTTTAAATTTGTTTTAAAAGTTTAGGGGTGTTTTAATCTGTTCTGGGACAAACTATTTAATTGGATTTTATACTGTCTTTTAAATTTTGTAGTCTGTGTGTTTTATCTTTTTGGCTGTTCACCGCCCTGAGTCCTTCGGGAGTAGGGTGGTATATAAATCTAATAAAATGAAAAAAATGAAAATGAAATGGGGAAAAGATTGTAAGAAAAACTGCAAGAGTAAGGAAATTTTCTTGTTTTCTTTTCAGTATAACTATGATGATGCTAATGCTGATGCAGAATATATGGTAAGTAAGTTACATTATGCTAGATTTCCTGATTCCCCCCCCCCTTCCTTTGGCAAAATGCACTTTTCTCCAAAATGTACTTTTTCTCTAAAAACAGCTCACAGTTACATCTAGTTTGAGAGACAAAAGTCAGTATAAATCAGTCCAGAATAGTCTGCAAGAGGTTCCTCTCTGGTATTGTAGCTAAACTGATAGTCTATTTTTATTTTATTTTATTTGTCAAGAACGTATTAGGTAATAAGTATAAATGTAGATTGGATACATAAAATAGATACAAATAAAGGAAACATTAGGACAGGGACGGTAGGCACACTGGTGTACTTATCCACGTCCCTTACAGACCTCTTAGGAACGGGGTGAAGTCAACAGTAGACAGTCTTAGGTTAAAATTTTGGGGGTTTTGGGATGAAACCACAGAGTCAGGTAGTGCATTCCAGCCATTGGCCACTCTATTACTGAAGTCATATTTTCTGCAATTGAATTTGGAGCGGGTCACTTTAAGTTTGTATCTATTGTGTGCTCGTGTATTGTGGTTGAAACTGAAGTAGTCATTGACAGGTAGGACATTGTAGCAGATAATTTTATGAGCTACGCTTAGGTCATACTGAAGATGGCATAGTTCTAAATTTTCTAAGCCCAAAATTTCAAGTCTAGTGGCATAAGGTATTTTGTTGTGAGCAGAGGAGTGGAGGACTCTTCTCGTGAAATATCTCTGGACATGTTCAATTGTATTAATGTCCAATATGCAGTGCGGGTTCCAAACAGATAAGATGTATTTGAGAATTGGTCTGGCAAAGGTTTTGTATGCTCTTGTTAGTAGTGTGATATTACTGGAGAAGAAGCTACGCAAGATTAGGTTAACAACTCTTAATGCCTTTTTGGCGATGTTGTCTATGTAGATAGCCCTGGCCTGAGAATTCTGGGATGCAGAAATAGTTTTGGGGGGACACACAATTCTGTTTGTCAAATCCACCGAAAGAGTAAATTGTAATCCTCCTTCATCTAGGAGACTTTGGGTTCAGGCTGGTCACCTCGTATAGCAGGAGTGTCAAACTCAAGACCTGTTTAAATCTGGCCCATGGGGCCAGCCTCCGGCCTGGATGGCCTCCTGAAACACTTTGAAAACCCTGCACCCCATTTTGGCCAGCAAAGTGCTGCAGGAGGCCGTCCAGATTGTCTCCCCACCCCACCGGTTGGCCCATGGAGAACTACAATGCTGATTCCGACCCTCGAAGAAATCCAGTTTGACACCCCTGTCCTATAGTCTCAAAACACTATTAATTCATGTTTAGGTTTTTTTAGCCCTGTCACATCCTCTTTTAGCAAGAATCATATGTTTCCTATTTGGAGAATGCAGCCATTCATATGTGTGTGATGTAGTGAAGGAACATTTGGAGATATGTTACCATGTGAGGATCAAACTCATAACCCTTTATTTCCTTTGTAGGAAAATGGTGATGCAGTGATGGCAAAAGTTATGGTAGGTAATTCTTCGTATAATGCTTTTTGCAGCCGAGGCGTTGCAGTGGTTAGAGTGCAGTACTGCAGTCTACTTCAGCTGACTGCTAGCTGCAGTTCGGCAGTTCAAATCTCACTGGCTCAAGGTTGACTCAGCCTTCCATCCTTCTGAGGTGGGTAAATGAGGACCCAGATTGTTGGGGGCAATAGGCTGACTCTGTAAAACCGCTTAGAAAGGGCTGTAAAAGCAGTATGAAGTGGCATATAAGTTTAAGTGCTATTGCTATTGTTATTGCTTGGGTATTCTAAGTCCCTAATAACCACATTTCCTGGAGGGTAAAAAAACAACTAACAGCAACGTTTGGATTCTTATTTCCACTCACATTCATCAAACACCAATTCATATTTTCTGCCATGAATGTGAGCTCCTTCATTTTTACATTAAACTGGCATCTCCACTTCCCTGCTTAATTGGTCATTTCCACTCCACGAAATACCACGAAGGGAGCTACAGACCACAAGGAAAACTATACCACGCTTCCCATTCTGGCATGTCCCCAAAGGTCCCCTTTGTATAGGTAGGCAGAAAGCCACCCATGGATTGCCAGTGCTCTTTAGCTATGCCTCACAATCAGGAAGTTGGGAGTTTGATCCTAGGTAGAGGCAGATGTAGGGTCTCTTGCTTGGGCAGTGTTCTGTCCCCGTCCCACACACGCACACCAACAGACGTCCAAGAATTAAAAAACCAAACCAGCTGACAAGAAACTCCCTTTTGATAACGGAAATTATCCTAGTGGCTGCCTGACAAGAGTCTTTTATTCACGAAGGGAGGTTCTTTCCACCTTCATACATCAAAGTAAACTTTCAACAGTTACAGGGTAATCAAGTCCAATTCACAAAGTAATTTCAGCAAAGCATATAGCAAAAGTCTGGCAATGCAGAATGGTGTGGAAGCTTTCAGCTTTGTTCGTCACAAGGCTTGACTGGCCACCACACTTCTTTTTATACCCTGTGGGGTGTGGTCCAATGACTCAGCCTAATCTCTGGCATGCCTCCTTTTCTGTTGCGTGTGTTTGTCTCTCCAACACTGGCGTGGCTCCAGCCAAGACTTATCTCCGTCACTGTCCGACTGTGACTGCTCGGGGATACCTGGCTCCTGGCCAATCTCTTCTCCTTCGGGAGACACCTGAGGCATTGCCAGAGAGGAGGGTCCTGGAGAGGGAGGCTTGGCTAACTCCTCTCCTTCACTTTTGAAGCCTTCTCCCTCTGATAAGTCGGGCTCGGGGTTCGGAGCCACAACAGGCAGGGGGTTGGACTAGATGACCTGCAAGATCCCTTCCAACTCTGTTAATCTGTATCAGTGTCCCCCAGCCAGCCCCACTTTGCCAACAGTCTTCTTGTCACCCCTTCGTGTTTCCTCACTAGCCATTGCCATTAAGAGATTTCAGATTTTGGCCTTGGTTCCGAAGCAGCCAATGACCTCCAGCCTGTCAGCCTTGCTGCTAAACTGATTGGACACAGGGGCCAGAGGGAGGTGGGAAAAACACCAGGGTCACAAGGTTCTCTAATTTCATTCCCATGGGAATCATATGTCCCAGCATCATATAAGTCATTCAATTTGAATCACTTGGTTCAAGAATGGTTGCCAGTTTTGCCCAATTGAAGGTTACAGATGAACAGACACAGATGTTCGAGTCATATCCTGATGAAGAAGGGAGAAGCAAAGGAGATGTAGGTGAGGGAGGGAGGTGAAGCTGAGATGGAAACAGTTTCTCAATGATAGGAGCCTCTTGGTCATCTTATGCCAAGGAAGTCCTTGGTTCACAGAACCTGCCAACTCCTGCACTTCACAGAATGCAGCTGCCTTCAGATAATGCTGAGTCTCAGCTAAACATTCCTTCTTTTGGGGGTTGTGTTGGCAAATCCCCAGAGATCATTTTGGAACAGAGGAGAGCTTCTTCTCTAGTGAAATGTTTCTCAACCTCAGAAATTTTAAGATGTGTCAGATTATTCATGAACTGGCAGAGACATGGTAACAAGGTCACCCAATGAATAGGCATAGCAACTAAGTCAGCCAATGGGAACTGAAACAGTTTGGAGGCTCAGCTCTGTGCTGTGCTGAGAAATGAAACTGAAACTAGTCTGGACTTGCATATCTGCTGTACTGCTGCCTGCGTGTTTTGCTTGTAACTGCTACTATGTTGAAGAAGAATCTATATTGGTATTGTAAAATTTGCTTCATCTGTTATTATGTATATAAAGAGAAGTTAATGAATCCTGCTGAATCGGTTATCTGTGTGTGCTTCTGGATTTCATTTTTGCAAGAAGATGTGAGGTATAGGCACTCCCCAGCCAAGAAAGGGAAGTTATTGGAAGTTATATATACTTGCACTAACTCAATGTAGTAAGCCAATGCATGAAAACAATGCATGAACTAACCCAAATTACAATTCTCCAAGTTTGGGCAGTTGTACCAACTGCAGCTGTTAGGATTTTTATTGTTTTGATAAGATAATAAGTATGAATCTAGGTTCACATATGAAATGAAGACACATACTGCATATTCACAGAAAAGCTTTAACTCCAAGAGACGTGTCGATTACAGGACCAATTCTTTTATATCTGAAGAAGGAAGGAATTCATAGTTATCATGTTATGAGATGGCAGAGATCAGATTGTTGCAGAAGCCATGTATGTTGTTGTCATGTGAGAATAAAGCTGATACCTTTTGTTTCCATTACAGAATGCAATTGGTGAGAAAGGTCGGGAACAAGTAATCGTAAGTAGCTCTTTGACCGTGTTTTCCCCTTTCCTTGTGAAATAACTTTCTTCTGTGTATTCAAGCAGACGTTATATCAGTGGTGGGTTTCTCGCAGTTTGGCCCAGTTCTCCTGAGCCGGTAGTGGTGACAATATGATGTCACCGAACTGGTTCTGGCTTGGCTGTGCTCTGATTGGATGGGGGGTTGGCTGTGCCAACTCAAGTCCCCCTGCAACTCAGACTAACCCGAGCACAACCAAGCCCCCACCCAAACAGAACACACCCCCAGCCAATCAAAGCACAGCCAACCCCCCATCCAATCAGAGCACAGCCAAGCCCCCAACCAACCAGATCACACCTCCACCCAATCAGAACACAGCCAAGCTCCCACCCAATCAGTTCACACCCCCACTGGCAGTTAAAAGGAAGAAACAGCTGTGATCACACATTGCTCCTAGAAGCACGAAGCCGAAAACACCAGCCTGAAGATGATGAATGAGACTTTGTCGAAACGTCGCCAAGACACTTCCAATTTTACGGGAGAGAAAACCCGAATAACCAAAGATCTATATATCCATATATCCATAGATAAGTATCTATCTATCATATCTCTCTCTCTCTATATATATATATATATATAGATAGATATATCTATATATCTATAGATAGATAGATATATAATAGAGAGAAAGACAGAGAGAGAGAGACAGAAAGATAGAGAGACAGAGAGCGGGGGGGCAGAGAGAAACAGAGAGAGAGAGAGAGAGAGGCAGAGAGAGACAGAGAGAGATAAACTGACAGAAAGACAGACATACTTACACTCACCCCCAAATATCCACACACATCACCCCCCCCCCCTTCACAAAGTTGGAGAGTGAGTGGTGGGTATGTTGAGTACTGATATAAGGATTTTAGGACTCAGGATGACCTAAATCTTTTTTTTAAAATCTTTTTCTAACCAGAAAATGCTCTGAATTTGAGCTGACACACTTGTAGCAGTTGGAAGAGAAATAAGATGCCATTGTGGGATTTCAGTATCCCTTTTTCCTTCCATAGCTACACTGAAAACCAAAAAGAGCACTTATAAGCAGAGACAGAAATCTGCAAATTTAATCATGAGTATATTTCATATTTGAACCTACTTGGAGGAGAAAGAGGCAGAGTGGGTAGCAGAGAGGGGATCTAGGTGAAATGGAATAAAAAAAAACAGCATTCCACCATAAGGATGTGTTACATGTATAGGTATATAGCTAATAGGAATTGAAGTAAAATGATTGGACATGTCTGGTAAAGCTCCTCTTTTCTAAGCAATCATTTTGTATGTTGATGTATAAGGAAACACCGTTATTCCCCGGGCTTCTCAAAGCATATTACATTCAGTGAATGTAAAAGGACATTGAAAAGAGAAAGAAAAGAAAAGAAAAAGGACTCCTCAGAATTCTATTAATTCAAATTGTTTTTAGAATTAGAATTCAATTCAAATTGTTTTTTGTTGTTGTTTTTAGAATCAATCCCTGTTGTGATAAGGAATGTGTCTTTCCTAAGTGGCAGAAAGCAGCAGTTCATGTAAATGCTATCTAAGATGGTGTCAACTCTGAAGCTGGCCTGACTGAGGCCATCTTTGAGGCTTCAGCATTGCCACAATGGTGCTGAGGGATAGGGAGAGGGGAATAGAGATAGATGGGGTTTTGTAGCCAAAACAAAATGGTTTCTTCTGAGAACCAAGGACGGTCCCACAGGTGGCTGAAAGAGGAGGATTGAAGTTTCCAAGCAACCGGACAGCACTCTGATTGGACCATGTGACTGATTGTTTGAGAAAGGGGGAATAACTTTTAATTAGATGAAAACCACGGGGACCTTTAGAGTCGGTTTTCACTAGTCTGTATCAATATGATGGGTGTATTACTTGGAACCCTGACAGATGGTAGTGAGGGCACGGACAGATAGAGACATCTTGCATGTGTTCATGTCAGGATAGAATTCAACTTGTTTGTTTACCTTGTAGAATGCTTTGGATGACTACGATCGTCAAAAATTAATGGTAAGTAGGGTTTTTTTTTCAAAAACAGACCACAGTGAATGAACAGTTAAGACACTGGACTTGTTGACCAGAAGGTACTGAGTGATGGAATGAGCTGCCGTTCCTTGCCCCAGCTCCTGCCAACCTAACAGATGAAAAGCATGCAAATGCAAATAGATAAATAGGTACCACTTTGGTGGGAAGGTAACAGGGTTCCATGCACCTTCAGCATAGAGTCATTCTGGCCAAATTCCCATGGAAGCATCTTTGGACAACACTGGCTCTTCAGCTATGAATTGAAGATGAGCACCATCCCCCTAGAGGTGGCCCTCCTGAGCTCCATTTTCGCTGGCAAAGGCACTGTGGGCCAGTCCTTTACTGTTTCCAGGGGTGGGGGCACAGGCCACATCTAAGCACTCTGTGAGCCAGATCCGGCCCATGGGCCTTAAGTTTGACATCCCTGTCCTAAGTCATTATTCCACTGGATTCTCTGTACAAATTTTGATTGTGTAAAAGTGGAATATTGAAAGTGATTCACATGTGTAATACAAGAGATGGTAGTAATGGCATGACTATTTCTTTATTTCAAAGATAGCTGCCCATGTTGCACAGCAGTACTGGATTAGGGAAGCCATCCGTGATGTCATGTCACAACTGAAGTAATACGCTTTGTTTTCTTTGCAGGATTGTATAGAAAGTGAGTGTGGAATGGCTGATTTCCTGGTAAATGCCTCTTTGTTCATCCTCTGTTCTTTCCTTGTGAAATATTCTCCTTGCATGAGAATTTTGTGCAGAAGACTGCCAAATGAGTAAAGAGCGTAGCCAGGCAAAAAGAAGGTCCTAATCCTGCTATATAATGTAGGGATTTAGTCAGATCTCATTTGGAATCCTGTGTCCGGTTCTGGAGACCTCCTTAAAAAAAAAGATATTGCATAGATTGAGCAAGTCCAGAGATGAGCAATAAAAAAGATATCAAGTTTGAGGAATAAAACATATGAGGAGAGATTGAAGGAAATGAGTATGTACAGCCTGGAGATATGTGAAGTCCACATATCTTAAAATTGTCGAAGTTGAGAAACACTCTCTAGGTTGACTACATTATAGTTGTTAAAATCATATAACTCTAGTTCTTTACCCTACAGTATCTTCACTTTGTTTTATGTCATCAAGCCAATGGTGAAATCCAAATTATTTTACTACTGGTTCTGTGGGTGTGGCTTGGTGGGAGTGGCTTGGTGGGCATGACAGGGGAAGGATATTGCAAAATCTCCATTCCCACCCCACTTCAGGGGAAGGATGTTGCAAAATCTCTATTCCCACCCCACTCTGGGGCCAGCCACAGGTGGAATTTGCCAGCTCTCTGAATTACTCAAAATTTCCGCTACCGGTTCTCCAGAACCTGTCAGAACCTGCTGGATTTCACCCCTGCATCAAGCCCCTTGAAAACTATCCCTGGCTGAAATGTTTGGTGTGGGAAAGGTCCCTACAAATTTTATTTTCTCTGCTTGTGATTGTTTCCCTTTGCAAAATGCCAAATGATTTGAACTCAACTATGAGATCCAAATTGCATTCAAATTTAAGACTGAGTGATAAAAACAGAGTTTCAGTATTCAGGTCAGGTTATGGCTTGTAGGGAACTTCAGCTCGGCCTTGAGAAGAGGAAGGAGAAAAAAATGTTTGTTCAGCTCTGGGTAAGTAGAACAGATGAGAAAGTGAGTCAGTGTAGCACCAGTTTGACTTTATTGTCTTTAAAAAGAAATAATGTAGGTTTTGGATGGTAGATTCCGCTACTAAATCTGACAACAATATAGTAGCATTCCTGGAATCTCTGCCACGGCTTCCCTTGACCTTGCCTACCTCAAAGGGTTGATGTGGCTTTATGTACCTTCTCTGATGATGTGGGGCCATTTACATTAATATCCTCTGTGTCCCTCAAGGGGTTCACCAGTTTATTTTAATGGGCTACCGTGGCCAAGGCAAGGGCCATCCAGATGCTCATATTATGCACCGGTACAGCGTATTTATGAAGGAATCTATAAAAGAGGATAATGTTTTTTTTCCCCTTCCTTGTAGGACGTCATGCAGAAGATGTTAACTGTTTTTAAAAGAATACCACATGGTCACAAACTGATATATAAATCGCTAGTAAGTAGACACACACTTAAGGTCTCTCATTTCTTCTATGTCTTGTAGGTTATCCTTCTTAGATAGGACCAGATCAGCTCTCTTGAGCAGGAATTTATCAGCTCTTAGGAGCATTTAAAGAAAGACATCCTTTTGAATATTGTTGGAATAGGAAAAATTCTGGTTTCACAAGTCTTCCCTGTAACTTAGGAGACAGGCTTAAATGAAGATGTCAAGAAACTTTTAGAAGAGCTGCACAATCATATCTCTTTTAAGGAGGGAAAAATCACAAAACCCTTTTGCTCACAAAAGCAAGTCTCAGATGGCTAATTCGTGCGTCTTTTAGGCTTTATCACTCCGTTTGTGATTAGAAAAGCATAGCTGCTATCTGGAGAATGAAAGATATAGTTGAAATTGACATATGGTGTTGAAGTTATCTGTGATGATATAGTAATCGTTAGTGATAGTTATCCCAAAGGTTCTTTTTCAAGAGGCAACTGGACTTCCTTTGTTTTTCCTTGAAGATGTTTCGTTTCTCATCCAAGAAGTTTCTTCAGATCTGAAGTTCACTTTTGGGACAACCATGATGTGGATGACTGAAAATCTCCATAGACATTTAGTGATAATTATCTTATCAGAATAGAACTGACTCCCTTTGTTTCCTTTGCAGAAGGCATTCATCAAACGTGGTCCTCTAGTTGAATTCATAGTAAGTAGCTTTGATGTATCTTCTTCCAGTTCTTTATTGAATTTCTTCTTGCATCTGAACAAGGATCTTTTTTTATTTTCCTTCACTCGGTATTTAGAGCATCTTCAGAGTCCTGAGAGGACAAACCCAGCAAATAACTTGTTTTTACATTTGTTTTTAAGCAGCTTAAATCAACCAATTGACCCCCTTTGAAGCCAAAAATAAAATAAAAGAATCATCATCTTCTTTTAATGACCCTATAATCCCTTGTGGGGTGGAGTCTGGGCAGCTGAATGGAGTTGAGTATTTATTGACCAGATGCCCTTCCTGTTGCCAATGTGGAGTTTTGTTCAGCAGATA
This sequence comes from Ptyas mucosa, assembly GCA_012654045.1. Lineage (NCBI taxonomy): Eukaryota > Metazoa > Chordata > Lepidosauria > Squamata > Colubridae > Ptyas > Ptyas mucosa. Next base: position 452,497 of record WNWU01000165.1, on the reverse strand, counting down.
TATTCTCATTGTGCACAGAGAAAGAAATATCTGCCTCTACCTAGGATCGAACTCACAGCCTCCTGATTGTGAGGCAAGAACTCCACCTCTAGGCTACCGCACCACTGCCCAAAAATTTAAAAAAAATGCACCAGCTAAATTGGACAGAAGTTTTGGGGCTGAGGATGAAAGAAGAAGATTTTGATCTCAGACATGGATGTCCTTGTATGGAAGAAGGACAAGTGATCACGTGTGCAAGATTTTGTTATGCTGCAATTGTAGGGGGTGTCGGTAACCTGGCATTTGTTTTCTGTGATGACATCTTGGCACTCATCATTTTTGCATCACAGTTGCAGAAAGACCTTCTTTATGTAGCACAGGATGGCCCCTCATTTTCTCATATCTATTTTTTGTAATAGATATGAATTTGCTACAGTTTACTGATATAACTCGGTCATGGAATAAATATCAAGATATGCATAAGAATCTAGATTCAGCTATGAAATGAAGACACATAGTGCATATTCCCAGAAGAATTTTAACCCCAAGAGACATGTATAACAAAGCACATCTTTTCTCTCAAGCTCTCTTTTGTGTTCATATATACGTTCAATACAAGCATTTTGATCAGTGGTGAAATTCAATTTTTTTTTACTACCGGTTCTGTGGGTGTAGCTTGGTGGGCGTGGCAGGGAAAGGATATTGCAAAATCTCTATTCCCACTCCACTTTGAGGTCAGTCAGAGGTGGTATTTGCCGGTTCTCCAAACTACTCAAAATTTCTGCTACCGGTTCTCCAGAACCTACCAGAACCTGCTGAATTTCACCGCTGATTTTGATTCAGGTTTCTCTGTTCATATTGTACTTGTGAGGGGTCTTTGGTGCTCTCTGAGCTTGGGTGTTTTCTTGGTGATGTTTCATTACCCAAACTAGATAACATCATCAGTGTTACCTAGTTTGGGTAATAAAACATCTGCAAGAAAACAACTGAGACCAGAGAGCACCAAAGACCTCTCAGTTCAACTCTAAGCTACAAATATTCTCATTCCCCCCACCCCATATTGTGGGTTGTGTGAAAGGAAAAGCATTGAAACGAGAAAGAAAAGAACAAGGGGCCTCACAATACTATTAATTCATGTTTGTCTGTTTGGTCTCAAATAAGTCGGCGTATGTTTGCTATCTGGAGAATGAACACATTTATTTTTAAGATATATGAGATGGCAGAAACAGCTTGGTTGGAGAAGTCACATATGTTCTCATGTGAGAATTGAGTTGATACCCTCTGTTTCCCTTGTAGAATGAACTGAGTGAGGCACATACATTGAAAATTATTGTAAGTAGCTCTTTGACCATCTTCTCCCTTTTCCATGTGAAATATTTTTCTTGCAGGTGATCAAGCAGCTCTTTTCAGATTCCTGTTTTAGATTCCAGCTCACCAAAATTTAGCAGATAAATAAAATGGAGGATAGCTATCTTATTGTATGATGAAATCTATGATACTCATCTCATTCTTGAAAAAAATGCCCACCTCCAACAGTTCCCAAAGTTTGATGGGTGGAGGTGGCTTGAGTGGTAAAAAAAAAAAATAAGGATTTTTAGGGCTCAGGATGACCTAGATCTTTTTTAGGAACTTTTTCTGACTAGAAAATGCTCTGGATCTGAGCTGACATTGTTGTAGCAGTTGGAAGGAGGAAGTAGATGTTATTGTGAGATTTCATCAGCCCCTTTTTCTCACATGGCTACGTTGAAAATGAAGAATAATACATCTAGGTGGGGACATAAGTCTTCATATTTAATAATGAATATATTTCACACTAGCTGAACGCCGGTGCTTCGCTACGAAACTCTATGATCAGGTGTGATAAATTGATTAAAGCATGAACCTTAATGTAGAATGTGTAGCATCAGGGCGTGTTAATATAAGGCAACTAGCAGTTGGAACAGAGTTCCTTTCAGGTGGGGAGGGGGAGTAGAACGTCTAACTCAGCAATGAAATCCAGCAGGTTCTGACAGGTTCTGGAGAACTGGTAGCGGAAATTTTGAGCAGTTCAGAGAACCGGCAGTGGAAATTTTGAGTAGTTCGGAGAACTGGCAAATACCACCTCTGGCTGACCCCAAAGTAGGGTGGGAATGGAGATTTTGCAATATCCTTCCCCCAGGAGTGGGGAGGGAATGGGGATTTTGCAGTATCCTTCCCCTGGAGTGGGGTGGGAATGGAGACTTTGCAGTATCCTTCCCCTGCCATGCCACCAAGCCACAGCCACCAAGCCACACCATGCCCACCAAGCCACACCCACAGAACCAGTAATAAAAATAATTGGATTTCACCACTGGTCCAACTCCTTAGCATCAGAGCGTGTGAATATAATACTGTACATGAAATACTAATGATCTGATGGTCATTTTGAAAAATCCTTTCTTAGCGAACACCTAGAAGCCAAGAGGAACATATGTGCCAAATTTCAAGTTTGTAGGCTTTACTGTTCTGGAGATTTTGTGATGAGTGAGTGGTATTTGGCTTATATATAGAGAGAGGGAGAGATTTGAAGTTACTTGGAGGAAGAAGAGGTAGAGAAGGTAGAGGAAAGGGTGGCCATGTGAAGTTAAATTAAATAAATGACTAAAGGGCTAACAGTGTTGTCCCCCAAATGCCATGTCTGTTAAAGCTTCCCTTTTCTAAGCAATCCTCTTACCTGTTCATGCATGGATACAACCATTATTCTTCAGATTTCTCATCATATTTTGGTTCCGTGAATGTTGCAGAAAGTTCAAAAGAGAAAGAAAAGGAAAAAGAAGCCTCAGAATACTCAATTTGTTTTTTTAAACATTAAATACGCCCTGTTGTGTTAAGAAAGGTGTTTTTTCTAAGTGGAGGGAAGCAGCAATTCATGTAAATGATATCCAAGATGGTAGTGATGGCAGGGACAGAGAAGTCCTGGGTGTCTTCACATCGGAATGGAATTTGATGTGCTTGTTTCCTTTCTAGAATGCCTTGAATGCAGAAGAAATTGGAAAATTAATGGTAAGTAGCTCTTTCTTCACTTTCTGCCTTTTTGTTGAGTGATATTCTTCTTTCATGCAGTGAAGCCTCCCCCCCACCCCCCATTTTGGGATTCTACCCCTCCCAGAAAGCATCTCCAGAATCTCCAGAGCGTGAAGAGAGCATTCAGGATCAAAACATTTCCTTTGCTTACTTTCTGAAACAATTTATCCCTTAAATAGCCTTGGATAGTACAGTGCCTACAGTGCCTTGGATAGTACAAGGCCCTTCAAGAGCCTTGGATAGTACAGTGGTCTAAAGCCCTGTTATTAACATCAGCTGCCTGCAATTATTGCAGGTTCGAATCTCACCAAGGCTCAAGGTTGACTCAGCCTTCCATCCTTTCTAAGGTAGGTAAATTGAGGACCCAGTTTGTGGGGGCAATAAGCTGACTTTGTATAAATATACAAAAGTATGAAGGCTATTGCTTAGCGCATTGTAAGCCGCCCTGAGTCTCCGGAGAAGGGCAGCATATAAATCAAATTAAAAAAAAAAAATAACTGCCAAATTGGGGTGATGTTTCCTCTGGGAATCAGTAGCAAAGGCAGGGACCAGGTCTCAGCCATGAGTGTGCCTGTGGAAAAGAGGGGAAAGCCATCCCATGTGCTTGATTGTGTCATCTTGCAGTTGCTGGGATTTGTGTCCCCTGTTGATTTCCTGAAATGCAGCCATGTGACCACAGGGGTAAGGGTGGCCACCAGAACTTTCAAACTGGGTCAAACAGGTCTTCAAACAGGTCTTCGGTCTGACCTAAGCATAGTACATAAAATCATCTGCTACAATGTCCTACCAGCCAATGAATACTTCAGCTTCAACCAAAACAATACAAGAGCACACAATAGATACAAACTCATGGTATGAGCCTTGGTGGCGCAGCTGACTAAAGTGCTGTTAAGTAGCACCAGCTGCCTGCAATTACTGCGAGTTCAAATCTCACCAGGCTCAAGGTTGACTCAGCCTTCCATCCTTTCGATGTAGGTAAAATGAGGACCCGGACTGTGGGGGCAATAAGCTGACTTTGTATAAAAAAGACCACCGCTTAGGAGGGGCCAAAAGCCCTATTAAGCAGGTATATACAAAAGTATGAAGGCTATTGCTTAACGCATTGTAAGCCGACCTGAGTCTCCAGAGAAGGGCGGCATATAAATTGTACCAATAAGTAAGTAAGTAAGTAAGTAAGTAAGTAAGTAAGTAAGTAAGCAAACAAACAAACAAACAAACAAACAAACAAACAAATGGTAAACCGATCCAAACTAGACTGCAGAAAATGCAACTTCAGCAACAGAGTGGTCAATGCCTGGAATGCACTGCCTGACTCTGTGGTTTCTTTCCCAAATCCCCAAAACTTTAACCTTAGACTGTCTACTGTAGACTTCACCCCATTCTTAAGAGATATGTAAGGGGCGTGCATAAGTGTACCAGTATGCCTACCGTCCCTATTCTGATGTTTTCTTTTATTCGTATCCTTTTCATGTATTTATAATTATGTTTACACTTATATGTCATAAAATACATGTTTGATTAAATAAATAAATAAATAAATAAATAATAAATAAATAAATAAATAAATAATACCCCAAAGAGAAGTCAAATATAACTTCAAAGGGTCACTAAGCAAACAATTGTAAGTGGAGGACTACAAATATGGAATGTAGAGATTTAAAACCAGGTTCCCAAACATCTTGAACCCCAACTGGCCTTTTCTATTAATGGATCTCTTTTGTCAGCAAGCATCTTATCTTTTGAGGGAGAAATTCAATGCAGGCATAATTCCACTGGATTATCTGTGCAGATTTTGGTTGTGTGAAGGTGGAAGAATAATGAAAAGAAAATGAAATGTTTCAGAACACAATTCATTCATTTGTGCCTTTTTGGCAGGGATGAAATCCAGCAGGTTCTGGAGAACCGGTAACGGAAATTTTGAATAGTTCAGAGAACCGGCAAATGCCACCTCTGGCTGGCCCCAAAGTGGGGCGGGAGTGGATATTTTGCAATATCCTTACCCCAGGAGTTAGGACGGAATGGGGATTTTGCAGTATCCTTCCCCTGCCACACTCACCAAGCCACATCTACCAAGCCACACCACACCCACCAAACCATGCCCACAGAACTGGTAGTAAAAAAAATTGGATTTCACCATTGCTTTTGGGGCCTCTCAGTCCCTGTTCTGGTAAGAAACACATGTATCTTATTTATAGAATGAAGCAATTCACATATATGTTATCAAAGATGGCAGTGATGCCACACTTAGAGAAATCATGTGTGATGTCTTTTCAAAATAAAAGTAATATCTTTGGTTTCCCTTACAGACTATGGGTACAGATCAAGTTAATATTTTTGAGTTAATAGTAAGTAGATTTTGTTCACCTTCTGTCCTTCCTTTGGGTAATATTCTTCATGCATGCTCCCTTTTGTTATTTTGCATCTTCCAGAATGCATCTTCCAGATTAACAGTTGGAAGGGACCTTGTAAGTCATCTAGTCCAACCCCCCTCCCCACCCAGGCATACCCTACACTATTTTTCACAGATGGCTGTCCAGTCTCTTTTTGAAAGTCTCCAGTGATGAAGTTCCCACAACTTCTGAAGGCAAGCTGTTCCACCAGTTGATTGTTCTCACTGTCAGAATTCTTTTCATTTACTAGGTTGAATCTCTCCTTGTTCAGTTTCCATCCATTATTCCTTGTCTGGCCTTCAGGCGCTTTAGAAAATAGCTTGACTCCTTCCTCTCTGTGGCAGCCCCTCAAATATTGGGACACTGCTATCATGTCTCCCCTGGTCCTTCTCTTCTCTAGACTAGCCATGCCCAGTTCCTGCAACCTTTTATCGTATGTTTTAGCCTCCAGTCCCCTAATCATCTTGGTTGCTCTTCCCTGCACTCTTTCTAGAGTCTCAACATCTTTTTTGTAGTGTGGTGACCAAAACTGGATGCTCTTTAGAGACCCCAGACCAGAAACTGAACAGGCAGGACCGAAACATTTCATCTCTTTCAATGTTCCTTTTCAAAGCAGCTTCAAATATCTATTGTGCCCCTTAAATCAACATCGACTCCCAACCTAAGGTGATGGTACTCCTGCGTACCAAGTAGCAAAGGGAGAAACTTATATTTTGGAACTGTCCCCAAGTGTCACTTTTTGGATGGGGTGGGTTTCTTCAAAGTTTCTTTTCCCTTTCTTGTGGTTTTTCTCTCTGCGAAATGATAAATTGTTTGGTTCAAAATGTCGGATTCCTTTCCCCATTTCCCTTCCCAGAGTTAATTTTATCAGAATATGTTTTGGAAAGCCAGCTTGACTTTGTTCTCCTTGAAAAGGAGTAGTGAAGTTTTGGATAGGTTAACAAGATTCTGCTGATATACCCAAAAGCACTTTAATGGTTTGCCTTGAATCCCTGCCATTGCTTTCTGTGACTTTGCCTACCTCAAAGGGTTGATGTGGCTTTATGTACCTTCTCTGGTGTTGTGAAATCATTCAACATCAGTATCCTCCATGGCCCTCAAGGGGTCACCAGTTTATTCTAGTGGGCTGCTGTGGCCCAGGCAAGACCCACATGTATCATGCATTGATAAATCTTCTGAAGGAATCCATAATGGTTTTTCTTCTTCCTTATAGTCAATTGGAGAAAAGATAATACCTATTATCAAGAAAGCTAATGGTGGCAAAGGACTGTCTAAATTGATGGTAAGTAGATACACACTTAAAAGGGATGTGGTGGCTCAGTGGCTAAGATGCTGAGCTTGTCAATCGAAAGGTTGGCAATTCAGCGGTTTGAATCCCTAATGCCGTGTAATGGGGTGAGCTCCTGTTACTTGTCCCAGCTTCTGCCAACCTAGCAGTTCAAAAGCACGTAAAAGATGCAAGTAGAAAAATAGGGACCACCTTTGGTGGGAAGGTAACATCGTTCCGTGACAGCCTACAAAGTTAGCTAAGACCCCTGCCCCCTGGGAGTCTGTCAGCTAATAGGATACTTGCCCTTGCCACAGGAACAGGAAGCTCATCTTCAAAGCCCAAATGAGGGTATAAATAGCACTCACTCTCCACTCAATGTGTTCAGCTACCCAGGACTTCAAACCCAAGTGGTCCTGTTCACTATTAAACCGTCCTTCCAAGCAGCCTCCATGTTTCCAGTGTCTTTCTCCCCACTTGGAACTGAACCCAGATGGGTATTTCTTCCAACACCTTCAAAGAACAATCTTAATTAATGTGCATCTTCTTGGCTCTGATCACCCTGTTATGATAAGAAAGGCATGTTCTTATCTGAGGAATGAAATACAAGTATAATTATCAATATACGATATGCCTTATCAAAGATGGCAATTGACAGCATGGTAAAAGAAGTAATGTGTAAATGTTTGGATTGTTAGATTATTGAAAAATAGCCATTTCCTTAGATCACTGCAATCACTGTATCTGTTGATGTTCCCTATTCCTTTTGGTTGGGATGGCTTCAGGGGTGAAATCCAGCAGGTTCTGACAGGTTCTGGAGAACCGGTAGCAGAAATTTTAAGCATTTTGGAGAATTGGCAAATACCACCTCTGGCTTGCCCCAGAGTGGGGTGGGAATGGAGATTTTGCATTAACCTTCCCCTGGAATAGGATGGGAATGGAGATTTGTAGATGCAGTATCCTTCTCCTGCCACACCCACCAAGCTATGCCCACCAAGCCACACCATGCCCACCAAGCCACGCCCACAGAACCGGTAGTAAAAAATTTGGATTTCACCACTGGATGGCTTGATCTTCTCTGCTCAAACCATCCCATTGACATTAATACCCTCTGTGGCCCTCTTGGACCCACTCTTGATTTGAACAAACTGTAGTGGCCCAGACCTGACATACACAAATCCTCATAGGATTCACAGCCACTCCATATTTATAAAGGTATCCTTTTGTTTTGATTTTAGAGTATGTTCACTGATGATTTAGATGGAAAAATAGTAAGTACCTTCTGTTTATTTTCTGCCATTGCTTTCTTCCATATTCTTCTTTGATCTGAACATGCATTCTGTCAACCCTGGAGCCATCTTTGAGCATCTTCAGGGTTGCCACAGTGAGGCTGGCTGGAACTGTGGGAAAGGGAGTGTGGGAGTAGAGATAGCTGAGGGGAATATGTAGTCAAAATAACATTTTTTTCTTCTGGGAACCAAGGACACTCTCACCAGCACCTGGAGGGGAATGGATGGGAGGCATCCAGGATGGGAGAGAGACCTGATTGGGCCAAGTGATGGTTGTGTGTAATGAGGGGAAGAACTTTGGATTTTGAGCTGGGTGGGGGAAACCCAGGGGGACTTCAGATTTGGGTTTTCACCAACTGTGTTAATATGACATGCCTAAAAATCTATACTTTGAGGAACCCTGCCTTGGAGTTTTGATTTCCTATGGGCTGTTACTTGGAACCCTGACACATCCCTCTTATCTTTATTCCACCTAAACCAAAAGCATCTCCAGAATCCCCAGAACATCATCACAAGTGGAAGAGCCAAAATATTCTGCCTGTTTTTAACCTTCCTTTCCAATAACTGATCCCTTCAAAATAGATCTGGCGGGCATATTGGGGGTTAAGATTTCCCCACCCCAGGAACTGATCAGCAAATGGGGGGGGGGATTTAGATCTCAGTCAAGGAGGTCCATTTGAGGAAGGATGGCAAAGAATGAGATGTGCATGATGCTATCTTCTGATTTGTGGTGAATTGAGTCAGGAAGGAAGGAAGTTCACAATGTATGTGATTTTTGCTGTGGCATGTACGTTATTGTTTTTCAATTGTCAGCTTTGAACTTCAAAGGAATCAGCCCATGTTATCAAAAGAAAGGCACATTTCCATCTGGTGAATTGAAAGATATATCTTGGAATGCAAGTTTGAAGATAGCAGCAATCATATAATTATAATTAGTAATGGTTAGTGATGGTTTCAGGCTGGAAAGATTAGGTCCATTCATAAAAATCCAATTAAACTGATTTATTGCTACTTATGAATATTCTCAACTAACAGTTAGCATCTGCTGGAAGGTAGACAAGGATCAATAGAATTCAATGGGGTTGGACTTTGTCCACTTCTGATTATGTAGTCATCTTAGTTCTATCCCTCTTTTAATGCCACCCCCAGGCTCAGCCAAGCCTTCTCTCTTTCTGCAGAGTTAGGTATCACTTCCCCAAAACACCCCAGCCAACTTAAACCATCTTGATCTTTCTACAAAACCACACAAATATCTAAAACCCTTTTAAATATTTGGAGGGGAGGATATTAAAAGAACAACAAATGAATTTGCACCTACTATAAAGATTGATCAGCCATTTTCAATCCAGGGGGTTGAGCATAACTCCAAATTAGTGCAATTAGTGCGAGTTCAAATCTCACCAGGCTCAAGGTTGACTCAGCCTTCCATCCTTCCGAGGTAGGTATATTGAGGACCCGGATTGTGGGGGAAATAAGCTGACTTTGTAGAAACACCGCTTATGGGGGGCCAAAAGCCCTAATAAGCAGGTATATACAAAAGAATGAAGGCTATTGCTATAAGTGCATTGTAAGCCACTCCGAGTCTCCGGAGGAGGGCGGCATATAAATTGAACTAATTAATTAATTAGTTCAATTAATTAATTAATCCAGTGATTAATCCAGTTAACCCTAGGAATGAGGCAAAGGTAGACCATTTCCAAAATACTGTCAGGAAAATTGCAACCCCTTCCCTCCTTCTCTCATAGCTAAAAGAAGGGAGGGGGAAGCAAATTCAGACTTTCAAGACTGATGTCAGCCCTTCAAAGCAGACCAGATTAAGAAACCCAATCCCCAAATGTTATTACTACCCAACTGTATTCTCTTCTATTGGAAGAAATGAAAATATTTGCCACTTATCTCTCAAATTGACCAAACTCCCCACACTTGTTTGGGATTTCATTCCCATCCACCCCCCTTTAACTCATTCCTTCCACCAAATGTGCACAGTTGCAGCAGCCACCTCACCTGCCTACAGATGAAACACGGTTCTCCTATAAAAGCTCCAGAAATGCAGAGGAAAAGGCAGACACTATCTTGGTCCCACCAGCCTGACCAAGTTGGCACTTGCAATGTTTCTCCTTTCCTTAAAAGTTCCTCCAGTTCAGGGAGAGATCTGATATTCATGTAAGCCACCTTGAGTCACTATGTGTGAGTAGGCAGCAATATAAATTTTCATAAACAAACAAACAAATCAATAAATGGCTGGGGTCCAAGACAGTCTTGCTCAATCCACTGATCACCCAATAGAAATGGTGTAGGGTTTCCTGTCCAAGCAGGGGGTTGGACTAGAAGACCACCGAGGTCCCTTCCAACTCTGTTATTCTATTCTATTCTATTCTATTCTATTCTATTCTATTCTATTCTA
>WNWU01000165.1:420810-442116 GCA_012654045.1 Ptyas mucosa | reverse complement strand
TACCCTACCCTACCCTACCCTACCCTACCCTACCCTACCCTACCCTATTGTTAAAACAGAACTGGTCCATGGCTTCATTCTGGTGCTTTCTCCATGCCTTCCTTTCCCTGCCATGTTGGGGGGATTAATCTTTAGCAGAGGCTCTCTCAGGAGGTGTCCAGTTGACTCGGAAGCAGTATAGAAAGGCTGATACAGGTTGAGGTTGGCTGGTTTGAAAACCAAAGTTGGGTTTTGCAATAAAGTCATTGGTTTGGTTCATCATTTCCTGTCTTCTAGACTCTCCCTTACCATCATCCTGTCCCCGGTGGACTCCGCCCTGGAATATCTGTATATGTGCAAGGCACAGTGCCCAAAAATAGTGACAGGTAAAGCTCACAGGAAGGGCAAGATTCTACAACAACAACAACAACAACAACAACAACAATACTATTATGTTGTTAAGGGTGGCTTATATAATTCAAATTATATGCCAAGACTAAAGCTTTTCTTGGTTCTTCAGATAGCTCCCCCTTCCTGTTTTTTGCAACTCCAACTAAGCCAGGAAGGGCAGGAACTTGATTCTTCTCTTCAAGCCAAAAACCAGCATCCTAGGGCAGGGGTCTCCAACCTCGTCCATTTTATGATGGGTGGATTTCAACTCCCAGAATTCCTCAATCAGCACATGCTGTCTGAGGAATTCTGGGAGTTGAAGTCCATCCGTCGTAAAGTAGCCAAGGTTGGAGATCCCTGTCCCAGAGAGTCCAGCTTCAGTACAAAGGAGAAGGGGGTGGCAGAATTCCAGTCTGAGATTCCCACATCATCCAATGTATTTCCTTCTTCTTTTTCCTCTTTCTTTCTCTTTTAGATTTGAGATAAACTTAGCCTCTAACCAGAATGATGGGGCCAACATTGCCCTCCACTTCAAAATTTACATTGCTTGGAAGAAAACTGCACTCAACACGTTTCAGGCTGGCAGGTGGGGACATGAAGAGGGTCATCAGATGCCCTTCCGAAAGGGCGAAGATTTTGAGGTCATCTTCATTGTCACTGAGGCTGGATACCAGGTTGGTACCCATGATAGAGGCTCCTTTGGGACTGCAGCTGCATCTTCATCCACCTGTTGTGGCCCGTCGGCGGCCAGAAGAGCTAGCAGCAGAGTTGGACAGTGAGGAGGTTGGGGAGGAACTTGGGCCAGTCCTGGGGGCTGGGGAAAGCTTGGATGAGGGCTCTGCATTGGAGGCAGAGAGGGGGCCAAAGCCATCTGATAGTTATGTACTGCCTCCGGAGTCTCTGGAGCCTCCAGAGTCTGACATCAGCAAGGCAGAAGAACAGCGGGGAGCCTGTTCCCAGTGTGCACATGTGCAGAGCTGCCAGAAAACAAGAACAATTAAGAAAACAGGGTCAACTTGGGATTAAGGCTTGGAGATGATTGGCCCCTCCCATAAGACATAAAAGAGGAGTGAACGGGACATGAGCTTTTGCAGAAAGCAATTAGTTCATCTGGTTGGTTCAAGCTTTGAAAAGTTCTGTTTGACTCTGTGCCAAGTTTGGCCTTGCCCTGCGTTTGGCAATTAGTTTTCTGGCAGCATTCCAAGGGAGATATGGTGGGTGTTTATAAACATTCTCCTGAAAGACTGTTTGTGAAGCCTTGCGGACTGTGAATGATAATAATTCACAGCCATGTAAATAAAAGAGGTTTTACCAGGGCTAAGATTGTGCTTTATACTTTCTAAGGAAGCCTAGGTCAGAACACCATCCTGAAATGAAGCATGAATGTATTTAATGCCAGCTTTCCTAACTTCATATCTTGCAGATAGTATTTAAGTAATGTACAGGTAATCCTCATTTAGCAACCACTGGGACCAGCAACTTAAACATTAAGTGATGAGGTCACTAAGTATTTTCCTGGCAAAAATAAACACCTTTTTCCTGCAAACAAAATATATGACTTCAATTGAGACTTGTCCCCTTCGGGTATGCCCTCCGACAGATCCTGGTGAACAAGAAGCCCTTCTGTACCTACAAGCATAGAATTCCACCACAAAGCGTGAAGGTCATCCATGTGAAGGGAGATCTGGAGCTGAACTCTCTGAATGTGACAGAACCAACAACGCAGAAGATGATAAGTGATCAGTCGCAACAAGTCAGCACCTCTTGATCCTTGATCTCTCTTTGGAAATTGATTCTGGATTTGCTCAATCCCCAAACTGCCACTATCCCTTTCTCCCCCACCCCAATTGCTCTTCTCGTACATCTTTCTTGACCCCCTGAGTGGTAGTATACTAGGAGACCTAGATCCTTTCACAGTTGCTGTTAGTGAGCCAGGTACCACCTCTTCTATCTGAGCATTTCATTTTCTTGCCCATGTGGACCTTACTTTTCTCATCACTGAATTGCACTTTGCTGGATAGGGCCCAGTGTTCAGGTCAGTCAACATTCATTCATTCATTCATTCATTCATTCATTCATTCATTCATTCATTCATTTGTTGAACATGTACTAGATAACAGGTATAAGTATAAACATAAATATGAACATACTAAATGGGTACGAATAAATGGGAGACAGTAGGACAGGGACGGTAGGCACGTTAGTGCCCTTACACATGCCCCTTACAGATCTCTTAGGAATGGGTTGAGGTCAACAGTAGACAGTCTAAGGTTAAAGATTTAGGGGTTTGGGGATGTAACATAAGAGTCAGGTAGTGCATTCCAGGCATTGACCACTCTGTTGCTGACATCATATTTTCTGCAATCAAGTTTGGAGCGGTTTCCCTTGAATTTGTATCTATTGTGTGCTCGTGTATTATTGCGGTTGAAGCTGAAGTAGTCATTGACAGGTAGGATGTTGTAGCAGACAATTTTATGTACTACACTTAGGTCAGACCGTAGGCGGCATAGTTCTAGGTTTTCCAATCCCAAAATTTTGAGCTTGGTGGCATAAAGTCTGTCATTGAAAGTGTTTGCTATTCCCCCAGCTTGGTATCATCTGCAAATTTCATAAGTTCCCCTTCTATTGGCTCATCTAGATCATTTATCATCTAGATCATTTATACCTGATAAGATGCTGACATTGATCCAGTTTTGCTCAATCCATTGATCAACTGATAGAGCTAAAGCAGAACTGCTCCATGGCTGCACTTATGGTGCTTCCTCCACACCTCCCTTCCCCTGCCATGTTGGGGGATTAATCCTTAGTAGAGGCCCCCTCAGGAGGTTTTTATCTGACTCAGAAGCCAAATAGAAAGGCAGATACAAGGGACAGGTTGCGGTTGGCTGGTTAGAAAGTCAAAGTTGTGTTTTGCAATAAAGTTATTGGTTTGGTTCATCATTTACTGTCTTCCAGACTCTCCCTTACCATCATCCTGTCCCCGGTGGACTCCGCCCTGGAATATCTGTACATCTGCAAGGCACAGTGCCCAAAGACAGCAACAGGTAAATTTCCTTTGCAGGCTCACAGGGAGGACAAGATGCTACCTTATTCAAAATAATTGTAGTAAGATTATTATGTTGTTAAGGGTGGTTTATATAATTCAAATTCTATGCCAAAATTAAAGCTTTTCTGGTTCTTCAAATAGAATGGAATGGAATGGAGTGGAGTGGAGTGGAGTGGAGTGGAGTGGAGTGGACTGGACTGGAATGGAATGGAATGGAACGGAACGGAACGGAACGGAACGGAACGGAACGGAACGGAACGGAACAGAACAGAACAGAACAGAACAGAACAGAACAGAACAGAATAGAATAGAATAGAATAGAATAGAATTCCTTATTGGCCAAGTGTGATTGGACTCACAAGGAATTTGTCTTGGTTCATAAGCTCTCAGTGTACATAAAAGAAAAGATACATTTGGCAAGAATCATAAGGTACAACACTTAATGATAGTCATAGGGTACAAATAAGCAATCAAATCATATTAGGAAACAGTCAGTATAAGCAACCAAGTTACAGTCATACAGTCATAAGTGGGAGGAGATGGGTGATAGGAACAATGAGAAGATTAATAGCAGTGCAGACTTAGTAACTAGTTTGTCAGTGTTGAGGGAATTATTTGTTTAGCAGAGTGATGGCATTTGGGAAAAAAACTTCTTGTGTCTAGTTGTTTTGGTGTGCGGTGCTCTATAGAGTCGTTTTGAGGGTAGGAGTTGAAACAGTTTATGTCCAGGATGTGAGGGGTCTGTAGATATTTTCACAGCCCTCATTTTGACTCGTGCAGTATACAGGTCCTCAGTGGAAGACAGGTTGGTAGCAATTGTTTTTTCTGCTGTTCTAATTATCCTCTGATAAATCCATATCTTGCTTCTTGTAACTCCAACTAAGCCATGAGGGCCAGGAATTTGATTCTTCTCTTCAAGCAAAAATGCAGACACCTACAGTTTCTAGCTTCATGGCAAAGAAAAAAAGGGGGCGGAGCAGAATTACACTCGGAGTCTTCTGCACCTCTCATTTGATTTTCCTCTTCTTTTTTCCTCTCCCTCTCTCTCTCTCTCTTCCAGATCCTGGGTGTACTTCAATGTGGATTTTGCATGTGACCAGCATGAGGGGTTTGACATTCCCCTCAACTTCAACCCTCGCTTTAATGTGAACAAAGTTGCGCTCAACACATTTCAGGCTGGCAGGTGGGGACATGAAGAGGGTCATCAGGTGCCCTTCCGAAAAGGCGAGCATTTCGAGATCATCTTCATTGTCAATGAAATTGGATACCAGGTTGGTACATGTGACAGAGGCTCCTTAGGGACTGCAGGTGCATCTCCATTCCTCCCCCCACTCCCCAGAATTCACCATTTGTCTGGAATGAACCATAAAGATATTTAATACCAATTTTCCCAATTTCATATCTCCCACATGGGTTTAAGTGATGTACAGGTAATCCTCATTTAACAACCACTGGGACCAGCAACTTACTCATTAAGTGATGAGTTTGTTAAGTGAAAATGTGTTTGTGTTCATGATTCAGCTTTTTCTTTGCTTTACTGCAGTGGTTCTCAATCTGTGGGTCAGGACCCCTTTGGGGGTCGAACCACCCTTTCACAGGGGTCGCCTAAGACCATCCAAAAACACATATTTTCAATGGTCTTAGGAATAATTTTATGGTTGGCGGTCGGTCACCACAACATGAAGAACTGTATCAAAGGGTCGCGGCATTAGGAAGGTTGAGACCCACTGCTTTACTGTCTTGTAAAGGTTTTTTTTTTTTTAATAAATTTTATCTGTTTAAAAATACAAACAAAACAAAACGAGTTACAACAAAACATACAAAACATGTAAACAAAAATTCAAATATACATCTTGTCAAAGTTATCGCAACTGTAATGTATGTTCTTATTTGTGTTTTTGACTCCTCCTTGTTTGGTCTTTCTCTTATATCTATCTTTATAATTCACTGTTAGTCTGCGTTAGTGGTTTATGTTCCTGTTTTTATATTGGGTCACTCCAATTACTTCCTAGTCTTTTTCCCTTTTCTATTTCCAACCAAGTGTACCACTTTTCCCATACTAGATAGTAATTGTGTTCCTCTTTATCCTGTAGTTCCTTTGTGAGTCTGTCCATTTCTGCACATTCCATGATTTTACTAATTACTCTATCTTCTGTTGGTATGTCACTACTCTTCCAATTTTGTGCAAAGATTATTCGTGCTGCTGTTGTTATATGAATGATTAAATATTTTATTTCCTTTTTGTATTGTCCATTTATTATGCCTAGTAGAAAGGTTTCTGGCCTCATTTCTAATCTTTGTTGTGCAATTATTTCTATTTGTGTTCTGATCATTTGCCAGTATTGTTTTGTTCTATTGTTTACTGTCTTGTAAAGGTTTTAAATGATAGGATTTGTTGCAAATTTACTGCTTCACCACTGTCCTAATTGAAAAAGTCACTAAATGAGGACAACCTATAATTGAAGGGAAAACATTTTGGTCCAGGGTAAAAAAAGAAGGGGGGGGTATTGTTGAAATAAAGGCTTCTCCCTCTGTACATATACACATTTTGACCTTTGCTCAGCTTTGAAGTGGGTTGTGTTCCTGGCAAAAATAAACAATTTTTTTTATCCCCCTGCAAACAAAATGTATGATCCCAATTGAGACTTGATCCCTTGGGGTTTGCTATCTAACAGATCCTGGTGAACAAGAAACCCTTCTGCACATACAAGCATAGAATTCCACCACAAAGTGTGAAGGTCATCCATGTGAAGGGAGATCTGGAGCTGAATTCTCTGAATGTGACAGAACCAACAACGCAGAACATGGTAAGTGATCAGTATTGACAAGTCGGCACTGTTGAGAGGAAATACTCCCCTGTTGGGATTCTTCCAGCCGAGATGCAATGATCCGCGCTTTGAAAAAATAATTGAATAACGAAGGAGAGCTGCCGGAAAGAAGCTTTTAATGACAAGGAACCAAGATGAGTGACATTCAGCAAGGCTTCTTGGCTAGCTAGAAAGATTGACATTCAAACGTGAATTCATATACCCTTTCTGAGTTTTTGGTCTGAAACTGGTTTTGGGTGACGTTTAATTCTATGTTTATTGACGGAATAATTTCCCCTATTCAGCTTTGTTTGGAAGGAAAAAAGTTACACTTTGTTCCTGAAAAGACGTAGAGTTGAGAAATCTGGCTAGTTCTTGTGTCCATTTGTTCTGGTAATTAGTTTAACAAGCAGCAGCTACTGTGTTTGCTCTTTCACTACATTCTAGTGCTAATTGCATTCTTTATGGTTAGGCTTAACTCAAATGTTTCCACTTAAGCTTGCCTGGGGGTGTAAGCTCTAGAATGAGCCAGACAGGGCTTTTCTTCCCTTGTGTAAACAGTTGTGATTTTATTATTTGTATTGTGTTTGGATTATTTGCTGTCTCATGTCTTCTTCCCCTATCGGGGGGGGGGTGTGTGCTTCAGCACCTCCTGATCCTTGATCTCGCTTTGGGAATTGATTCTGGATTTGCTCAATCCCCAAACTGCCACTTTCTCTTTCTCCCCTCTAATTGCTCTTCTTGCACATCTTTCTTGACCCCTAGCAATGTCCTCCTTTCCCAGATCCTCAATTGCCTTGTCTTACAATTCTGCATTGTAGCAAGAATAGCCATTCTAGGATGGCACTAGGACCAGCAACTGAACAGGGAGAAAATTTACCCCAGGCCAATGTCCTGCTTTCCCCCTTGCAGATTCCACAAATCAGTGTTTCTCAACCTGGGAGTTTTAAGATGTGTAGCCTCGATTCCCTGAATGGCTTAGCAGAGACTTGCACATCCTTATTAACAAACCGAACAGCCAGGAATTCTGCAATGACTGAAGAAGGCAGCTTGTCTCTTCGGTCAGAAGATTGGAAGTCTGTCACATGTGCTTTCTCCACTGAAAAGCCTGACACTGAGACATAGCAATAGCACTTTGCAATAGGACTTAGACTTATAGACCACTTCACAGTGCTTTACAGCCCTCTCTAAGCAGTTTACAGAGTCAGCATATTGGCCCCAACAATCTGGCTCCTCATTTTACCCACTTCGGAAGGATGGAATGCTGAGTCAACCTTGAGCCGGTGAGACACAAACTGCCAAACTGCTGGCAGCCAGTAATCAGCAGAAGTAGCCTGCAGTACTGCATTCTAACCACTGAGCCACCATGGCTCTTGGTGGCTCAGTGGTGCCACCACTCCATGACATGGAAAGTTAACCTTCTGTGGAATACCTAGAAAAAAAGTTGGACCAAGGCCATGGTAGAATTTTTGCCTTGGTGTGAGTTGCCTTTCTAGGTTTTTGCACAACAAAGTGACAATCCCCAATTGTGTCCTAAGAGTGGAGTTCAGTTGCTTGTCCTGATGCAGGCTTCACACACACACACACAAACACACAAAAAACAGATGCAGGAAGAGAGAGTTTTTATATTGATTATCAGTTTACTGCAAGGTTGAAGAGGTACAGTGAATAAAGGGATGTAAGTGAAATGGAGGCTTGCATATAAAGTTTGCTTTGTGAATGAAAACATGCCAAAGAAATGTCCACATTTAGTCCAAGAGTTCAGACCTGGGTCATAGATGTGAGGCAGTCCAGGGGCCAGAGAAGACATCTCAAAGGAATCTTTCTCCCCTCATATCTGAATGGGCCATTGAGACAGATGGCACTTGATGAAAAAACATCTAAAGCATTAGTGGATTCCTCTGCGCTCACCCTTGAGAAGTAAAGACCAGAAGTGGATAGTCGAGTGTTCCTCCCTGATGGGTCCACAGAAGCTGGTTAAATCTTTCTTCTATGGATTCCCCAGGGAGTGTTGTGGCTCCGACCCCCGAGCCCATTGTATTGGAGGAAGAAGGCTCCGAACATGAAGGAGAGGAGCTGGCCAGGCCTCCCTCCCCCAGCCCCTCCTCTCTGACAATTCCTCAGGTGTTGGCCGAAGGAGAGGAGATTGGCCAGGAGCCAGGTGTCTCCGATCAGTCGGAGAGTGATGAGGGAGACAAGTTGTGGCTGGACCCACGTCAGCGTCGGCTTGCAAAACGATCACAGCAGAAGAGGAGGCATGCCAGGGATTAAGCTGAGTCACTGGACCACACCCCACAGGCTATATAAAGGAGGGGTGTGGCCGTTTAGATTCTGTGATGGACAAAATTATTCCAAAAAGTGCTGCTTTTGATGCTTCAACAAGACTGACACTGTGCGGGTGAGATTTTGGATTCAGTAAATTATTTAACCCTCGAACGACTGTGTGGGTTTGTACGGGGACAAAACAGGGAGAGCAAGAAATGAGGCCATGAGTTTGGTTGCTAGTATTTTTTCAAGGAAACATTGGTGTATCTGCCAAACAAATTCAGGGGCATGGACATACCTGGCATTCTCCCAACCACATTCAGGTTCTAGTGATTAAATTTTGGTGTGATCATGTTGCCCCCTACACCCTAGTTGTTGCTTGAATAGGTATGTACTGGAAATTAGAAGGTTGCAAAATGCTTGCATCTACTGGGGTCTTCCCACCCACCCACAAATGAAACACAGTTCTCCTATAAAAGCTCCAGAAATGCAGAGGAAAAGGCAAACACTCTCTTGGTCCCACCAGCCTGACCAAGTTGGCACTTGCAATGTTTCTCCTTTCCTTAGAGGTTCCTCCAGTGCAGTGAGAGATCAGGCACCCAGACAGTCTTGCTCAATACACTGATCAACTGATAAAGCTTAAGCAGAATTGTGGCTGCCTCCACGCCTTCCTTTCCCTGCCATGTTGGGGGATTAATTCTTATCAGAGGCCCCCTCAGGAGGTCTTTGTTTGACTTGGAAGCTACATGGAAAAGCTGATACAAGGCACAGGCAGGGGTGGGATTCAGCCGGTTCGGACCAGTTCGGATCAGGTGGGCCAGCCCTCTCACCCCTGCGCTTTACTTACCTTTATCCTCTCAGCTGATTCGCACAGCAAAGCGGATTGCTGCACCTCGGTTGTGTTACTCCCCAGAAGTAACGTGGAAGGTTAGTTTTGTTAAAACTGTGCATGCGCGTGCACGCATCTGATGCGCGATCACCAAATCAATTGTTAAACCGGCAGGATCCCACCACCGGGCACAGGTTGTGGTTGACTAGATGAAAAGTCTAAGTTGTAGTTTTGCTGTAAAGTCATTGGTTTGGTTCATCATTTCCTATCTTCCAGGCACTCCCTTATCACCAACCTGTCTCTGGTGGACTCCGACCTGGGATGTCTGTATATGTGCAAGGTGCAGTACCCAAACACCCCAAAAGGTAACTGTCACTGCGTTTTTTAATTTGCCAGCTGTGCTTGAACTTTCAGACTTTCCGTAGATGCTCAGAATCTCTTATCTTAAGCTAACTGCACAGGTCCACATTCCTTTACTCTTCTTCTATCTTCTTTGTTCGCCTGCCAAGAGGTCCGGCAGGAACGCTGCCAAAATGTAACTAATTAGCCAGTAAGATATTTTTTTTATTTTCTTTACAATAAAATGAGTTTCTTAGAATATCTCGGATTTATTTTGCTTATTGAGTATGCTTCAAGGGAAATGCCACGATCCGCCTCTAATTAAGTGCAATTACCCCAGGAGGGGAACAGGGTTTAATTGCCACCCTGACAGTAACATTCTTTTGGAGGCTCACAGGAAGAGCAAGATCTATCTGTCTCAAAATAATAGCGATAAGATTATTATGTTCTAAGGGTAAATTATATAATTCAAATGGTATGCCAAGATTAAAGGCCTTCTTAATTTTTATTTATTTATTTAATTTGTCAAACATGTATGAGATAACAGCAGGGGTGAAATGCTCCTGGTTCGGACCGGATCGCCCAATCCGGTAGCAATGGCGGCGGGTGGTTCAGAGAACCGGTAGCAAAAATCCCGCACCCCCCATTCCCACCATGCCCAGCTGAGCCGCACAATCATGAGAGGCTTTTTTTTTACTTTTAAAAGCATTTTTTCTACAACTTCTTCCGCCAAAAAAATGCTTTAAAAGTAAAAAAAAAGCCTATGATGATCGCACAGCTCAGCTAGGATCTCAGAGGCTTTTCAAAGCATTTTTTTCTGCAACCTCTTCAGTGGAAGAGGTGGTTAAAAAAATGCTTTAAAAAGGCTCTGACGATCCCAGCTGTGTTCCTGATCAGCAGAAGCTTTTCAAAGCATTTTTTTTTTGCATTTGCAGAAAAAATGCTTTGAAAAGTTAAAAAAAAAGTTGCCCACGCCCACCCAGTCACATTACCCCACCACCACCAAGCCACGCCCACAGAACCAGTAGTAGCAAATTTTACATTTCATCCTTGGATAACAGGTATAAGTATAAACATGGACATGAGCACATGAAATGAGTACAGATAAATGGGGACAGTAGGACAGGGACGGAAGGTACGCTGGTGCACTTATGCACACCCCCTTTACGGACCTCTTAGGAATGGGGTGAGGTCCACAGTACTCAGTTTAAGGTTGAAGCTATGGGGGTTTGAGGAAGTAACAATGGAGTCAAGTAAGCATTGACCACTCTGTTGCTGAAGTCGTACTTTCTGCAGTCGAGTTTGGAGCAGTTTACCTTGAGGTTATATCTATTGTTTGCCCATGTATTATTGCAGTTGAAGCTGAAGTAGTCATTGACAGGTAGGACTTTGTAGCAGACAATTTTGTATACTATGCTTAGGTTAGATCGTAGGTGACGTAGTTCAAGGTTGTCCAAGCCCAAAATTTCAAGCCTGGTGGCATGAGGTATTCTATTGTGAGAAGAGGAGTGGAACACTCTTCTCGTGAAACACCTCTGGACTCGCTCAATTGTATTAATGTCCGATATAGTGTGGATTCTAGGCAGATGAGCTGTATTTGAGGATTGGTCTGGCAAAGGTTTTATATGCCCTAGTTAACAGTACAGTGTTACTTCTTTGGATAGTACTACTTCCAGCTTCTTGAAACTCCAACTAGGTCACAAGGGCTAAGAACTTGATTCTTCTGTTAAACCAGGGGTTGGCAACCTTAAACACTCAAAGAGCCATTTGGACCCAGTTTCCAAAGAAAAGAAAACACCAGGAGCCACAAAACCCTTCCTGTGCCTGACTATTTCCTGAGCGGCCACAAAACTAGCATATATAGTTGAATTAAACATTCTGTTTTCTTCTGAAACTTTTCTTTTCTTGGATTTAATCCATGGTTGGCCTACCCGGAGTTGAAAAGCTCAATAAATCGTGTGCCAGCAGGTGTCACACATTGGCGGTTGTGACGCATATTTTGAGCAACAGGGAGCCACAGCAGAGGGTTGAAAGAGCCACATGCGGCTCCAGAGCCACAGGTTGCTGACCCCTGTGTTAAAGCAACCAAGACCATCCTATGTATTCTAGCTTCAGAGCAAAGGAAAAGGAGGAGGCAGAACTCTACTCTGAGATTCCTGCACCTACCAATTAAATTTTCTGCTTGTTTTTTCCTCTGTCTCTTCTAGATTTGAGGTGAACTTTGCCTGTGGCCAGCATGATGGGACCAACATTGCCTTCCACTTCAAGATTTACTTTAATTGGCAGAAAACTGTGCTCAACACATTTCAGGCTGGCAGGTGGGGACATGAAGAGCATCACGAGATCCCCTTCCAAAAGGGAGAGGATTTTGAGATCATCTTCATTGTCAATGAGGCCAAATACCAGGTTGGTAGATGGGACAGAATATACTTTGGGACTGCAGGTAGCCCTTCATTCCCCCCCCCCCCAAATAATTCACTGATTGTCTAGAACCGTGATGGCGAACCTATGGCACGTATGCAAAGGTGGCATGCAGAGCCCTCTCTATGGGCACGCGCACTGTCACCAGCTGTTCTTATGGTTTCTGGCACATGCATGCACATCGGCCAACTGGTCTTCGGGCATGCCAGAGTGCTGGAAATCTGGAGACTAGGTGGCCAGTGCACATGCATGTGCCGACCCCCTGGTCTTTGGGCGCACCGGAAACCTGAAGCCAGCATGTGTAGCACTCCGGCGCGCACACATTCTGGTTTGGGCACTCCGTGCCAAAAAGGTTTGCCATCACTGGTCTAGAATGAACCATTAATACTGACTATTCCAACTTTATATCTTCCATATATTATTTTAAGTGATGCATAAGTTGTCTTCATTTCTGCTATTTTTTTTGGTACTTAAAAGGTCCTTAAAAGGACTGTGGGGTTGTGTGTGAAGCTGGGAGCTGGGAGATCCTCGCGGATGTCTGGCTACCAGTCCGTCTGTTACTCATTTAGCACCACCCAGGAGGCACGTTGTGGCTTAAGGATTGCCACGGACGCAAGTAACTTTGCCTCAGGAGATTCTAGGGACTTCCTCTGCATAACAACGACAGCTACTGACTGGATCTCCAAACGCAACAGTAAACTCTGAAATGTTATTTCTGTTTTCCTTTTAGGTTTTCTTACTGCTTTTTTAAAAATTCTTTTAATTGTTTTAATCTGTAAAAACGAAGTGTTTTAATACTGTGTGTGACCAGCCATACGCTAAATAAATAAATAAATGTCTTCATTTAGCAACAATTGGGACCAACGATTCAGTCACTGAGATCACTAAATGAAATCCTGACTATGTTTATGATTGGACTTCGGCTTTTCTTCGCTTTACAGTCCTGTGAAGCTTTCAAATGCCAGGATTTGTTGCAAAGTTACTATTTTAACACTGTCTAAATGCAAACAGTCACTAAATGGTGTGGGATGTATTCATAGCAAGAATAAACAGGTTCTTCCTGCAAAGAAATTGTATGATCCCAATTGAGACTTGGTCACTTTGGCTTTTTCCTCTGACAGATCCTGGTGAACAAGAAGCTTTTCTGTATCTACATGCACAGAATTCCACCACAAAATGTGAAGATTATTAATGTTAAGGGAGACGTGGAGCTGCAATCTCTGAATGTGACAGAAAGGCCAACGAAGGAGAACATGGTAAGCATTATCAATATCAACAAGTTGGTACCTCCTGATTCTTGATCTCTCTGGGAACTGATTCTGTTTGTTCAACCCGCAAGCTGCCACATTTTCTTTCTCCCTTTCATTTGCTCCTCTTATACTTCTTTTTTGACACACCCCCCCCCCCAAGAATGGCTGTCCTTCTGGGTTCTCAGTTGTCTTGGCTGATGACTCTGCATCCTAGCAAAAAAAAAAAAAAAACAACCATCCTGGGGTGATACTAGTACTAGCAACTGAACAGGGGGCAAATGTACTGCTTTCCCCCTTGCAAATGTCCATGAAGCAGTGTTTCTCAATCTAGCAATTGTAAGATGTGTGACCTCAATTCCCAATAATTCTATCATGCTACAAAGAATAAAAAAAAGAACAAGCCCAGATTCTGAGTCAGGACAACCACTGATTCATTAGCACTGCAAGGTTAATATAAGATATTTCCTGCATTCACACACTAAGGGATTTGCAACTGACCAAATTACCTCCACAACACCAATCCAAGTTAGAATAGAATAGAGTAGAGTAGAGTAGAGTAGAGTAGAGTAGAGTAGAGTAGAGTAGAGTAGAGTAGAGTAGAGTAGAGTAGAGTAGAGTAGAATAAAATAGAATAACAGAGTTGGAAGGGACCTTGGAGATCTTCTAGCCCAACCCCCTGCCCAAGCAGGAAACCCCACACCACTTCAGACAAATAGTTATCCAACATCTTCTTAAAAATTTCCAGTGTTGGAGCATTCACAACTTCTGCAGGCAAGTTGTTTCACTTATTAATTGTTCTAACTGTCAGGAAATTTATCCTTAGTTCTAAATTGATTCTCTCCTTGATTAGTTTCCACCCATTGCTTTTTCTTCTACCATCAGGTGCTTTGGAGAACAGCTTGACTCCCTCTTCTTTGTGGCAGCCCCTGAGATATTGGAACACTGTTATCATGTCTCCCCTACTCCTTCTCTTCATCAAACTGGATGTACCCAGTTCCTGCAACCGTTCTTCATATGTTTTAGCCTCCAGTCCCCTAAGCATCTTTGTTGTTCTTCTCTGCACCCTTTCTAGAGTCTCCACATCTTTTTAAAAACTAACCAGTTTTATCAAGTGGTAGAAAGGCACTGATGAAGAGGGAGAGGGCAGCAGGCAAGGATATCCAGGGCTAGTAATTTTAGGGAAAAAAAACAACCCACAGAGTTCAGAGGTGGAATTTAGCCGGTTCAGACTGGTTCAGGCAAACCGGTAGTGAAATTGCAGATGGGCCAGCTCGCCTGCCCCGGCTCTATGCCATCCTATTTAGGCACATTTTTGAGGCTGGGCGCATGCGTGGAAGGTGCGATATGAGCAAAGTGCATGCATGGACCAGTAGTAACAAAATGTGAAACCCACCGCTGATGGAGTTGGTAACAGTCTCTCTGAATTTCTTTCCTACCAGATAATAATGGGCCTTGCAATCTAGCATCCCATACTTAGCAAGAGACTTGCTAACCCAACCGGTCTCTCTTTATTTTAGCTTTAATTTGTGGGATGGGACAGAAACCAGGAGGTTGAGAAATCTGTGTGCATTCAGGTGCAATTCAAAGAGCCTAGTATTTTCTGATGTTTGGCTTAGATTATACCCATAGTGAACACGAAGGACTAGAAAATGGGAGAGTAAGTAATCTGCCAACTGCTTAATGCTTGGTTTAGTTCATCAAGCTTCTAAAATCACAAGGAAGGAGAAGAAAAGGAATAGTGAATGGAATATTTTAGGGGAAATTAGGGGGTTTTTTTATGGTTAAGGAGGGGATTACTATAATATAAATCCCTTTTCCCCATGTCCAAAGCCAGCTACTCCCCATCACTCAGAAATATCTCTATTAAAAAAAAAACCTTGGAATAGAGGAAAGCCCTTGGGCAAATGTGTGACTGAGTAGAAGGAAATGCACAAGGAAATCGGGATTTAGAACCAAGGTTGATGATTTGATCTGTAAACTCAATCTTTTGCAATGCCATAAACCAGGGGCTTTCACAAGGTTTAATCAATAAAGTCAACAGAGCAATTCCACTGACACTATCACAACCCCATCTATTTTTTTGTGTTCATTGCACATAATAGCAATAGCAGTTAGAGTTATATACCACTTCACAGTGCTTTACAGCCCTCTCTAAGCAGTTTACAGAGTCAGCATATTGCCCTCAACAATCTGGGTCCCCTTTTTACCAACCTTGGCGGACGGAAGGCTGAGTTAACCTTGAGCCTAGTGAGATTCGAACTGCCAAATTGCAGGCAGCCAGCAGTCAGAAGAATTAGCTGCAGTACTGCATTCTAACCACTGTGCCACTGCTGCTCAAGTAACAGACCCAACGCAATCAAAACTCTGAGGCCTGAATGTTCCTCAAAGTATAGATTGTCAACTCGCAAAGCATCCTTGGCCTGCTCTCGAGTTGCCATAGGCAAGGGGGATGGGAAACCGATGAAACAGCCAAAAACAGATGCACATTCCAGACTTATCTCTCTCGAGGCTGTCTCCCAGGGCTACCCACAGCAGCCAGAGGGGAATGATTTCTAAAACCCACGAAATTGCTCCATTGGCAAATGTGATTGATGACACACCCTGGGGGGAGGGGGGAAACGATCATGATTGGGGCGTAAATTATGTGGGGTCAGAGTTGGCTTAATTTGGGAACATGCCAACATGAAGCTCCTAATAAATAACTGGATTTCTTTTGAAGATTGGCTTGAGGCTCATGATTTAATTAGGGCATCCGTTGGAACCCTGGCAAATTTATTAGGCATACCAGTAAGTGAACCGGTCCGAACCGGCCGAATACCACCTCTGCTATGGACTACAATTATTTTGACCCCAGCTAGCAGCCTCATGGGGGGGGGGGGGAATTGAGTGTAACCTGGATGCTTGTCTATTTCAGCTGGTGCCCTACACAGGTGACATTCCTGGAGGTTTGGAAGCCAACAGGAACATCACAGTGCGAGGCTCTATTCCGAAGAACGCGAAAAGGTCTGGGGTCTCTTTTTTCATGTGTTTCTGGATGCAGGCAGAGGAATGGAATTGTAAGCATTGGGCATCACTGCCTTTCTACAGTCACAGCCAGAGGTCCCAACCTGCCAGTGCCTTCCAGGCATCACACATTTCAGTCCATTCAGCCCACATTTTCCCCCTGCTCACAAGTTAGACACCAGGGCTTCAGTTTATCTTTGGCACAGAAAAATGCCAGTCTTAGGGCTTTCATAGACCTTTCCCGCTTTATCTCCTTTATATAACTTTCCCATCTCTTGTGCACATCCACAAGGAAAGCCCAGAGGACAAGGAGAAGGGGAAGCACAATTCTGCATATAGTCTGTGGAAGTCACTGCCACAAGAAGCAGCAAAGCTTAGGGAAATATTTCCCCAAAATGTGAATATGAAATATCACGAAGGATCGATGAGTTGAAGAGTTCGGGGAACTCTAGCTAAGGAGATGGATTTAAAGAAAGATTTGGACTCAAATCATCATTAAGCAGTGATCAGCTTTCTTCATTAGAAGAATGCTATTCACAGTTAGACTGCTACTAAATATGAATAACAGAGTTGGAAGGGACTTTGGAGGTTTTCTAGTCCAACACCCTGCTCAGTCAGGAAACCCCATTCCATTTCAGAAAAATGGTTGTCCAGTCTCTTTTTAAAAAGTTCCAGTGTTGCAGCATTCACAACTTCTGAAGGCACGTTGTTCCACTGGTTAATTGTCCTCAATGTCTGGAAATTCCTCCTTAGTTCTAGGTTGCTTTTCTCCTTGATTAGTTTCCATGCATTGCTTCTTGTCCTGCCTTCAGTTGCTTCAGGTACAGGGGTGAAATGCTACTGGTTCGGACCGGTTCACCCAAACTGGTAGTAAAAAAAATGCTACCGGTTCAGGCAAACCGGTATTTCCGATGATCAGCTGTGCTGCATGATTTATATTTGCTAGAAATCACACGGCACAGCTGTTCCCCCCCCCCTCGCTGTCCTACTTATTGTTGTGTCTTCGGCTCCCGAGCCCGGACCTTCGGAGGAAGAACCCTCCGAAAGTGAAGAGGAGGAGGAGGCAAGGCCCCCCTCTCCTGGCCCGTCTGGTTTGGCACCACCCCAGGCCCCAGCTGAAAGGCCCCCCTCTCCTGGCCAGTCTGGTTTGGCACCACCCCAGGCCCCAGCTGAAAGCCCTGAGGAGGAAAGGAGTCCTCTGAGGAGACTCCTCTGAGTCAGACGTTAATGAGGAGAGGGAGTGGATTAATCCCAGATGGCAATGATCAGAGAGACGGGCTCAGCAAAGGAGTGGGTGGGGCCGAGCACGAGGTGATGAGTCACAAAGCCAATGCCCCACAAGGTATAAAAGGAGCTGACCTTACCTTGTTGGCTTTTGTGATAAACAAATTATTAACTTGGCTGCTTGTTTCCTGAAGTACTGCATCAGATAAGTGTTTGCTAACCTTAAGACTGTTTGTTTTTGGACATTCCGGAGAGCCTTATCAGGGACTGGCCGTGGCAACTCAAAATAACAGCTGTCTTTATCTCTCCCGGGCTCGCTGCCAGCTTGTTGTTTATGAATAATGAATAAACGACTTTCGTACACTTCTGTTTGTGTGTGTGCTTGTCTGGGCTCCTGAAGCAGGGAGGGGACAGAACACTTATCTTTGCAGACTCAGAAAAGGCTTCTTAATCCTCCTTTTTCAGCAGTGCGCTGCAGCGCCTGTGGTGCACATGCACACAGAGAGCGCATTTGGTATGCAACGTGCATGCGCACATGAAGCGAACCGGTAGTGAAATGAACTGGCAGCAGACTTCAGAGCATTTCACCCCTGTTCAGGTGCTTTTGAGAATAGACTCCCTCTTCTTTCTGGCAACCTCTTTTCATACGTGTGTCTTTTTATACGTATATTACTCACTAAGAGTTTGATTGTGGCAGAATGCAAATGCAATGAATGAATAAATACCTAAAATGACAAATAGAACTTACACATTCAGCAGCAGCCAACCAATAAATAATATTTGCAAAGAGGAACAAGATCTGTCTCCCCCCCACTCCCTTAGCCTTCACCCATGGAAGAATCTGGCAGGCTGCTATTGAATTAAGGGACTGGGGTGGGGAGAATCAGGTTTCCTTTTATTTATTCCAAGGGTCATCTGAGACACCTGCTTTGATCTCTCTTTCCAAGGTTTCAAATCAATTTGATGGCTGGCCAGGATATTGCTCTGCAGATTAATCCACACCTGGGACAAAGAATCGTGATCCGTAACAGTTTTCTATATGGCAGGTGGGGACCCGAGGAAAGGAACTTGACCTTTAACCCTTTCCAACCTGGGCAGACCTTTGAGGTGAGTTGGCTTTGATTACAGAAAAGAGGGACATCTGCAGGGAGGCAATAAAAAAATTACTATGTCAGTCATAGTGATATAAATGATATCTGGCCCCTATTTTAACCGGCTCATGTAGATGCCCCTGGATTTCAGCAAAGAGTTTGGCTGATTGGCCAAGGAGAAAGTAGGGAGGCAATGGGTGTGTGTATGTGTGTGTAGAGAAGATCCAGCTGATGTCTTACAGAGGTGTAAAACTCCATCTCCCATAATTCCCAGTTAGCACAGGAGAAGAAAATCCAGCTGCCTTCTGAAAAAGGACCTGTCAACTCATAAAGCACTCCAGGCCTGCTCTCGAGTTGCCATAGGCAAGAAGGGAGAGAAGCTGATGGGGCAGCTCAGCTGGCATGACTACAAGCACATTCCACGCATACCGTTCTCCAGATTGTATCCCAGGTTACTGGACCCAGCAGGAGGGGCGCGTTTTCTACAGCCTGCAAATGTGCTCCCCTGGAGAATGTGATTTATGACACACCCAGGGAGGAGGGTGGAAACAGGGTCATTGTGGAGTCATAAACTATGTGAGAGCGTAGCTGACTCCACTTGGATAAGTGCCGACATGCTGCTCCTAATAAATAACTGGATTTCTTTTGAAACCTGGCTCGAAGCTCATGAATTAATTAGGGCATCTGTCTGAAACCTCACAGGACCTTTGGGTCATTCAGAATCCCATTTTTACCTCTCTCCTGGAAAATTGTCCTCATATTGCCCTTGGGGCTTTGGGTGGGGGAGAGAGGAGAGGAGAAAACAGTGTGATAGTTGTGACTCCCCCCCCCCCATGAAGCCCCATATCTTATGTATTGGTGGTACTTTTTGATTTTGATGCAAGTTGCGAATGGTGTGGACTGCAGACCCCTTACCAGAGGACCAAAGGTAATCCAGATGTACCGCTTTGCCACACTAACATCCTTCCTCTCTTCCCAGCTCTTGATCCACTGTGGCAACCACAAGTTCAAGGTTTATGCCAATGGCCAACCTTTCTTCAACTATGCCCATCGTTATGTCCCTATTGAAGACATCCACACTCTAGAGATCAATGGAGATGTGACTCTTTCCTACATCAAGTACTAAGCAATTGTGCAGGGGGAACAGATCAGTAACAGCAAAGACACCCTCTCTTCTCTCTCTCTCTCAGTCTGCCAATACACTTAAAATCTTGCTGACGTCAAGTAGTCTACAAGCTCCAGTCAATCAATCAATCAATCAATCAATCAATCAATCAATCAGAGATTCAAGTGTCGTTGAGAATATTAAGCAGCATTTTTCAATAAAGCATCTTGATCAAGTAATGCAACAGGCTTACTTTTCTGTCTTCTGATTTGAATTTGTGGATGACAGTGTTAGAAGAAACGTCCATCTGGGTTCAGTTCCAAGTGGGAAAAAGAGGCTGGAAACATGGAGACTGCATGGAAAGATGGTTTTTAATGGTGAACAGGACCACATGGTTTGAGGTAAAGGTAAAGTTTCCCCTCGCATATATGTGCTAGTCATTCCAGACTCTAGGGGGTGGTTCTCATCTCTGTTTCAAAGCCGAAGAGCCAGTGCTGTCCGAAAACGTTTTCGTCGTCATGTGGCCAGCATGATTAAACACCAAGGGTGCACAGAATGCTGTTATCTTCCCACCAAAGGTGGTACCTATTTTTCTACTCGCATATTTTATATGCTTTTGAACTTCTAGGTTGGCAGAAGTGCCATTCGAACTGCTGAACTGCCAACCTTTCGATCGACAAACTCACCGTCTTGGCCACTGAGCCACCGCATCCCTATAACATGGTTTGAAGTCCTAGGCAAAAAAAGCACATGGGTTTGAATTTGAGTTTGTATTCTGATTGGTTGTCAGACTCTCATGGAGCCATGTAGGGGTAACTTTGTAGGTTGTCTTTTGAGTCCCAAGCTTGGTTGAACCTTTCTGGGTGATGTAATCTTCCCAGGTGCCATGTGGTGAGATGGGTAGAGGCTAATCCTATCATGTCCTGAGGGCCATGTCTTAATCCCAGGGAGCCTGAGTGGCGTAGCAGGCTAATGCCTCCTATTAAGGCAGCATTTAACATCCAGCTGCCTGCAATTACTGCGAGTTCTAATCTCACCAGGCTCAAGGTTGACTCAGCCTTCCATCCTTTCTAAGGTGGGTAAAATGAGGACCCGGTTTGTGGCGGCAATAAGCTAACTTTGTATAAATATACAAAAGTATGAAGGCTATTGCTTAACGCATTGTAAGCTGCCCTGAGTCTCCGGAGAAAGGCGGCATATACATATAAATTAAAAAAATAATAAAAATAAATAAATCCCATCACCCTGGAGATGAAGTGTGGGCAGGGAGCTGCAGGAAACTACTTTGTCTCTAGAAACATGTTTCCCCTTTTCTCATCCAGGGAAACATAATATTCTGCCTTTTAAATATTTCCCAGAATATCTCATCCTTCTAGGAGGGGGTGGGTACTAACTTCCTGCACTGGTCTAATTTATTTATATTGCTTTTTACTAGGAGAGCATCCACCCACTGCTACAAAAGCCTTCTATTCTATTCTATTCTATTCTATTCTATTCTATTCTATTCTATTCTATTCTATTCTATTCTATTCTATTCTATTCTATTCTATTCTATTC
>WNWU01000165.1:385319-400164 GCA_012654045.1 Ptyas mucosa | reverse complement strand
TTCTATTCTATTCTATTCTATTCTATTCTATTCTATTCTATTCTATTCTATTCTATTCTATTCTATTCTATTCTATTCTATTCTATTCTATTCTATTCTGGAAGAGACTGAAATATAAAGGGGGGCAGGGATAACTTTGAAACAAGTCCAGGTTATAAAACTTTCCCATTTCAATCCTGAGTTATCACTTGAAAACTGACTTTAGTTTAAAGAAATAGGTTGTACCCAGCATATTTGCATATTTTTATAAGTGTTTATTCATATTCAGTCCTAATACATAGGAATAAAGGGTGGTGTTTTCTATAAAAATGGTGTGTTTGTGATTCTTAAGTTTAGTGTAACACTATCTAAATCCCCTTTTCTGAACATTCATTAAAATGAAATGGTGATGGGTGACCATAATTTGCATTTGATTTGGGGTCAATATTAGCTTTAGCCTCAGAAGTCTTGTGGAGACAAAGAGGATTCAACTGAAAAAAATATTTTGTTATTGCTGTCATGGATGATGATGATAACATGAACACTTTTTTTCATTAGTATACTTAGCGATAAAGAAACATTTATACGGTACATTTTTAACATTCAAGTGGCCAACAAGACTCCCTGGCTTCCGCGAAATCTCACACTTGGCTACAATGTCCATGACAACTGTTTGAACACACTTGTCACATCAGATGCCTTGCTGGACATCCTCTCTACTGGAGAAGCCAATGTTCCCAACTACAGCTGTGGAAGGAAGGACAACATTTTGGTTCTTGTTGATGCAGCTGCTGATGACATCTCCATTGAGATGTCAAGATTAGGAAGCACCTACAAAGTCCCTCAGGTTTGTATGTGTGTTTTCTATAAGTAAATTGAGTGGGGTGGTGGATGCATGAGTGATAAATCCAACCATATCTATTTCTTTTTTTATTGAAAAGTTTTACAAAAAAGAAAAGATTTTTTTTTTCAAATATTTCCCCTCCCTTCCTAACCCCCCCCCCCGAACTTCCCAGAACAAAATACAGGGTGAACATTTAACAATCATACGCTAAGCTGTGCTAACTAACTACAGATTCCTATCCCCCCTTGACACTTTAACTCGCCTTTTCCTTAACTAAATATACATACTTTTAACTTTTCTATTCATTCATAAGCTATTTTATACTTTTTAGTCCGATATTTGGTTTGAATATAATCAATCCACCTTCTCCATTCTGATATATACCTTTCTTGTGAGTAATCTTTCAAATATGCTGAAATCTTCGCCATTTCTGCCAAGTTTGCCACTTTTAGTGTCCATTCTTCAATAGTAGGCAATTCTTCCTTCTTCCAATATTGTGCCACCAAAAGTCTAGCTGCAGTTATTAAGTTCAAAATCAATTTAGTCTCTCTAACTGTACGATCTGTGATTATGCCCAACAAAAACAATTGTGGAGTAAACTTTATCTTCTTTTTAAGAATATTTTGGATAATCCACCATATTTTAATCCAAAATGCTTTAACTTTTTTACAAATCCACCATATATGATAGTAAGTAGCATCATCACAATCACATCTCCAACACTTAGATTGCAAATTCTGATACAGATGAGCCAACTTTTTAGGATCTAAATGCCATCTGTAGAACATTTTGTAAAAATTTTCTCTTAAGTTTTGTGCTTGCGTAAATTTTACATTTCTAACCCATATTTTTTCCCAAGTTTCCATCATTATTGGTTTCTGAATGTTTTGTGCCCATTTTATCATACAATCCTTAACTAGCTCCGTTTCTGAGTCTATTTCTATCAATATATTATATAATCTTTTTATATGCATTTGACCTTGATCTCTAATTTGTTTTACCAAATTTTCCTCCTTCTGCATGATACCAATTCTCTGATCTTCTTTCCATTTAGCTTGCAGCTGTCCATACTGAAACCAAGTTTGAATTATTTTTTCTTCTTTTAATACCTTTATAGATTTTAACTGTAATTTACCCCCTTCCATTTTAAGAAGCTCTTTATAAGTAATCCCCTCTTGGTTTTGTTCTACACTTATATTCTCTATCGCATGTCTAGGTATTGCCCATATGGGTATCTTGTAATTTAGCTTATATTGATACTTTTTCCAAACTCGTAACAAAGAATTCCTTAGTATATGGCTTTTAAAAGTCTTATCCACCTTTTTATGATATAATAAATAAGCATGCCAGCCATATAACAAGTCATATCCTTCAATATTCAATATTCTTTCTTCTGTTGAATTAATCCAGTCACTAATTATTGTTAGGACAGCTGCTTCATAATACAATCTTACATTAGGCATTTTAAGACCTCCTCTTTCTTGTATATCTTGCATTATTTTTAACTTTATTCTCGGTCTTTTCCCTGCCCAAACAAACTTATTAATATCCTTCTGCCATTCCCTCAAATTATCATCTTTCTTGAGTATTGGTATCATTTGGAACAAAAATAAAAATCTAGGTAGGACATTCATTTTTATTGCTGCTATTCTCCCTAACAAAGATAATTGTAATTTCCCCCAATTCTCCATCTCTTTCTGTATTTTTTTTACCATAACAGTTCATAATTATTTTTATATAATTTTGCATTTGAGGCTGTATTATATACCCCTAAATATTTAACCTTTTTTACTATTTCAAATCCTGTTAGTCTTTCTAATTCTTCCTTTTGCTTTACTGTCATATTTTTAACTATTACCTTTGTTTTTTGTTGATTTATTTTAAATCCAGACATTTGACCATATTGGCTAATTATATCCATTAAACCTATAGCCGATTGTGCTGGTTGAGTTAAGGTAACAACCAAGTCATCCGCAAAAGCTCTTAGTCTATAATCATGATGCCTAATTTTAAATCCCTTTATTTTATTTGACCCTCGTATTTTGTTCAATAATGGTTCTAAAGTTAGAATAAACAATAGTGGTGATAGAGGGAATCCCTGTCTTGTTCCTTTTTCAATTTTAAATGTTTCTGTTAAACCACCATTAATTATTATTTGTGCTGTTTGTCTCTGATATAGTCCCCTAATAGATTGTATAAAGTATTCTCCAAACTGCATCTTTTCAATTATTTTCAATAAAAATTGCCAATTCAATCGATCAAATGCCTTCTCCGCATCCAAAAAAATAAACGCTGCAGGGACTTGGTTGTTCCTTTCCAAATATTCCAGTAAATTTACAATTTGTCTTATATTGCCTTTCATTTGTCTCCCAGTTATAAATCCAGATTGGTCATTGTGAATCATTTGTTGCATTATTACCATTAACCTATTTGCTAATATTTTAGCAAAAATCTTATAATCAGTATTTAAAAGTGATATTGGCCTATAATTCTTAGGCTGGCTATGATCCTGGTCCTCCTTTGGGATCAATGAAATAAAAGCTGTTCTCCAGGAAGGGGGTACATCTCCTCCGGCTTGAATCTTACAAAATAGTTCCTTAAGCGGTTCTACCATTTCTAACTGCAAGTTTTTATAATAAACAGCTGTCAATCCATCTGTACCTGGAGCTTTACCCCCCTTCAACTGTTTAATTGCTAAAATAATTTCCTCCGAAGTTATTGGTTGGTTCAATCCTTCCCTCTCCTCTGGTGTAATTACAGGAATATTCTCCTCCTGTAAATATCTGTCTATGTCTTTACCTTGAATTGTATCACTAGCATATAACTTTGTATAGAATTCTAAAAAAGCTTTTTTGATCATATTTTGTTGATATACCTCTTTACCTTTATATTCTATTTTCTCTATAGTACGTAGCTTTTGTTTTTTCCTTAACATGTAGGCTAACCATCTACCTGGTTTATTTGCGTTACAAAAAGTATTATGTTTAGCATATTGTAAATTAGTTGCCACTTGATCTGCCATCAACATATTAAACTGCCCTCGCAATAAATTTATTGTTTCCTTTATTTTCTGATCTGTTGGGTTCAATATAACTGCCTACTCTTTCTTTTTTATTTCCTCTTCTAAATCCCCCCATTTCTTTTCTTGTTTACGTCTATATTTATTATTAAAGTTCCTCTCATATAGGCTTTACTTGCATCCCAAACTATTTCCATCGGTATACCCTTATGCATATTCATGGTAAAAAATTCTTTCATTTGTTTTTTGCATTTGCATTCTTTCATATTTTCCTCATATCTAAACAAATTTTCATTTAACCTCCAAGACCTTCTAGCTCCCTTTTCCTGCTCTAATTCCATCCACACCGGATTATGATCAGATAAAGTTCTTGAACATATCTTCGTCTTCTTTACCCTAGAAAAGAAATCATTAGTAATCAATATAAAATCAATCCTAGAAAAGGACTGATGCCTGTCAGAATAAAATGTAAAATCCTTTTCTTCCAGATTTCTTTCCTTCCAAATATTTCTCAACTCCATATCATCCATCATGGCAATCGTGCACATTTTGAAATAGTTTGAGGTAATCTTTTTTTATCTTTTTGAGTGTCCACTACTCCATTCCAATCACCCATTAAAATACACGAGTTATAATCCCATTGTATTATTTTAGTATGCAAAAACTTATAAAATTTTTCTTGCTGTTGATTGGGGATGTATACTCCAATTAAAAGTGTTTTCTTCCCTTCTATTAAAAATTCAATTGCAATAATCTTCCTTGAGCATCTGCCTCAATTAATTTGGCTATTGAATCTGACTTTAGGTATATAACTATACCATTTTTCTTCTCTGGGGCAGATGCTACAAAATGTGTCCCCAATCTTGAATTTATCAAGTATTTTTGATCTGTCACTCTAATATGTGTTTCTTGCAAACAAATTACATCATTTTTAAACTGTTTCAGATAATGAAATATTTTCTTTCTCTTTTGTGGTGAATTTAAACCATTGACATTCCAAGTCAGGAATTTAATTCCCATTCTTAGGGCCTTGAAGCTTTAAAAGGGCCAGCTGAAGATCCTCCTGCACCTTTCTCTTTGGCCTCCCCCCCCCCGCTTCTGTTTTTGTAACTTCTTGGACTTTCATTTGAGTCTGCTGTGGCTTTAAATCTTGTTCTTTTTTTTTTTTTTTTGTCGCTGCACGAGTCTGCCTTTGGGCTCTTGGTTCTTCTCTTTTTTCTACTAATTCCAAAGGTTGAGCAGTACCAAAACGTGGCAGTAAATCTTCTTCAATAAGCAAGGTCTCTCCTGCTGCTTGTGGCTGTTTACTTTCCTTCTGTCCCTGTATTGCCAATTCTTCTTTTCTTCTCCTCATTTCTTGAGATGGTGGGCATCCTGCCTTTAGTACATTAGTAAAGAAATCTCTTGCCTTCCAAATTGTGTTAAGACGATATCTTTCTCCCATATAATTCACCACCAGTCCAACTGGAACATCCCATCTAAACTGAATCTGTTGGTTCCTAAGTTCATCCGCCAAAAAAGCAAACTCCTTTCTGCTTCTCAACATCTTTGGGGGGATTTCTTTCAGTACTAAAACCTCTTGTCCAGCTATTTGAGGTTTATTTTTGTAGAAAGCTTGTAATATTTCATTTCGGGTCCTCCTTGTTATAAAGTAAATCACAATATCACTTCACAATTGATTCTGTCTAGCAAATCAGGAATTAACATGATATATTTTGTCAATTTGCAATGAGAGATCTACTTGCTGCTCTCCAGTTATCTTTGCAAAAGCCTCTGCAAAGATCTCCCTCAAGTTTTCACGATTGTGTTCTCTCAGACCTCTTTCTCTCAGGGCGAATTCCATTGTTCTGTATTGTAACATCACCACTTCTTCATCTGCCCTGTCCACCTTGGTCTGAACTTCCTCCATTTTATTTTCCAAATTAAGTTAGATTGATTGATTTCTTCTACTCTTTCATCCAACAATTCAATGTGTTTTGCCAGACCCTGAAATGCCAGTACTATATCTTCTCTTATTTCCTTGTTTCGCTTTTGAATGATATCTTTAATTTCAGCCATCTCCTCAGACACTCCTTTAATTTTCTCCTCTAAAAAAGAGGTTTGCTGCTTCAAAGCCTCCTGCAAAGAGTCCTGTAACACTTCCAAAGTCAATATTTGTGGATTTGAAGTAGACAAGGATTGTAATTTAGATGGCTGTGCTGGGGACCCACCAGCACTTTTAAAGCTGGATTTTATTTGCTTAGAAGCCATTTTTAACTTTTGGTTTATACTTCTTACAGCAACCAGGTCAATGAGTCCAAATGTTTAAAATCTTTTCTAAATATTTTAATTTATTTAAAGTCCAGACTGTAATCTTCCACTTTAAATTTTGCTTTCTTTAATGTAGAATCCATTAAGCTTAACAAGCCTTAGAAGCGCTAATGATGTTAACGATCACTTTCACTTTAACTTTAACTTTCACGCCATATTACTGTTCAGGCGCCATTTTCCCTTTTACTTTTGGAATTCTTAGAAGAAAGAGATATAGACACAGAGTTAAAGTTCAATACTTGCTGTTGCTAGGACTCCTGTTTTTGTTCTGCCTGCTTTGAGCTTGTTTTAAATCTGAATGTTGATTGCAGGGGTGGTCGCAGCGTCTTGCTCTGCTTAAAGCAGAGAAATCCTGGATTCGGAGATCAGTCGGACATGCCAGGGAGCTCTCACGCTCCAAGCCCTAGAATTGTTCCTAGAGCTTTTGGGGAGCTCTACCTGTGCCCGGCTACTCACCTCCCTCTCTTCTCCCGAAGGAAGGTTTCCAAGCTGCCAGACAGTTGATTTGCACTATCTTGGCAGATTTAACAAAATCACGGGGCTGACAATCCAAAAGGAGCGTCTGTCAGTGCCTGCAGTGCCAGGGACCATATCTATTTCTTTTTAAATTAAGAGTTAGGTGTCATGGTTAGGGTTTGGGATCCACATCGTGGAGGCGGAAAGGATCAAAGCAGTGATAGCCTTTCATGACATCATCCCCATTGCATTTGAAGGATCGATGGCTCCTTGTTTGAACAAAACATTTCAGCTGAGATCTGCATATGCATGTCTGATTGTGGTCAACAAAATAGGGGTGATACAGAAATCCAACTGCATTTCTATTCTTATTCTTTTTAATTTAATATATTTTCTACATTACTAAAGTTTTATACAGTTTTGTTAATGTTGTTTTTCTTTATTCCTTATTTTCGTACAGCTTAATGACTAATCAACAACAAGCTATTCAAATATCTCTATGAGAATCAAATAACTTCAAATTTAAAGTTTCTTTAAAGCTAAGATTTTGGAATTGATCTGTTCCCAAATATAACCTAGTATTCTTTATTGCTTTTTTAGATGAATTTTCAATTATTTTCAGATTTGCTGCACGATAAAAGTCACTTGCCATTTTATCATTCCCTGTTCCCCAAAAAAGGCTTCTACCCAGAAATTGTTCAAGTGCTTCTACATTTTGAGTGGACCTTGATTGGACTCTTTGCTTCAGACACAGAGAATGGAGAGAGTTTCATGAGGACTTTGACTCCTCTGTTGGTCAAGAGTGGAATTTGTGTTGTTATATCACAACGATTCTCAACAACTGGAAATTCAGCATCCCTCAGGGCAGCCCTCTCTAAGTGGAGAGAAGTCAATGTCTATGTTCACCACATAGAATACCGTGCCATTTGGGACAGACTTCTTACTTTCCAGTTAATATTTTATGGCTTTTCAGGACCTGTTGTAGGGAAAGTCTGGATCACAACAGTCATTGGATTAAATCCAGTGAAAAAGAGACTTTTCAGATATGTGACTAACATCTGGACCCTTGGTTTTGTGAAAAAAAAACGACCAAGGGCAAATGCCTTTATAGACAGTTTCTTTGTGGAACCACCTTTTAAGTATCAGTCATTTCACTGTTCTTTTTCAAAGCATGTCTTTTCTGTCAAAGGACGGAGAAGATGCACCCAAAAAGCACCGTTGGCGACCCAAAACAGACGAAATTTGGAAAGGTTCTGGAATTTCCACCATTTTTACAGTGTCATTAAGACTCTGGCTTATGCCTTGAATGCTGCATATTCCTCCAGATCCAGGAAGAGAATGAGGGATAGCAGAGAGACCTTGAAGGCTCCAAGGCTGCAGCCGTGGCAGGTATGAAGTCTCTACAAGGATTCATCCAATTTAGTTGCTTTTGAGAAGGAATTCAAAAAAGAAGGAGGGGAACCATCTCAACCTTCTTGTGCTACAAGAGCGGAAAAGAGGACAGATATAGTTTGATATTAATCCTGGGTAAATTTTTAAAAATACATTCCTTTATGTGCGGTTTTATGATTAGCATTGCAGAATTTTACCTTCATAAATTTAAAAGGAACCCCTTACACTACATAGCCCATTCCATCTTCTGCAGGAATCCTAGTTAAAGCTTCTCCGACTGACAGCTGCTCAGTCTTTGCATTTAGAAAATAGGTGAAGGGGAGACTTAAATCTCTGGTTCATTGGCTCAACTCTGAAACTGCTTCTCCTTTTGGAATGCTTTTCCTTTCATTTAGCCACCATTTCCTGATTCTGGAATAGCTATAAACAGATCCTAAGCTTCTGTGCAACATCTTTCAGTTATTGGAAGAATGCTGTATCCTCCCTTCTCCAACTCAGAGATTGTGTTAGTTGCTTCCAAAAGGTGCTTCCAAACTCCTCCTGCTTTTCTCCTCACATAGACCTTTTACTTGAATTTATTTTGGGTCTCCCAAATAAACAAGATTGACTTCTTGAGATTCTTGTGGATGCATTTGCTTTCTTTCCTTGATTATATCACATTGCTAATTCACATTTGGTTTTCAATCATCTGCTATTTTGAGATCATTTTTACAAATATTCTGAATCGAGTTTTTTATTGTTATTATTATTATTAAAGACAAAACACAAAACAACACCCAGTATATAATACAAAATAGGGAAAAGCAGAGGAATTTTTTTCTTTGCCTTCAGGTCTTCAAAAATTCTCTTTGCATTGGCACTGGCATTATTTCTTCCAAATTCCCGATTGCATAGTCCACGTATGGTTGCCATATCTTCCAAAATAAATTTTTTTTCAATAGTCGTTTTTAAAATTTTATATCACATGTTAACTTATCATTAAGAGCAATTTTCCAAACTTCCCTGAACCATTCATTTATTTTGTATTCAATATTCAATTTCCAGTATCTTGCAATCACAATTCGTCCCATAATGACCAATATTCTTACAAGCTCTCTTTCATCAATTGTTAACACCTTATCATTCAACTTTAATATGAGGATGGTACTTACTCCCAACTTTACCTTCTTTTTAATTATTTTACTAATTTCTTCTTCTATTCGTAACCAGAAATTCTTCACTTTACGACATCCATACCACATGTGTTCATGTGAAGTCTTTCAATGGCTTTGGGCCAAGCATCAGGTTCGAGTTGGCTGTTTCAGGCTCCCTGCCCAGTTCCCAAGATTTAAGGTTCTCCTTTCACTCCATGAGTGTTCTATCTCCTCTAGCTCTCTCTCAGGAGTGGACATGGTTGCACAATTTCCTCAGTAGTTTTTGGCTCTGGGAAAATTGTTACTGCAGTTGTGGCTTAATGTCAGACCTTGCTTAATTGGATTCCTTCGGAGAGAAGCACTCTCAATTCCATTTGTAGCAAAAAGGTTACTTTTACTAAAGGCAAGTAGTTACAGTAAGCAAAGCCAGAACTAAGAGCTTGAGTGCAAAAATTCGCCTAGTTAACTTTACATTGCCTGGTCCATCCCCCTGTTATTACCCCATTGTCCAGCCATTCAGAGAAGATGTTTTGGTAACAGTCCCCGCTGTGGTTGTTGGTTGGTTAGATAGATAGATCCTGCATCCCATTCCCAGGACCATGGCCTTGGGATGTCTCAGAATGGTATGACTATCGCTTTTGGTTTGCCAGGTTTCTGACTCAGGTCTCCCTTATTCCCCTCCTGGCTACCTCTCACTCACTCCTCCCTTAATGTATGGCAGACTGACATCTAGCAAAGCACAGACTTGAGCGAAGGATGACAGCTCTGACATAATTTGTTAAAAATGTGCAATCAGAGACACAACTGAATAATGAGCAGAGCAAGAAACTCAGAAAGGATCCTCTCTAACTTCTCAGGTTGTAAAAAGAGTTGGTGGGACATTTGTACTTTCAGACATAAATTGTTGACTCACACCAGAAAATGAGCAGCATATCAATTGGATAAATAAAGATTCTCTTAATTTAACCTTACAGAAACACCTAGAATTAGCTTATCGGTCATGTTTCCCATCTGGTCTGCCTGGGAGATGATTAGCCTGGCAATTTCTTTGTGACAAATCTATACTTTCTGCTGACCGCCCTGTTTTTTCCAATGAGTTTATGAATATTCTCTTTGTCCAAATTATTTCTCACTTGCTTTATATGTTCCCTATCATAGATAAATTTTGTCAGTTGTATTTTTCCAATATATCTATTGTCCATATATGATTGACCAATTTTGCTGAACATTTCTTTTTCACTTTGAAGATTGTGGTAAAACTATTTGCAAGATAGACCTGTAGAAGAAAGATTCAGTTGAGAACATACAATAAAGAATAAGTTACCAAGTTTACTATTTTCAAAATTCCTGGATGTTTCCATTCTAGTTCCATCCCTTTTTGGAGAAGAATGAGTTCTTAAATCTTTCCACATGGGAACTCTACCAGGACCAAAATGGTGATTTAGCAGCTGATCTGGAAATCATGAGCTGGGTGTTTTTCCCAAATTGGTCACATACCATAGAGATTCTGGTGACTTTTGAAAGACGGAGACTTACTATCAACCAAGCTTATCTGTCAACATTGGAGTTGCTCAAAAAGGTGGGAGACATTCTGGTGTCTTTTCTATATTTCCCGATGGATTCCAACCTATCTCAATTAGGATTAGCCCATGCGCCATGGTTTAGCGTTGAATTGGAGAAGATGCATGAAAATCATAAGAGAGGCCCTCAAGTGCTAAGACTGATAGCCTCTGGTTCGCTTCTTCCTTTCCCACAAATTGCAAAGAAGAAGGCAATTTTGTTGACCAGCTCCCTGAATTCAATTTAGGCTTGAATTGGATGAAATTGAATCAATACTGGATGGAGGTCCTGCCCAATGGAAAATTAGTTTTGGAATTAGGGTTCCCCTTATCCTGATTGAGCCCAGTGTCTCTTGAAAGGACAAGGTAAGAGGTTTTCAGCAACCCACACATGGGCAGAGTTACCATTTCAGTCTTTCACCCCACTGGGATAGTGCAAAAGGTCTTCTGCTTCTATGAAGGAGGTTCAAGCATTTCTGTTTACATGGAATCATAGTGATTGGTTTGATGAGAGATAAAGCCTGACAACAGAAACTGAAGCATTGAAACATGACTTTGATACAGGGAAAAGCGCTTCTTGATGTCTGAAGTAATGAGGGACAATTTGAAAGGAAATGCTGCTGAGATTTGGTCTTTAGCTTTTAAGAGAGCACCTCATCTGAAAACCTTTTAAATCTTTTGTTCACCTTGATTGTTAGTCTTCTCAAGCTTCCAAATTGAACTAATATCAAATATGGGTTTGTTCTTCCATGCCAGTTATTGTAACCTAATTGTAATTCTAAACAGATCATTTTTGATACCTAGATGGGCCTTAGAAATATCTCCTGACATCTGACAAAGAGTGCCCATGCATGTCCCATATTCTGAAGGAAAAGATGCCTGATTCACTCTTTTGGAGGGACATGTTCTCATGACCTCAACTCTATCTCATATCAGACAGTTCTAGAGCCTGAGGAGTCACTTTTAGTCTTATTTCAAGAGCATATTAGCATGTCAGCATATGGTTAATGGTAACATTTTTTTTTTGGAATTCCTTGGTTTTTCCTACTTAGCCTTTACCTCAGTCCAAATGTGGGGGAAAATGTCATCCTGGATTTGTCAAGAGGACTCGGGAAGGAGAGCCAGTTTGCTGCTATGACTGTGTTCCTTGTCCAGAGGGGACCATCTCCAGTCAGGAAGGTGCGTTGCCCTGAAAGGGCTTGTGGAAGGAAATTCATTTAGAGCATTTTTGTGGCACTGCAAGTTAAAAGAAAGTTTGAAGCTCAACTTTCATGTTTAATTTCAATGTATGATCTAAAGGGAATAATACCCAAAAGACTCTGAAGGAGGAGCTGGATAGAGATTGGAGGATGTGGCAGACTGGTCGAGCTTTAATACTGCCAGAGAAA
Source organism: Ptyas mucosa (assembly GCA_012654045.1). NCBI lineage: Eukaryota > Metazoa > Chordata > Lepidosauria > Squamata > Colubridae > Ptyas > Ptyas mucosa. The sequence goes on along the minus strand of WNWU01000165.1, from coordinate 388,084 downwards.
ATTTCTGCTTTTTATTTTGAATGTGATCTTCCACATTTACCTTTTTAGGAACACTTGTGTTCCTTGAAACATGAGGAATTGTCTTGGGTGCACCTTCTGGAAGGGTTATTGCAAGGCACTCTACATGGGCCTCCCCTTGAGGTTCATTGAGAAGGTGTCACTGGTCCACAATGAAGTGATGTGGAGGAGTTAGAGATGCAACTCATTACATAAAAATCACCATTAACGGCCATCAACCATTCCAGATGATTTTCAGGACTAGCTTTCTCTGCCAGTCAATAATATTTTACAAGAGAAACATCCTCTGAATCCAGTATGTTATCAAATGCCATCTGAGATGACTCAGGATGTTTGACTTGAAAGATTAACTGATTCATTTTCTATTTTTAATCATGTAGCTTCCTATGAAGGTTCAACACATTACAAAAGAAATCATTCATGTCCCAGGACATCCTCCAATTTGATAGACCTTAGCAATTATATCCTTAATTCATTTTGTTCTACTGTTAACAAATTCTTCTGTGAAAAACCTAGTGGTGTCAGATGTTACTCCAGAAAACTTAACGGATGCATTATTTACTTTTAATATAGACTGCATAGACTGTGTAATATTCTGCATATTACATTTTTTACTTATTGTGATTCTAGGACTTCTACCTATTTCATAGACTATTAGAAATATAGCTTTTTTTTTTTTAGAATATGATATTCTTCTTATATTCTTTCTGTAGAGATGTAAAGAAATTCATGCAGTGCCCTCTCTGCAGGCACGTGAGCCATTGTCCAGGTCAGCTCCACCACGCATGTGTGCGTGTGCCTCCCACTGGCCAGCAGATTTTTGGCACATGCCGGAGAAGTGGGCGCATGTGCAGGGAGGGTCGCAGATGCCCACGCACAGCCCCTTTTTGAACCCAGGAGGCTTCAGGGAGGCCTGCTAGGCCCAAAATGGGGGTGGGGGAGTGTGGTGCGCCCTCACCCACGGCCCATATTTGGGCTCAGGAGGCCGCAGGGAGGCCTGCTAGGCCCAAAATGTGGGGCGGGGGGGGGTCACAGAAGCATGCTCATGGGGCTCATTGCATTATGGGTTCCAACATGCCCGCACACTTTTGGCACACAAGGAGAAAAAGGTTAGCCATCACTGAGATAGAATACTAAAGAAATGCTGTTTTTTTTCAGATGTAGAAAAATGCACCAAGTGTCCAGATAATAAATATCCAAATGAGGACCGAATCCAGTGTATCCCCAAAAATATAACCTACCTGTCTTATAAAGAACATCTGAGCATCATCTTGGTTTCTTTTGCCCTACTCTTGTTCCTAACCACAAGTCTTGTCTTAATCATTTTCATTAAATATCGAAAAACTCCCATTGTCAAAGCCAACAACCGGGACCTTTCATACATCCTCTTGGTTTCCCTCCTGCTTTGTTTCTTGTGTCCCCTTCTCTTCGTTGATCAGCCAAGGAAATACACCTGCCTTCTCCGACAAACATTTTTCAGCATCATCTTCTCAGTTGCCATTTCTTCTCTCTTGGCTAAAACAATCACAGTGGTTCTGGCTTTCATGGCCACAAAACCAGGAAACCAAGTAAAGAGATTTTTGGGGAAGAACTTGGCTAACTTCATCATCCTTTCTTCTTCTACTGTCCAAATTATCATCTGCTCCATCTGGCTTGGAATTTCTCCCCCATTCCCTGACTCTGACTTCCATTCCCAGCCTGGAATGATCATCCTGCAATGCAATGAAGGTTCTGTTGTCATGTTCTACATCACCCTCAGCTACCTGGGCTTCCTGGCTGCCATCTGCTTCACGGTGGCTTTTCTGGCCAGGAATCTGCCTGGTGGCTTCAATGAAGCCAAGCTGATCACCTTCAGCATGCTGGTCTTCTGCAGTGTCTGGGTGACATTTGTGCCCTCTTACCTGAGCACCAAAGGGAAATACATGGTTGCTGTTCAGGTCTTCTCCATCTTGGCCTCAAGTGCTGGATTGCTAGGCTGCATCTTCATCCCCAAGTGCTACATTATCATTCTGAGGCCAGATCTGAATACAAAGGAGCAGCTTACGACCACAAGAAATGTAGTAATATGAGAGAGGAATTTCCAACAGGACAGTCCTAGAACATAATCCAAGCTGTTCTCCATACATGAGCATGGAAATATTTTTGCTTGAAATAGTTTAAGGGTTAATTGTACAATAGTCCTCCTTCCTTGTACTCTAGAATTGCAAGATGGCTCTTTTGAGCAGTCAAGGTATCATATCAGTCCTATGCCCTTAGAGGAGTTCTGAAATTTCCCACCAAGGAATTTTAAACATAACATTTGTACAATGGGAATCTTATTGATATGCCAAAATTAAGTGTATAATTTCAGGGGGCTGTAATATGCCATTGTTTTAGTTGTTATTTACAACTAAAACAATGTTGTGTATGTGCAGTTGTGGTTCTTTGCAATATTGTACTTAAAATCTCAACATCATCAGCATAAGGAGAGAAGAGAAACACCTCCAGACAAATTTGGGTGATTTGTCTTTTCTTTTCTTATCCTCTTAAAATGGATGTTTGCAAGGAGATTCTGTTCACAAAATGAAGTCATCCTAAAAGAATCGTATTTATTTCCAAATAAAGCAGAAATACATGTGGCTGTCTGGATCTTTCTTATTGGCTGAATGTTGAACGAATAGAATAGAATAGAATAGAATAGAATAGAATAGAATAGAATAGAATAGAATAGAATAGAATAGAATAGAATAGAATAGAATAGAATAGAA
>WNWU01000165.1:372345-385309 GCA_012654045.1 Ptyas mucosa | reverse complement strand
AATAGAATAGAATAGAATAGAATAGAATAGAATAGAATAGAATAGAAGGCTTTTGTAGCAGTGGGTGGATGCTCTCCTAGTAAAAAGTAATATAGATAAATTAGACTAGTGTAGGAAGTTAGTACCCACCCCCTCCTAGAAGGATGAGATATTCTGGGAAATATTAAAAAGGCAGAATATTATGTTTCCCTGGATGAGAAAAGGAGAAACGTTTCTAGAGACCAAGTAGCTTCCTGCAGCTCCCTGCCTCCACTTCATCTCTAGGGTGATGGGATTAAGACATGGCCCTCAGGACATGATAGGATTAGCCTCTACCCATGTCACCACATGGCACCTGGGAAGATTACATCACCCAGCAAGGTTCAACCAAGCTTGGGACTCAAAAGACAACCTACAAAGTTACCCCTACATGGCTCCATGGGAGTCTGACAACCAATCAGAATACAAGCTCAAATTCAAACCCATGTGCTTTTTTTGCCTAGGACTTCAAACCATGTTATAGGAATGTGGTGGCTCAGTGGCCAAGATGTTGAGCTTGTCGATCAAAAGGTTGGCAGTTCAGCAGTTCGAATTCCTTGTGCCACGTAATGGGGTGAGGTCCCGTTACTTCTACCAGCTTCTGCCAACCTAGAAGTTCAAAAGCATGTAAAATATGCAAGTAGAAAAATAGGTACCACCTTTGGTGGGAAGATAACAGCATTCTGTGTGCCTTTGGTGTTTAATCATGCCGGCCACATGACCATGAAGACGTTTTCGGACAGCACTGGCTCGTCGGCTTTGAAACGGAGATGAGAACCACCCCCTAGAGTCTGGAATGACTAGCACATATATGCGAGGGGAAACTTTACCTTTACCTCAAACCATGTGGTCCTGTTCACCATTAAAAACTATCTTTCCAAGCAGTCTCCATGTTTCCAGCCTCTTTTTCCCACTTGGAACTGAACCCAGACAGACGTTTCTTCCAACACTGTCATCCACAAATTCAAATCAGAAGACAGAAAAGTAAGCCTGTCTTGCATTACTTGCTCAAGATGCTTTATTGAAAAATGCTGCTTAATATTCTCAATGACACTTGAATCTCTGATTGATTGATTGATTGATTGACTGGAGCTTGTAGACTACTTGACGTCAGCAAGATTTTAAGTGTATTGGCAGACTGAGAGAGAGAGAGAAGAGAGGGTGTCTTTGCTGTTACTGATCTGTTCCCCCTGCACAATTGCTTAGTACTTGATGTAGGAAAGAGTCACGTCTCCATTGATCTCTAGAGTGTGGATGTCTTTAATAGGAACATAATGATGGGCATAGTTGAAGAAAGGTTGGCCGTTGACGTAAACCTTGAACTTGTGGTTGTCACAGTGGATCAAGAGCTGGGAAGAGAGGAAGGATGTTAGTGTGGCAAATCGGTACATCAAGATCCTCTGGCAAGGGGTCTGCAGTCCTGACTTGCATTCGCAACTTGCATCAAAATCAAAAAGTACCACCAATATGTAAGATATGGGGCTTCATGGGGGGGGGGAGTCACAACTATCCCACTGTTTTCTCCTCTCCTCTCTTCCCCACTCAAAGCCCCAAGGGCAATACAAGGACAATTTTCCAGGAGAGAGGTAAAAATGGGATTCTGAATGACCCAAAGGTCCTGTGAGGTTTCAGACGGATGACCTATTTAATTCATGAGCCTTGAGCCAGTTTTCAAAAGAAATCCAGTTATTTATTAGGAGCAGCATGTCGGCACTTATCCAAGTGGAGTCAGCTATGCCCTCACATAGTTTACGACTCCACAATGACCCTGTCTCCACCCTCCTCCCTGAGTGTGTCATAAATCACATTCTCCAAGGGAGCACATTCGCGGGCTGTAGAAAACTCGCCCCTCCTGCTGGGTCCAGTAACCTGGGATACAATCTGGAGAAAGTTATGCATGGAATGTAATTGTAGTCATGCCAGCTGAGCTGCCCCATCAGCTTCTCCCCCTTCTTGCCTATGGCAACTCGAGAGCAGGCCTGGAGTGCTTTATGAGTTGACAGGTCCTTTTTCAGAAGGCAGCTGGATTTTCTTCTCCTGTGCTAACTGGGAATTATGGGAGATGGAGTTTTACACCTCTGTAAGACATCAGCTGGATCTTCTCTACACACACACACACACACACACACACACACACACACATTGCCTCCCTATTTTCTCATTGGCCAACCAGCCAAACTCTCTGCTGGAATCCAGGGGCATCTACATGAGCCAGTTAAAATAGGGGCCAGATATCATTTATATCACTATGACTGACATAGTAATTTTTTTTATTGCCTCCCTGCAGATGTCCCTCTTTTCTGTAATCAAAGCCAACTCACCTCAAAGGTCTGCCCAGGTTGGAAAGGGTTAAAGGTCAAGTTCCTTTCCTCGGGTCCCCACCTGCCATATAGAAAACTGTTACAGATCACGATTCTTTGTCCCAGGTGTGGATTAATCTGCAGAGCAATATCCTGGTCAGCCATCAAATTGACTTGAAACCTTGAAAGAGAGATCAAAGCAGGTGTCTCAGATGACCCTTGGAATAAATAAAAGGAAATCTGATTCTCCCCACCCCAGTCCCTTAATTCAATAGCAGCCTGCCAGATGCTTCCATGGGTGAAGGCTAAGGGAGTGGGGGGGGAGACAGATCTTGTTCCTCTTTGCACATATTATTTATTGGTTGGTTGCTGCTGAATGTGTAAGTTCTATTTGTCATTTTAGGTATTTATTCATTCATTGCATTTGCGTTCTGCCACAATCAAACTCTTAGTGAGCAATATACGTATAAAAAGACACACGTATGAAAAGAGGTTGCCAGAAAGAAGCGGGAGTCTATTCTCACAAGCACCTGAACAGGGGTGAAATGCTCTGAAGCCTGCTGCCAGTTCGTTTCACTACCGGTTCGCTTCTTGTGCGCATGCACGGTGCATACCAAATGCGCTCTCTGTGTGCATGTGCACCACAGGCGCTGCAGCGCACTGCTGAAAAAGGAGGATTAAGAAGCCTTTTCTGAGTCTGCAAAGGTAAGTAGGACAGCGAGGGGGGGAACAGCTGTGCCGTGTGATTTCTAGCAAATATAAATCATGCAGCACAGCTGATCATCGGAAATACCGGTTTGCCTGAACCGGTAGCATTTTTTTTACTACCAGTTTAGGTGAACCGGTCCAAACCAGTAGCATTTCACCCCTGTACCTGAAGCAACTGAAGGCAGGACAAGAAGCAATGCATGGAAACTAATCAAGGAGAAAAGCAACCTAGAACTAAGGAGGAATTTCCAGACATTGAGGACAATTAACCAGTGGAACAACGTGCCTTCAGAAGTTGTGAATGCTCCAACACTGGAAGTTTTTAAAAAGAGACTGGACAACCATTTTTCTGAAATGGAATGGGGTTTCCTGACTGAGCAGGGTGTTGGACTAGAAAACATCCAAAGTCCCTTCCAACTCTGTTATTCATATTTAGTAGCAGTCTAACTGTGAATAGCATTCTTCTAATGAAGAAAGCTGATCACTGCTTAATGATGATTTGAGTCCAAATCTTTCTTTAAATCCATCTCCTTAGCTAGAGTTCCCCAAATTCTTCAACTCATCGATCCTTCGTGATATTTCATATTCACATTTTGGGGAAATATTTCCCCAAGCTTTGCTGCTTCTTGTGGCAGTGACTTCCACAGACTATACGCAGAATTGTGCTTCCCCTTCTCCTTGTCCTCTGGGCTTTCCTTGTGGATGTGCACAAGAGATGGGAAAGTCATATAAAGGAGATAAAGCAGGAAAGGTCTATGAAAGGCCCTAAGACTGGCATTTTTCTGTGCCAAAGATAAACTGAAGCCGTGGTGTCTAACTTGTGAGCAGGGGGAAAATGTGGGCTGAATGAACTGAAATGTGTGATGCCCGGAAGGCACTGGCAGGTTGGGACCTCTGGCTGTGACTGCAGAAAGGCAGCGATGCCCAATGGTTACAATTCCATTCCTCTGCCTGCATCCAAAAACATATGAAAAAGAGACCCCCCCCCAGACCTTTTCGCGTTCTTTGGAACAGAGCCTCGCACTGTGATGTTCCTGTTGGCTTCCAAACCTCCAGGAATGCCACCTGTGTAGGGCACCAGCTGAAATAGACAAGCATCCAGGTTATACTCAATGCCCCCCCCCCCATGAGGCTGCTAGCTGGGGTCAAAATAGTTGTAGTCCATAGCAGAGGTGGTATTCAGCCGGTTCAGACCGGTTCACTCGCTGATATGCCTAATAAATTTGCCAGGGTTCCAACGGATGCCCTAATTAAATCATGAGCCTCAAGCCAATCTTCAAAAGAAATGCAGTTATTTATTAGGGGCTTCATGTTGGCATGTTCCCAAGTTAAGCCAACTCTGACCCCACGTAATTTATGCCCCAATCATGACCGTTTTCCCCCTCCCCCCAGGGTGTGTCATCGATCACATTTGCTAATGGAGCAATTTCGTGGGTTTTAAAAATCACTCCCCTCTGGCTGCTGTGAGTAACCCTGGGAGACAGCCTTGAGAAAGATAAGTCTGGAATGTGCACCTGTCTTTGGCTGCCATGATGTTTCATCGGTTTCCCATCCCCCTTGCCTCTGGCAACTCGAGAGCAGACCAAGGATGCTTTGTGAGTTGACAATCTATACTTTGAGGAACATTCAGGCCTCAGAGTTTTGATTGCGTTGGGTCTGTTACTTGAGCAGCGGTGGCGCAGTGGTTAGAATGTAGTATTGCAGCTAATTCTTCTGACTGCTGGCTGCCTGCAATTTGGCAGTTCGAATCTCATTAGGCTCAAGATTAACTCAGCCTTCCATCCTCCAAGGTTGGTAAAATGGGGACCCAGATTGTTGAGGGCATTATGCTGACTCTCTAAACTGCTTAGAGAGGGTTGTAAAGCACTGTGAAGCGGTATATAACTCTAACTGCTATTACTATTATGTGCAATGAACACAAAAAAATAGATGGGGTTGTGATAGTGTCAGTGGGGTTGCTCTGTTGACTTTATTGATTAAATCTTGTGAAAGCCCCTGGTTTATGGCATTGCAAAAGATTGAGTTTACAGATCAAATCATCAACCTTGGTTCTAAATCCCGATTTCTTTGTGCAATATATAGATCTTTCTTTCTACTCAGTCACACATTTGACCAAGGGCTTTCTTCTATTCCAAGTTTTGTTTTTAAATAGAGATATTTCTGAGTGATGGGGAGTAGTTGGCTTTGGACATGGGGAAAAGGGATTTATATTACAGTAATCTCGTCCTTAACCATAAAAAAAAACCCCTAATTTTCCCTAAAATATTCCATTCACTATTCCTTTTCTTCTCCTTCCTTGTGATTTTAGAAGCTTGATGAACTAAACCAAGCATTAAGCAGTTGGCAGATTACTTAGTAATCCCCCCACCCCATTTTCTAGTCCTTCGTGTTCAGTATGGGTATAATCTAAGCCAAACATCAGAAAATACTTGGCTCTTTGAATTGCATCTGAATGCACACAGATTTCTCAACCTCCTGGTTTCTGTCCCATCCCACAAATTAAAGCTAAAATAAAGAGAGACCGGTTGGGTTAGCAAGTCTCTTGCTAAGTATGGGATGCTAGATTGCAAGGCCCATTATTATCTGGTAGGAAAGAATTTCAGAGAGACTGTTACCAACTCCATCAGCGTTGGGTTTCACACTTTGTTACTACTGGTCCATGCATGCACTTTGCTCATATGTGCACCTTCTGTGCACGGGCCCGGCCTCAAAAATGTGCCTAAATAGGATGTCAAAGAGTTGGGGCAGGCGAGCTGGCCCATCTGCGATTTCACTACCGGTTCGCCTGAACCAGTCTGAACCGGCTGAATTCCACCTCTGAACTTTGTGTGTTGTTTTTTTCCCTAAAATTGCTAGCCCTGGATATCCTTGCCTGCTGCCCTCTCCCTCTTCATCGGTGCCTTTCTACCACTTGATAAAATTGGTTAGTTTTAAAAAAGATGTTGAGACTCTAGAAAGAGTGCAGGGAAGAGCAACAAAGATGCTTAGGGGACTGGAGGCTAAAATATATGAAGAACGGTTGCAGGAACTGGGTACGTCTAGTTTGATGAAAAGAAGGACTAGGGGAGACATGATAGCAGTCTTCCAATATCTCAGGGGTTGCCACAAAGAAGAGGGAGTCAAACTATTCTTCAAAGCACCTGAGGATAGAAGAAAAAGCAATGGGTGGAAACTAATCAAGGAGAGAATCAATTTAGAACTAAGGAGAAATTTCCTGACAGTTAGAACAATTAATAAGTGGAACAACTTGCCTGCAGAAGTTGTGATTGCTCCAACACTGGAATTTTTTAAGAAGATGTTGGATAACTATTTGTCTGAAGTGGTGTAGGGTTTTCTGCTTGGGCAGGGGGTTGGACTAGAAGACCTCCAAGGTCCCTTCCAACTCTGTTATTCTATTCTATTCTATTCTATTCTATTCTATTCTATTCTATTCTATTCTATTCTATTCTATTCTATTCTATTCTATTCTATTCTATTCTATTCTATTCTATTCTATTCTAACCTGGATTGATGTTGTGGAGGTAATTTGGTCAGTTGCAAATCCCTTAGTGTGTGAATGCAGGAAATATCTTATATTAACCTTGCAGTGCTAATGAATCAGTGGTTGTCCAGCTGATCCTGACTCAGAATCTGGGCTTGTTCTTTTTTTTATTCTTTGTAGCATGATAGAATTCCTGGGAATTGAGGACACACATCTTACAATTGCTAGATTGAGAAACACTGCTTCATGGACATTTGCAAGGGGGAAAGCAGTACATTTGCTCCCTGTTCAGTTGCTAGTACTAGTATCACTCCAGGATGGTTGGTTTTTTTTTTGCTAGGATGCAGAGTCATCAGCCAAGACAACTGAGAACCCAGAAGGACAGCCATTCTTGGGGGGGGGGGGGTGTCAAAAAAGAAGTATAAGAGGAGCAAATGGAAGGGAGAAAGAAAATGTGGCAGCTTGAGGGTTGAACGAACTGAGAATCAGTTCCCAGAGAGATTAAGGATCAGGAGGTACCAACTTGTCGATATTGATAATGCTTACCATGTTCTCCTTCGTTGGCCTTTCTGTCACATTCAGAGATTGCAGCTCCACGTCTCCCTTAACATTAATAACCTTCACATTTTGTGGTGGAATTCTGTGCATGTAGATACAGAAAGGCTTCTTGTTCACCAGAATCTGTCAGAGGAAAAAGCCAAAGGGACCAAGTCTCAATTGGGATCATACAATTTCTTTGCAGGAAGAACCTGTTTATTCTTGCTATGAATACATCCCACACCATTTAGTGACTGTTTGCATTTTGACAATGTTAAAATAGTAAGTTTGCAACAAATCCTGGCATTTGAAAGCTTCACAGGACTGTAAAGCGAAGAAAAGCCGAAGTCCAATCATAAACATAGTCAGGATTTCATTTAGTGATCTCAGTGACTGAATCGTTGGTCCCAATTGTTGCTAAATGAAGACATTTATTTATTTATTTAGCGTATGGCTGGTCACACACAGTATTAAAACACTTCGTTTTTACAGGTTAAAACAATTAAAAGAATAAAAAAAAAGCAGTAAGAAAACCTAAAAGGAAAACAGAAATAACATTTCAGAGTTTATTGTCGCGTTTGGCTATCCAGTCAGTAGTTGTCGTTGTTATGCAGATGTTATGTTATGTTATTTCTAAAACCCATCCTTGAGGGCGGCCCTAGGTAACTGAGAGGGCCAAACCTGTGAGAGGGGGGAATCTCGCAGTGTGAGGAGTTCCGTTTTTGAGTACATCAGAGGAGAGGTAGAATTGGAAGTGATGAAAGGCTATTTTCTTCTTAAGGTATTAAAGATGGTTTAAATAGATGGTTAAGACAGAAAGGGTGAGGTAGATAGTTGTACAAGGAAGCCAGTGTACTAGAGCATCGGAATACCATCCCCTCTCATATGGGAAGTCTTGTGATTAAATAAGTTAGTCCAGAAGGGGATGAGAGTTTTAATGACCGTCCTCTCATGGCGATCAGTCTAGATGACTTTGTATCTAGAGATATAAAGACAGCAAAAAAGATGGAACGTCTCATCCAACTGTATGAATAATACAGATAAATCGTTCAAGACTCTCAATGTCTTTGCTTCCTCCCTTTCTGATACCAGCAAAGTCCGAAGATGAGGTGGAAAAGTAAGGTGGAGCATCCAGGCGAAGAGATGAGATCAAATAGTCAAGATAATCAGGATAATCTGGATAGTTGGGAGGCAAGGATGTTTAAAATAAAGGATTATAAGATGATCGAACAGCTGCAGGTTTCGCTGAATGGCCTAGTAAGTGGGGGAGAAACAATCGAGGTGAATATCAAAAAATCATGTCCTCAGTTCTCAGCCCCCCATCACCATCATGCTCTTTCAATGGGCCTTTCGGGTGGTTAAGTTGAAACCTCTCCCCTCATAAGTAAAAAAGGGGGAATGTCTGGGCCCCCTCCCCATTACATCAAGGGGGGGTAGCCGCTTGCAGCAAAACCCTCTCCATTGTCCACAGGGAGGGCTTCCTCATAGCCTAGTTTCCATGATGTTGCTGCTGTCGTTGCTGTTGCTGTTTGCATCGTTGTTGTGAATGTCATCATAATCAGCTCAGCCTCCATAGTCCCAGTCGCCGCCCCCGTGTTGCTGCCCGCATCGCCGCCCTCGGCGTCAGCCTGCAACAATTTAAGTTTCGGCAGTCTAGGGATCGCCGTTGGCACAGCCGCTGCCGCTGTCATTTTCACAGCAACCGACCATTGCCTCAACCGCTCCAGCCCAGCAGCCGTTTGAATTAGCGACAATCAACTGGACCCCGATTTGAGTGTTCGCTCTGTTTGCCGCCCACTGCACCATCCCCGATCGTGTCTACGGTGGCCGAATGATCCTCTGGCTCTATTTATGACTCAATCGAGCCAGCTACACTTCGGCTTGCTGGGAGGGGGCTGCAAGATGGTAAGCTGCCCCCCCCAACACCTTCAAACAAGCCTGGCATCGCCCCCTCGTCCTTGGTGTTCAACACGGAACCGCCATGTTGGTCTGCTACCCGGAAGTCATGAAGTCATGAAGATATGATGTCATCAAACTGGTTCTGCCCCCGCCCCGCCCTCCCACCCCCACCCCGCATTATTTTTACCTTTTATTTGGCCCCACCCCCAATCTATTGCTGCCTCCTGAGTCCCAGCTGATGGGCTATAAGGAAAAAAACTTTTTAAACTCTTGCCATGGGGCTTCAAAGGGCCGCCCTACAGCTGATCAGTGGTAAAAGGCAGTTTGGTGGTAGACCGGTGCCTCCAAAACCAAATGAGTAGACCAGTGCCTGCAAAAATAAATGGGTAGACCGGTACAGCTCTGCAAGCAGTTAAAAGCCTGGTAGACCAATACCTCTGCTAAATCCTAAAGAATTGTCACATGACCATCAAACTACGTGCACAAAATAAGCCACCCCCACAGAACCGGTAGTAAAAAAATTTAGAACCCACCCATGATTTGGAGGTGCCCTGAAGTGGACAACAAAGCCTCAGAGAGGGGAATGTCACAGGAGTCACATCGCACCAAGTGCATCCGTACAACAAGAAAAACTGCCACCCTATACCACCTTCTCCCTATACCAACTTCTGAGTGGTTGTGACAAGACATCAGGTCACACCATCCACCGCACTGTGGGTGCACACCAGTGGTGGGTTTCAATTTTTTTTTACTACTGGTTCTGTGGGTGTGGCTTGGTGGGCATGGCAGTGGAAGGATACTGTAAAATCTACTCCCCAACCCAGGGGAAGGTTACTGCATAATCCCCATTTCGTCCCAATCAGCTGGGACTTAGGAGGCAGAGAATAGATGGGGGTGGGGCCAGTCAGAATTTTAACTACCGGTTCTCCAAACTACTCAAAATTTCCACTACCGGTTCTTCAGAACTGGTCAGAACCTGCTGAAACCCATGTCTGGTGCACACCATCTCAGCCACAGACCTCACAGTACACTGTATATTTTAAAAAATCAAGAAATTTCAAAGTTTAAATGCTCTCAGTGTTTTTATCAATATGGAAAGACAACACAGAAAGTGTCAAGGAAGCTAAAATGAAAACTTCTACCAAATCTATAATTTTCTCTCTTTTAGCCAAGGATGCCATCAACAGGCCATCACTTTCCTATCTCTCGGTCAGCTCTCATGAAAAAAAAAGTGATATTTCTAGAACAGATGGCAAATGAAATTTTACTTCAGTTGCAAGGAGTTGTAAAATCAGTTCCAGTTTAGGGTTAATATATGGAGATCTCATTAAAAAGAAAATCCCAAACTTTTAACATTAGGTTGGGTTCAGGAATTCTAATTGCTTCCATGGTGCACAGACAGCAATAGAGTTAAGTGTCAGCAACCTAGAGTGGCACCAAACTCTTGTGTGATTTTCCTTACTAGTCTCTAGCGATAAGAGACCACATCGAAGGAAAGCAGAAGTAACTTTCCTGGCTATTGAAGTATCTTCCTCCAGCATCACTTTCTGGACATGTCCTAACAGGAAGGATTATGACCACTACAGAACAGTGCCCCAAGGGGGGTATCTGTGATTTTCCCCCAACATGCTTTTCTCCAGCTACCCCTCATTACATGGAAGAAGTTCAAGGTTGTTGTTGTTGTTATACTTGTATATACAGTATTGGAATTTTTTTTCCCTGGAGTACAAGTATGTACCATTTACTGAGGCTTTTCTGTCTCTCATCAAATGGGATCCCTGTGTATGAATTTCAGTGCTGACCCTTAGGCTATTCGAATGACTGAGAACTGACTCTGCTCTTGTATCTTGGAGCTCTTTTGCACACTCCTCTTTGGAAAACACCCTTTGCAGAATGAAGTTGCCCTGAATGAGTAATTTCAGGAAAGATTTGAGGATGAGATTCTTCACAAATTAATGCAAACCGAATGTCTGATCACAATACAAGGGGTAACTCAGCTGTGCTTTCATATAGATTGGTACCTAAACAGCAAAAGGCCAGAGCCAATAACAATCCTGTTGTTATAACTGCCATATCTCACTCATGTGTAGTCTGAGAAAACTTCCACTGTGGAACCCATGCAGATTTTGGGTGAATGACCCCATGTGAAAGATGCTGAGAAGTCAAAGAGATGGAGATGGGGTCTTTGCTTGTACTGTGGTGGCCAAGGACATAAGGCAACAAAATACTTGCCCAGAAATTCAGTCTTATCTTCTTGGGAAATGGTTCAGGTCTAGGTGGAGTCCTAAATCAGGGTCAGGTTCTGGCAAACCAAGCCAAACACCTTTTTCCATTCCCTTAAAACATCTAGTGATTTCTGTGCAATTGCTAGTGAAGAAAGTGAGCCTGGGTTCTGCTGTTCATTGGCCACACTTAGGAGAGATTTTTTTTTTTTAATTTGATTTATATGCCGCCCTTCTCCGGAGACTCAGGGCGGCTTACAATGCATTAAGCAATATCCTTCATACTTTTGTATATTTATACAAAGTCAGCTTATTGCCCCCACAATCTGGGTCCTCATTTTACCTATCGTAGAAAGGATGGAAGGCTGAGTCAACTTTGAGCCTGGTGAGATTTGAAGTTGCAGTAATTGCAGGCAGCTGGCAACTTAAGTGCTACTTTAGCAGCATTTAGTCCACTGCGCCACGAGGTAAACATAGGTATTGTAATTTGATTCAACACTGTCTCAGGCAAATGAGATATAGTACATTGTAAGCATCTAGGTGCTTTGGAGATGTTCTCCCAATAATTAAGACAATAAGGAGAAGTAAACAGAGTAAGCAAAAAGAAGCACTTTATGGATTTGACAAATGTTCTCAAACTCCCTCTACCCCCCCCCCCACACACAGATAGACACTAATATATACTAAATTTTGAATGTTGATTCAGCAAATGAACCTCTCTGTGTCTCAAGAACCTTGGTGGGGGTTAGATGATGGCGATGCAAGGAAAGATGGAAAAATGAATAAAAAAATGTCATGGAAGATTATTTCAATTTTGATTAATGTTGCAAGATTACAAAGATAGGAAAAATCAGTAATACCCATCATAGAAGAATGGTTGGTGAAAGAGACAGAACTTGCTGAGATGGACAAAATGTTTTTTCTTTATTAGAGAAAGGACAATATCTGTCTTTATTGGTGACTGAAACATCCTTAGTGTCTTTTTCCATAAAAAGTCCACAACAATTAACTTGTGATTTATGGTTTCAATGATTTGATGGAATATATTATAGAAAGAAGAGAGTTAAAATGTAACTTTAGAGAGAGAGAGAGAAGTTAAAATATAATTGTACTTATAATTGCTGTGAAAAATGTTGGAGGTTATTTCTTTATATTTCAATAGCTTTATTTATATCATTCCATTTTTTTAACTCTTCTATTTTCTTTTCTTGTTGCTCTTTTAGCTTTTTCTCCTATTTCTCTCTTTCTTTTTGGTTCTCTCTGGTCTAATTGATTTGTATTGCTTTTTACTAGGAGAACATCCACCCATTGCTACAAAAGCTAGATTCCCATTATACAAGTGTTTAAAATATCTTGGTGGGAAATCTCGGAGCTCCTCTAAGGGCATAGGACAAAGATGATAACTCAACTGCTCAAAAGAGCTCAGCAGCCATCCTGCAATTCTAGAGTACAAGGAAGGAGGGCTATTGTACAACTAGCCTTTAAATTATTTCAAGCAAAATCATTGGCTGACTAATGTATAGAGAACAGCTTTGACTATTTTCTAGGACAGGCCTGTTGGAAATTACACGGTCTCATATTGCTACATTTCTTCTAGTCGTAAGCTGCTCCTTTGTATTCAGATCTGGCCTCAAAATGATAATGTAGCACTTGGGGATGAAGATGCAACCCAGCAATCCAGCACTCGAGGCCACGATGGAGAAGACCTGAACAGCCACCATGTGTTTCCCTTTGGTGCTCAGGTAAGTGGGAACAAAAGTGACCCAGACACTGCAGAAGACCAGCATGCTGAAGGTGAT
>WNWU01000165.1:314722-327345 GCA_012654045.1 Ptyas mucosa | reverse complement strand
ATCACCTTCAGCATGCTGGTCTTCTGCAGTGTCTGGGTCACTTTTGTGCCCTCTTACCTGAGCACCAAAGGGAAACACATGGTGGCTGTTCAGGTCTTCTCCATCTTGGCCTCAAGTGCTGGATTGCTGGGTTGCATCTTCATCCCTAAGTGCTACATTATCATCCTGAGGCCAGATCTGAATACAAAGGAGCAGCTTACGACTAGAAGAAATGTAGCAATATGAGACCGTGTAATTTCCAACAGGCCCGTCCTAGAAAATAGTCAAAGCTGTTCTCCATACATTAGTCAGCCGATGTTTTTGCTTGAAATAATTTAAGGGCTAGTTGTACAATAGCCCTCCTTCCTTGTACTCTAGAATTGCAGGATGGTTGCTGAGCTCTTTTGAGCAGTTGAGTTATCATCTCTGTCCTATGCCCTTAGAGGAGCTCCGAGATGTCCCACCAAGATATTTTAAACACTTGTGTAATGGGAATCTTATTGATATGCCAGAAATAACTGTATAAATTCAGGGGGCTGTAATATGTCATTATTTTAGTTGTATGAAAGTGAATCAATGGTTGTGGTTCTTTGCAACATTGGACTCCCCTACAATATATATCATAGGGTTATGCAAAAAGACACTAAGGATATTTCAGACACCAATAAAGATAGATATTGTCCTTTCTCTAATAAAGGAAAACATTTTGTCCATCTCAGCAAGTTCTGTCTCTTTCACCAACCATTCCTCTATGAGGGGTACTGCTGATTTTTTCCATCTTTGTAATCTTGCAACATTAATCAAAATTGAAATAATCTTCCATGACATTTTTCTATTCATTGTTCCATCTTTCCTTGAGTCCCCATCATCTAACCCCCACCAAGGTTCTTGAGACACAGAGAGGTTCAATTGCTGAATTAACATTCAAAATTTAGCATATATATTTGTGGGTGGGCGGGTGGGTGTGTCAGTGGTAGGATTCAAAAAAGTTTACTATTGGCTCTGTGGGTGTGTCTTGGTGGGCCTGGCATGGCTTGGTGGATGTGGTTGGTGGGCAAGGCAGTGGATGGTTACTGCAAAATCCCAATTTCCTCCCAATCAGCTGGGACTCAGGAGGCAGAGAATAGATGGGGGCGGGGCCAGTCAGAGGTGATAGTTACCGGTTCTCTGAACTACTCAAAATTTCCGCTACCGGTTCTCCAGAACTGGTCAGAACCTGTTGAAAGCCACATCTGGTGTGTGTGCACGTATGCATATGTATTTGTGGGGGTAGAGGGAGTTTGACCACATTTGTGAAATCCATAAAATTGCTTCTGTTTGCTTACTCCAACTTCTTCTCATCTTAATTATTGGGAGAACATCTCCAAGGCACCTAGATGCTTACAATGTACTACATCTCATTTGCCTGAGACAGTATTGAATCAAATTACAATACCTATGTTTTCCATCACTCCTAAGTGTGGCCAATGAACAGCAGAACCCAGGCTCACTTTCTTCACTAGCTATTGCACTGAAATCACTAGATGTTTTGAGGGAATGGAAAAAGGGTTTTGGCTTGGTTTGCCAGAACCTAACCCTGATTTAGGACTCCACCTAGGCCTGAACCATTTTCCAAGAAAATAAGACTGAAATTCTGGACAAGTATTTTGTTGCCGTATGTCCTTGGCCACCACAGTACAAGCAAAGACCCCGTCTCCATCTCTTTGACTTTTCAGCATCTTTCACATGAGGTCATTCACCCAAAATCTGCATTATGGGTTCCACAGTGGAAGTTTTCTCACACTATACATGGGTGAGATGTGTCAGGCATAATAACAGGATTGTTTTGGGCTCTGGCCTTTTGCTGTTTAGGTACCCATCTATATGCAAGTACAGCCGAGTTACTTCTTATATCAGACATTCGGTTTGTGTTAATTTGTGAAGAAATCTCATCTACCAATGTTTCCTGAGGGGTGTGCAGAAGAGCTCCAAGGCTCAAGAGTAGAGTCACAGTTCTCAGCCATTCCAATAGCCTAAGGGGCAAGAGTGAAATTCATACACAGGGATCACACTTGAGCATTAAATGTCATTTCCAGCAAAGAGAAGAGAGAGAATTCCAGTCTCTTATAAGGGCTGACACTCCTCAGAATGTTGTTGCAGCCAACTGTCACTGATCTGAATCTTTGTTCTGTTGCTAGGCAACTAACCTAATGGAACCTCCATTCTGCTCTCCTTCATCCTGGGCCATGACAAGTCAACACTCCAATAGCCCAAATAAACAGCAAAGAGGACAAAGAAAAACCTTGTCTTGTCCTCTTCTAGATACCACATGGTTTAGTTAGATCACCATTAACCATAATTTCAATGTTCTGACACTAAATTCCTTGAATAAAATTCTCAACTAGGCTCATATCTTCCAGAACTTTAAGCAAAAAGAGCCAATCCAAATTATCCAAATTATCAAAGTTAATTATCCAAATTATCAAAGACTTTCTCTGCATCAAAGAAGAACTACGTGGCTTGTTTTTTGTTATGTTGTTGTAAAAGTACTATGACAACCAATACAGTTCTCACATTATCTTTTGTCATTTAAGTAAAAAGGTGAATAAGTGATTACAAACATGCAATCGGCATCTCCCTGGAGGCGATTCTGTAGGACTCTGAGGAAGATGCAAACTGAAGGTCCCTCATGGCTCCTTCAGACCCTATGGCCAGACACTCTGCTGCTCCCACTTGCCCCAAAGCCTCCATTTGGGGAAAATCTCTTCACAGCAGCCATTTTTATCTGGGGGAGACCTTCCAAGACTTAAGCCTCCCCTCCTTCTGCATTTCTGGGAGTTTTTGTCTTTTTTTCATCACCAAAAAACTTTTATTTTTATCCTTATTTGATACCCCCCCCCCCCCCCCTTGTCTTTATTTATTCAACCTCTTCTCTATGCAGCTGATTGGTGACTTGGTTCCCAAGTAACCATTGTCTCTTCCTTCCTGTTTGATTGGCTGCTGTTGGGTTGCCAGGACAACCGGGGCAGGCCAGGAATAGAGGCAGCTACTAGGGAGAGAGAGAGGCGGGTCTTTTATCTTCCCTCAGAACTGGAGGAGTTGAAGGGGAAAATAGTTCTCTCTTTTAGGAGACTTTGATTAGATGCAGCCCAGAATCAGAAGATTGAGGGGGGGGGGGAATGAAAGAATGTTTAAAAAATATTTTAAACCAAGGAAAAATTCAAGACTTTGACAGAAGGAAAATAGAAAACTAAAACTAAAACTAAAAACATATAAAAGGCAAGAAGATGCAATGAAATTGGATATTAAAGAAAATACAGTTTAAGAAATTAAAGAAAGTATGTGAAAAAAATAAGTACACCCTCTTTGAGTTCTATGATTTTACACAGCAGGACATAGTAAAATCATCTGGTCTTCAGCAGTTCTTAAAAGTAGATAAATACAACCTCAGACAAATAACAACACCTGACATTTTACACCATGTCATCATTTGTTTTACAAAAAGAAGCCAAAATGGAGAAGCCAGGTTTGAAGAGAACTCAAAAGAGGGTGTATTTTCTTTTTCAAATGACTGTAGTGTGGATGAAGAGCTTAGTGTAAATAGAGAGCTGAAATAGAAAACAGTTTTAGTATTAAGATTAATTTTGTCATTAGTTGAAAGCATTTATAATTTACAATTCCTTTTTGAGAAAAAATGTGTAAGCTTTCCTTTTGTGAAATGAAAATGTTTCCCCAGCCATTGCAGACAGAAAACCCAAATCACCTGTTCAAGTTTCCAGTGATTTTGGAGTCTCTATCAATCTACTTATTGGTGGTTCAAAAGAAAAAAAACCCCTGGAATTTGCAATAATTGGTGGCAGAGATGGGATTGTCTCAGACTTCGGAGACCTCTAAGTGCTGTCAGTGAAGAGGAAGGAAGAATTGTCTGTTAGAGGGAGGGAATTTAGTCCAGGGAGATCTCAAACCCTCCAGATACCGGCCTCAGAAATGACCTGAGCTTTGACTAGGTAATGGGAGGTGGAAACGCTGGAAGCTTTTTTTCCTCACACTTGATTTGGGCAGAAATATTGGCCTATGATATAAAAATTGCAGATTTCAGGCAACAGATACCATTTCAGTTGACTCCATGGCCCTGGGAACTAGCTAAACCTGTCTGGTTTATTTGATTACTTTATCTCAAATCTCAAGACATTTTGAATTGATCTTGGAACGGATTAAAAAAAAACAGATGGAAAATTAACACAAAAAGATGTCTTGCATAAAACATCTGAAGGCAGAAGTTTTATTCCAAATACAGTTCTAGCCAGGGGTGAAATCCAGCAGGTTCTGACAGATTCTGGAGAACCGGCAGTGGAAATTTTGAGTAGTTCGGATAACTGGCAAATACCACCTCTGACTGGCCCCAGAGTGGGGTTGGAATGGAGATTTTGCAATATCTTTCCCCCAGGAGTGGGGAGGGAATGGGGATTTTGCAGTATCCTTCTCCTGCCATGCCCACCAACCCACCCAGAAAGCTATACCACACCCACCAAGGCACACCCACAGAACCGGTAGTAAAAAAAATTGGATTTCACCACTGGTTCCAGCTCTGACTAAGGTGGCAGAGAGCGGGATTGTTCCACTTGAGTTTGACAGCCCTGATCTAGACAGTGAAGACTCAGGGATGCCCTCTTGCCATTTTCTATCTTAGATTATTTTCCCATTCACATAGCAGAATGCTGAAAGCTTCCCATTTGGGGACAAGAGGATCATATGGCTTGTTTGGATAAGATTCATGGCTGTTTTCCATTTCCTTATCTGGATGAAGTCTTCACAGAAGGTATTGAATCTTCCAGGTGCCGTTTTGAAGCAGGATCACTACTTTTTGGACATGTCCAGAAAGGATGTTAGAATAGTTATGACTCAACACGGAGTCATAGAATACTGAGGTCCCTTAAGATGTATGAAGTCACCTAACACCTCCAGAAATAACTGGTGTAGGCATCCAGAGTGTTGGAAGTGGGGTCATTTGCATGCTTGATGCATGCTCCACTGCTCACACCTACTTTTGACAAAAAGTCATACAGAGAGAAAGTGTCCATGTTCACACAGATTTAGAGTTTCATATTCAAGACCCTTCAGACAAAAGACTCCTTCCCTCTCTCTTTGGGGAGTCTTGTTTCTTCTATTCAGCTGTCTTTACTTAATATAACTATCTTATTTCTTAGCTTGTTCGTCTCTAGTTGCATGACAAATTTAATTATTGTTTATTTTACTGTTTGATTTTTTTGTTGGAATGTAATTTTTTATTAGTCTTAATTCTTTATATGTTTATTTCCTTCAGTTTTAAATAACCTTAATTGTCACATTGATGCAAAAGAAGAATACAAAAATCCAATAACTGCGATGAAAAAAATTAAATCTTATGAGTTTAAGAAACATTTTCATAGTCATTTCTCTACTTTTATCATGAGATATTCCTTAGTGTTCAGATCTGGCCTCAGGATAATAATGTAGCACTTTGGGAAGAAGATGCAGCCCAGCAGTCCAGCACTGGAGGTCAAGATGGAGAAGACCTGAACAATCACCATGGACTTTCCTTTGGTGCTCAGGTAGGTGGGCAGGAAGGAGACCCAGACACTGCAGAAGACCAGCATGCTGAAGGTGATCAGCTTGGCTTCATTGAAGGCCCCAGGCAGATTTCTGGCCAGGAAAGCTACAGTGAAGCAAATGGCAGCTAGGAAACACATATAGCCAAGGACAACATAAAACATGGTGACAGAGCCTTCATTGCATTGAAGGATGATCTCTCCAAGCTGGGAGTGTAAATCAGCATCAGGGAATGGGGGAAAAATTCCCAGCCATAAGACACAGATGAAAATTTGGCCAGAAGAACCACAAAGGATGATGGAGTTGGCCAAACTCTTCCTCAACCATCTTCTCACACTGTTCCCTGGTTTTGAGGCTAGGAATGCCAATACCACTGTGATTGTTTTGGCCAACACAGAAGACACAGCTATGGAGAAGACAATGCTGAACATCATTTGTCGGAGAAGGCAGGTGGCTTTCCTTGGCTGTCCAATGAAGAAAAAGGAGGACAAGAAGCAAAGCAAGAGGGAAATGAGGAGGATGTAGGAGAGGTTGCGGTTGTTGGCTTTGACAATGGGAGTTTCAAGCTATTTAATGAATATAATTAAAATTAAACCTGTGGTTAGGAACAAGAACAGGGCAAAGGAGACCAGGATGATGCCCAGATGTTCTTCATAGGACAGGAAGGTTATTCTTTTGGGGATACATTGGACTCTGTTCTTAGTTGGATATTGATCATCTGGGCACTGGGTGCATTTTTCAGTATCTGAGAAAACAGAAAGTAATATTTCTTTTATATCCCTTTTCACCTTTTAAGAAAGATCTTTTTTGGATGTCAGATGATACTGACCAACCATGGCAGGTGCCAATTTTGAAAAAAAACCAACAGGGTCAGGTTGACAATACTAACTGTGACTGTGGGATCATCCCACAAACTTTACATCATGGATGTAATGGAATGCCCCCTCAGAAGGTTCTCTGGACCACTGCATGAAATACATCATCTCAAGGGCATTGCTAAACGGTCTAGATATCCAGCGATAGGCTTAGCCACTCTAGTAACTGTTCATACATAATTTACTTTTATTCTTAATTATACCCATCATTCCTATTATGCATTTTAAAAATAATTTGCTGTTCTGATGTTTTATATTTTGATACACATTTTTATATGCCGTTTCTGGTAATTTTATGTATTAATGCCACATTCTGTTACACCATATGAAATAAATAAAATTGATTAGTTGGTTCTCTTTTTCCCCTGCTTTCTGTTAGTTCTGGTTCCTTTTAATCCCAATATGAAAATAAGGCTTTCCTATTAGAACCACAACTATATCCCTTTTTGTTGTTGTTGTAACTGTTAGTATGTCATTATTTATTATCCAAGAGGATTGGAAAGATAAGAAGAAAAGGGAAGTCACTATAGCAATCCAAGCAAGGAAACTATGATGGTGATTATGCTGAATCGGGGAATGTTAAACTGGGCTGTTGTTCTGTCCCTGTCTCACACACGCACCCAAACAGCCAGCCGGGGGTTAAATAACTTTTCAAACACCCAATGTCAGTTATCAGAAACTTGGCAGCAACCCCATAGCTGCCTGCCAAGAACTTTACTCCAAGAAGGAGGGGTTGTTCCTCCACCAGATAACACAAACAAAATACACACAGTTTAAACAGTCCAGTTCGTAAATTAAATCCACAGCAGATTAGGCGTTGTTTTCCAGAGGTGCAAGTGACTTGCCAGAAGTTTTAGCTTTGTCCATCACAGAGTCTGAATGGCCACCACACTCCCTTATATAGCCTGTGGGGTGTGGTCCAGTGACTCAGCTTAATCTGTGGCATGCCTCCTCTTCTGCTGCGTATGTTTGTCTCGCCGACGCTGGCGTGGATCCAGCCACAACTTATCTCCGTCATTGCTATCTGACTGATCAGAGACACCTGGCTCCTGGCCAATCTCTTCTCCTTCGGCAGATACCTGAGGCATTGCCAGAGAGGAGGGTCCTGGAGAGGGAGGTCTGGTCGACTCCTCTCCTTCATGTTCGGAGCCTTCTTCCTCCGATAAGAGGGGCTTGGGGGTCGGAGCCACAACAGCTATAAACAATATTTGTGTTTTACCTCTTTATCCATAGTATGGAAAATTAAAGCATTAAAAAATAAAGGAGGCAAAATTTACCCCTAATAATGGCAAATTTAATTTATGTCCCTTCTTTCACATAGATAACTTCTCCATATCTTTTATGGCAAGTCTACTGTGTGTATTTCTCTCATTCCTTGAACCCAAACACTTTTCTCAGTACCCTTTCCTCTGGTGTCACCCACCTTCCTGGGTGGAGATGGTCCCCTCTGGACAAGGAATGCAGTCATAGCAGAAAATTGGCTCTCCTTCCAGAGCCCGCTTGAAAAATCCAGGATGACAATTTTCCACACATTTGGAGTGAGGCAGAGACTAAGGAGAAGAAAAAGGAATGCCAGACAAAATACATTAGAACTTACCATGAATGAAAAATGGAGGTAGTCATGAACATTAATCAAGTAGTTGCTGGACTTCACTTATGTAAATAAGATTTTTTTAAACTAATTCTTAATGTTGCAGGGCAGGGGTGTCAAACTCAATTTCATTGAGGGCCACATCAGCATTATGGTTTCCCTCAAAGGGCCAGTTGCATGTAAGACTGTGACAACTCACAGTGCCCAGGTGGGCGTGGCTGGGTAGGTATGGCTGGGTGGTCACAGTGGGTTGCCGCAATTAGGTGGGCATGGCTGGGCGGGTGTGGCTGGCTCGACACCACTCACTGGGCACAGCTGACTCAGGACGGCTGGGTGGGGAAGGAACAAGTCGCTACATTACAGGCAGAGTGCTCCTCTATTTGATGTATAAATAGTACAGACCAGGGGTGAAATGCTCCCAGTTCAGACCGGATCACCCGATCTGGTAGGGATGGCGGTGGGGGGTTCGGAGAACCGGTAACAAAAATCCCTGCGCCCCCTCCCCACCATGCCCAGCTGAGCCGCAGGATCATCAGAGGCTTTTTTTTTTAACTTTTAAAAGCGTTTTTTCTACAACCTCTTCCGACAAAAAAATGCTTTTAAAAGTAAAAAAAAAAGCCTCTGATGATCTCGCTGCTCAGCTGGGATAGTCAGAGGCTTTCAAAGCATTTTTTTCTGCAACCTCTTGGCTGAAGAGGTGGTAAAAAAATGCTTTGAAAAGTCTCTGACGATCCCAGCTGAGTTTCCTGATCAGCAGAGGCTTTTCAAAGTATTAGAAAAAATGCTTTGAAAAGTTTATTTTTAAAAAAAGTTGGCCACGCCCACCCAGTCACATTAAACCCCCCTCCACCAAGCCACACCCACAGAACTGGTAGTAACTAATTTTACATTTCACCCCTAGTACAGACCTTTGCACATTTAGTAAAAAAATAAGCCTTGTTAACCTCAATGAGTCATTGTTGTTCTTTTAAAGAGTCCTCGTAAGATGCAGCATGCATTTAACATATCAGACTTACTCCTAAGTAAACATTTGTACAATTATTTGCATGGTTTGATATTTATAATTAGTAGCCAGGACGGGTTTGTTAAAAACAGATCATGCCAAACCAACCTTATCTCATTCTTTGATAAAGTCACTAAATTAGTAGACCAGTGAAATGCTGTAGACAAAGTGTACTTAGATTTCAGTAAGGATTTCACAAAGTAGACCACAACCTACTTTTTTGTAAGCTAGAAAAATTTATTTATTTATTTATTGGTTCGATTTATATGCCACCCCTCCGGAGACTCAGGGCGGCTTACAATGCGTTAAGCAACAGCCTTCATACTTTTGTATATACCTGCTTAGTAGGGCTATCGGCTCCCCCAAGCAGTGTTCTTTTTTATACAAAGTCAGCTTATTGCCCCCACAATCTGGGTCCTCATTTTACCTACCTTGAAAGGATGGAAGGCTGAGTCAACCTTGAGCCTGGTGAGATTCGAACTCATAGTAATTGCAGGCAGCTGGTGCTACTTAACAGCACTTTAGTCTGCTGGGCCACCAAGGCTCTATGTGGAATAGACAGCATCACCACCAGATGAATCTGTAGCTGACTGACAAACCGTATTCAAAGAGTAGTCCTTAATGGTACTACATCCACACGGAGAGAAATAAGTACTGGGGTACCACAAGATTTCATCTTAGGCCCTTCAATATCTTAATAAATGACGTAAATAAGGAAATAGAAGGGGAACACATCAAATTTGCAGATGGTACTAAACTGGCAGAATAGCCCACACCCCAGAAGACAAGCTCAGGATCCAAAAAGTTCTTGACAAACTTGAACAATGGGCCTTATCCAACAAAATTAATTTCAATGTGGAGAAACGCAAAGTTTTACATTTAGGCAGGAGAAATCAAAAGTATAAATATAAATTAGGTGAGACCTAGCTCAAAAACAATAACTGTGAGAGGGACCTTGGAGTTTTAGTGGATGATCACTTGAATATGAGCTAGTAGTATACAGCAGCAGCCAAAAAAGCTAATACAATCCTAGGTTGTATAAACAGAGGCATAGAATCAAGATCATGTGAAGTATTAGTACCACTTTAAAGTAAGACCACACCTGGAATACTGCAACCAATTTTGGTCACCATACAAAAAAAAGATGTTGAGACTTTGGAAAATCAAAGGCCTGGAGACTAAAACAGAACAGAATAGAATAACAGAGTTGGAAGGGACCTTGGAGGTCTTCTAGTCCAACCCCCTGCTTCCTGGTGCAGGAAACCCTACACCACTTCAGACAAATGGTTATCCAACATCTTCTTAAAAACTTCCAGTGTTGGAGCATTCAGAATTTCTGGAGACAAGTTGTTCCACTGATTAATTGAACTCATTGTCAGGAAATTTCTCCTTAATTCTAAGCTGCTTCTCTCCTTGATTATTTTCCACCCATTGCTTCTTGTCCTACCCTCAGATGTTTTGGAGAATATATGAAGAACAGCTACAGGATTTGGGTTTGGCTAGTCCACCCAGGAGGTAACACGAGGCTGGCTCCAGAGGATTATAAACACTTCTTTGAGGGAGGGGTTCTTGCCTCCCACCTTGAAAGAGGCGGTGGTGAGGCCCCTACTCAAGAAGCCTTCTCTGGATCCGGCTGTTTTGGCAAACTACCGTCCGGTCTCCAACCTCCACTTCATTGCGAAGGTTGTGGAGAGTGTGGTTGTGCGACAGCTTCCACAGTACCTGGATGAAACTGTCTATCTAGATCCATGTGAGTTCGGCTTCAGGCCTGGGTACAGCACGGAGACGGCATTGGTCGCATTGGTTGATGATCTCTGGAGGGCCCGGGACAGGGGTTGCTCCCCTGTTCTGGTCCTGTTAGATCTCTCAACGGCTTTTGATACCATCGACCATGGTATCATGCTGCGCCGGTTGGGGGGGTTAGGAGTGGGAGGCATTGTGTTGCGGTGGTTCTCCTCCTATCTCTCTGACTGGTCGCAGTCTGTGTTGAGAGGGGGACAGAGGTTGACCTCGAGGTGACTTGCTTGCAGGGTGCCACAAGGGTCGGTCCTCTCGCAGCTCCTGTTCAACATTTATGTGAAGCCGTTGGGTGAGATCATCCATGGTTTTGGGGTGCGATGTCATCTGTACGCTGATGATACTCAGCTGTACATTTCCACCCCAGACCACCCCAATGATGCCTTCGAAGTGATGTCCCAGTGTCTGGAGGCCGTGTGGGTCTGGATGGGGAGGAACAGGCTTTGACTCAATCCTTCCAAGACCGAGGGGCTGTGGATATCGGCGTCCTGATATAGCCAGCTGGTGCCATCGCTGGCTATTGGGGGTGAGTCATTGGCCCCCACAGAGGGGGCTCGCAACTTGGGTGTCCTCCTGGACACACGGCTGTCTTTAGAAGAGCATATGACGGCCGTGGCCAGGGGGGCCTTCTATTAGGTTCGCCTGATATGCCAGTTGTGCCCCTTTCTGGATCGGGACTCCTTATGCACAGTCACCCATGCCCTCGTCACATCTCGCCTGGACTACTACAACGCTCTCTACATGGGGCTCCCCTTGAGGAGCACCCAGAGTCTCCAACTGGTTCAGAATGCGTCCACGCAGGTGATTATGGGAGCGTTGCGGTGCTCCCATGTAACACCTCTCCTGCGCGAGCTGCATTGGCTCCCATTGGTCTTCCGGGTGCGCTTCAAGGTATTGGTTCTCACCTTTAAAGCGCTCCATGGTTTAGGGCCAGGGTACTTACAAGACTGCCTGCTGCTACCGATAACCTCCCACTGGCCAATACGCTCTCACAGAGAGGGCCTCTTGCCGTCGGTCAAGCAATGCCGGCTGGCGGCCCCCAGGGAGAGAGCCTTCTCAGTGGGGGCACCTACCTTGTGGAATGAGCTACCTCCCGGAATACAACTGATCCCGGATCTCCGGACCTTCCGTAAGGCCCTGAAGACATATTTATTCTAACAAGCGGGCCTAGCCTAAATAGTTTTTTAGTGGGATTTTAAATTTTATAAGATTTGGGATTTTAAATTGGGAGGCCAATTAATTTAATGCATTTTTAACTCTCATAACTTTTGTATTTATATGTATTTTAATTTTGGCTGTTCACCGCCCTGAGTCCCATTGGGAGAAGGGCGGTATACAAATTAAATTAAATTAAAAAAAATAAAGAAAAGAAGAATTAGAGGTGATATGATAGCAGTATTCCAGTATTTTAGGGGCTGATACAAAGAAGAGGGGGTCAAATTATTAACCAAAACACTGGAGGGCAGGACAAGCAACAATGGCTGGAAACTAACCAAAGAGAGGGGCAATCTGGAATTAAGGAGAAACTTCCCAACAGTGAGGACAATTAACCAGTGGAACAGCCTGACTCCAGAAATTGTGGGCACATGTTTTTAAGAAGAAACTAGACAGTTACTGATCTGAAATAGTATAGGTTCTCCTGCTTGAGCAGGGGGCTGGACTAGAAGACCTCCAAGGTCCCTTCCAACTCGTTCTGTTCTGTTCTGTTCTGTTCTGTTCTGTTCTGTTCTGTTCTGTTCTGTTCTGTTCTGTTCTGGTCTAGTCTAGTCTAGTCTAGTCTAGTCTAGTCTAGTCTAGTCTAGTCTAGTCT
>WNWU01000165.1:290797-312886 GCA_012654045.1 Ptyas mucosa | reverse complement strand
TGTGTGTGTATACTGTTCACCAATTATAATAAACTATTAGCAGTAGTATTTTAATGATGGCATAATAATCATATAAATAATTGGATATTAATGTCATTACTGATGCGCTGGAGAAAGGATGATGGAAAGAATAAAAATAATAAGACAATCAAGCAATAAATCTTCGAAAATAGACTAGTTGAAACTTGGCTTAATGCCAGTAACGGTGAAGGGGATCTTGGAATCCTAGTGGACAATCACTTAAATATGAGCCAACAGTGTTTGGCAGCAGCCAAAACAGCCAATGCAATCCTAGGCTGCATTAATAGAGGGATAGGATCAAGATCACATGAAGTTCTAGTACACTTTACAAAGCCTTAGTAACAGGGGCAGGTTCCAAATCCTGTCGCTACCAGTTTGCTCATGCACTCCTCCCGCCGCCACCGCTACCAGTTCGCCCAATCTGGTGCGAACTGGTAGCAACCCACCACTGCTTAGTAAAGGCTCTGGAATACTGCATCCAGTACTGGTCACTACTCTATTATTCTATATCTATGTCTATGTTGAACTACACCTAAGATTATTTGTGAAGATGATCTCAAAATAATAGTTTGCATATCAAACATGGGTTGATGAGTTGGCAGTGGATATTCATGGAATAAAGGCAAATGCATCCATAAAAATGTTAGGAGTGAATGTCCTGGTTTGGTGAGAAACTAACTCAAGTAGAAAGTCATTTTGTAGGCACCACTCTTTGAAAAGACATTGCACAAATACTGGATCAGTTTTAGAGATGGAACCCTAGAATGAAACCAGGGAAGAGATCAAAGGAGCTGGTTTTAGACTTGAGGGAAGGCAAATAGGAGAGGAGCCATGTTGGTCTATGGAACTGAAAACCAGGTGGAGTCTACAAGTACTTTTTCCAACTGACAGAATCTCTTGGTTGGAGAAGGGAGGACATAGTGCTCTTCCAACAACTGAAAGATGTTACACAGAAATTTGCAATTATTTCAGAGTGATGGACATGGAAACTGAGCTCAGTCACAAGAGAGGAGATTCTGGTTGAATGAGATGAAAAACATCCTAAAAGGAGAAACAATTTATAAAGGACAGTCTTTGATCAGATATTGTTGAACTCTGATAAAAAAATAATTACATGTTTTTTTTACTAAACCAGAAAATGTAGGACAAACAAGTAAAAGACACAATGACCCAGTGGGTAAAAAACTGGTTATAATATACGGTAGAATTAGAGAAATGGCAAAACATATGGGAAAGGAACTATAAATTGACAATGGCAACTTCTTATAAAGAAAATTTAGATAAAATGTTTAATAAATGGCACTTACCACCTGCTAGGTTAGCTAAAATGTTTAAAAATATATCTAGCAAATGCTGGAAATGTAACCAAAAATCAGGCACATATTATCATATGTGGTGGGCTTGTGTTAAAGCAAAAAAAAAAAAGGACAAAAATACATAAGTGGTTAGAAATGATGATAGGAAAACATGTAGATTTTAAACCTGAACTGTTTTTATTAGCCATAACATCAGAAAAACTTGATAAGCAAAGTGTATATTTAATATTGCATGTCTTAACAGCAGCGAGGATTATATTTGCACAATATTGGAAAAATGAAGAAACACTGCGAGATGAAGAGATAATTAAGAAGATACTAGATTGTGCAGAAATAGACAGACTTAAAATGGACTGAAGATTAAACAGAAAGAAGACACAGAATATTATCAAACATGGACTTTACCAGTGGTGGGAAAAATGAGGTGGAGATTAAGAATATAATCTGCATTGTTAAGCAAATTAAATAAGCCAGACAACATGATGTTTATCAAGCACTAATAAAATGCAAACAATAGAAAATTAATAAAATCTTTTTGTTTTTTTAAAAAAAGGAGGAACAACCTTAGAGATGCTCCAATGAACCACAGAAGTTCATTTTCCCCTTCACTGATTGTTTTAATGCAAAGACCCAGCAGCCATCACTTATAGAAGCTTTAACTGTGATTCCTGCAGACAGGAGGGTTTATGCTAGATAGCCTCAGGGTCTCCTTCAAATTTATGAACATACAATTCTAAAATGTTAATCACAAATTTATAAAGACAGGAATTTATTCAAAATGCATATGTATTTTATAAAATTAACTGTTTAATATCAAAATATATATGTCATAGTACCGACTCTTTAGAAAATTGTCCACAAGTGATTAGATGGCCCAAACTTGTTAGCCTTTTGAAGCACAAAAAAATTGAGATAGTTTCCTTTTCTCCTTTGTATTCCTTATATATAAAAAAGTAACTTTGATGAATCTTTGTCAGGACCCCATACCTGCCATGGTTGCAGCCTTTGAGTCCCCAGCTTCTCTTCTCCCTCTTTTCTTCTCCTCTTGGATATGGAGGAATAGGCAGCATTCAAGGCATGGGCCAGAGTATTAATCAAAGTGTAAACATGGCGGTTATATCGGTTCCAGATCCTATTTCTTTCCACTTTGGACTTCAGTGGAGATTTCTGAGTGCATCTTGTCCGGCCTTTGACAGAATTGATGTCTACTGAAAAAGAACAGAGAAAAGATTGATCTCCGAACTGTGGTTGCACAAAGAGATCTGGTTCAAAGGAACTGTTCTTTGGACTTTTTCTCCATTGAAAGCCATAGGTCCAAACACTATGGACATATTTGAGAAATGTGTGTCTTTTTATTTGCAATTCCCCAAGGCCTGCAATTATCCAGACTTTCCCTTCAATGGGTTCTGGCAAACTTTTAAGTGTTGAATGGAAAGGAAGAAGTCTGTCCAAAATGGCACCATATTCCATGAAGTGAATATAGACATTGACTTGTCTCCACTTAGAAATGGCATCCCTGAGGGATGCTGTGTGTCCAGCTGGTGAAAACCGTTGTGATATAACAACACAAATTCCATTCCTGACCAGCAAAGGAGTAAAAGTCCTCATGAAATTCTCTCCATTCTCTGTGTCTGAAGCAAAGAGACCAATCAAGGTCCATCTGAAATGGAGGAGCAGTTGGACAATTCCTGGGTAGTGGAACCCTTCTTTGGGGAGCAGTTGGTAAAAAAATGAGAATTGACTTTTATCACTCAGAGCCACTGAAACAATATGATAACTGATCTGAAAAAGCAATGAAGAATGCTGTCATTCTTTCAATAAATCCAACTCTTTTCTCACAAATGTATTAGAATATTGTATTCCTGATTAGCTAATATTACAGACAGAATATTAGCAAGACCAGATAAAAAATACAAGAAAAGAAAGGAAGTAATTTAAAAAAATCACAATAAAGAATGCAAAGGATATTTCTTGATTACTCCCTTTTTTTCTGAAATCAGACCCACATTTGCAAATTCATCTGAATTGTTTTGTTCAAATAAAAAGCCATATTTTATGTAAGATTTTTAAATTTTGTCCACAAAGGTTATACCGTATATACTCGAGTATAAGCCGACCCGAATATAAGCCAACCCCCCCAATTTTACCCCCCAAATGTGGGAAAACTTATTGACTCAAGTATAAGCCGGGGGTGGGAAATGCAGCGGCTACTGTTAAATTTCAAAATAAAAAAAGACCGGTCAAAAGTGCGAGGACCTGTCAGAAATCACCTTTTTCAGCCTTCTGGGTAGTCCTTTTGTGCATTTAAGGTTTGTTATTAACTTTCAATAAATCCAACATTTTTTTGTGAACGTATTAGAATATTGTATTCTTGATTACCAGTAGCTAGTATTACAGATAGAATATTAGCAAGACCAGATAAAAAATACAATAAAAGAAACATAGTAATAAAGAATTAGAATAAATAATGCAAATCATATTTATCACCCTGTTTTTTTCTGAAATCAGAACCACATTTGCAGATTTGACTGAATTGTTTTGTTCAAATAAAGAGCCATATTTTACGTAAGTTATTTAAATTCTGTCCACAAAGGTTATATGTTGTTATTTTAAAATAAGGATTTTGATTTTGACACAGACCTTCTCCTTACTTTCACAAGTGTACAATAGAAGCCACCAAAGCAATGGAGATGGTGTCATGAGATGATAGGGCTGCTTTGCTGCTTTTCCCCTTCCCAGTATGAATCCCATAACTAGACAATATACCTACACTGGCCACGGAGGAAAGCAACTCTTGAATGTCCTAGAATGGATATGGTTGAATTTGCTGCTTACCCATCCTACCAATTCACTCTTTTTACTAGATCAGGGGTCAGCAACCTGTGGCTCTGGAGCCGCATGTGACTCCCTGTCGCTGATCGGCTCCACAATTGATAGGGCTTTCAGTTAGGACAGGTAGAGGAAAAAGGACACCACACTAGGAGGAGACTCTATGGTAGGGGAACCGGACTTCCGGTTTGTTCCAGAATTGATGGGGGGGGGGGGCTTCCAATTAGGACCTTTGTGGCTCTTTGAGTGTTTAAGATTGCCGACCTCTGTACTAGATAGAGAGGCACACACACAAACCTGTGGGACTTTGTAGGTGTTTGCTAATGTTGACATCTGGATGGAGATGTCCCTGTCAGCTCCATCAACGAGAACCAAAAGGTGGTCCTTCCTTCCACAGCTGTAGTTGGGAACATTGGCTTCTCCAGTGGAGAGCATGTCCAGCAAGGCATCTGAAGTGCCAATGGTGTTCAAATAGTTGTCATGGATGTGGTAGCCAAGTGTGAGATTTTGCAGGAGCTGGGAATTCTTATTGACCACTTGAATAGCGAAAATAAAGCGTAGGATTTTAGACTGATCAGAAGATATTCTACTGTAAAAAATGTTCATTTTTATCATCACCATTACCATCATCATGAATAGCAAAATATCTTTTATATTTTTTGAGATATTTTTGCTTGACTAATCAAAATAAAACATAGCATTTTTCAATGAGCATTAGATAAACTCCTGTAAAAATGAACAAACTGCTGTAAATATGATCATGTTATTATCATCAATAGAACCAACTTCTTTTCAATCTAAGCCACTTTGTCTTTTGTAGCCTATAGAGTTTTAAGCCAATACTGACTCCAAACCCAGAGACAAATGATACTCACCCATCTCCATTCAATTTTAATGAATATTGAGAAGATGGAATTGATACAGTCTTCGACATGGGATAAGAATAGCAAATACACTATTCTTTGGGGCAGTAGTAATTTTCATCTGCCCAATAATCAGGGTTGAAAATAATTGAATAATTACAGTAGAACCACCATAAAAGGAAAAGGATGTTTCAAAAGTGACCCAGAAACCAATTCTAAAAATAAGTTATCCTGTATTTCTATAAGGATCTGGAAGTAAATATCAATGAGTAGTTTTATTTGAACTGAGCTGGTCAGGGGAAAACTGCAATAATCACTAATTTAAACAAAAATCAGTTTTCAAGTTATGAATTCAAAAACAGGGAGAGGAAAATAATGTGGACTTATTTCAGGTTTTTTTTCTGTCTCATCTTTGGATTTGAATCTCTTCCTCAAAATAAGTAAAGAAAGCATGGAAATCAAAATGATTCAGGAAATTAGACAGGCAAGGTGCTGCAATATCCATTTGGAATAAGTGAAATAAGGAGAACAAAATGAGAGTGTTAGGATATAAATGGAGGGAATGTAACTCCATTATCCTGAATGACTTACGAGTGAGACTGACTAGAAGGAGCTGCATTGAAAGGGAACATTATAGGAGGTATTTTTGTTGCAGTGATGACTATACTAATGAGATGGTCTCCTGGTCTGTAATAGCTCCATGGCTTTTTTCCATCCTGGTGTTCCAGAGTCAGTGGACACTTCATTCTAAGCTTCCCAGAGGTTGGTTGGGACAACAGTAGCACCAGAAGCAGAAGCAGGAGGTTCATAATTAATGGGACTGAATCAATTCCCTTCCTGCTTCAAAGCAAGAGTTGAAGAATTAAAAAGCCTTCTTACAAGAGCCAGTGCTTTTCCTGATTGAAACAGAGACCAACCAAGCTTCACCTGGAAAGGAAAGAAAGGTTCATTTAACAACACAGTCCCTGCCTGTCCTAAAATTCATACAACACAGAGCGCGAAACTAAAGCATTTATCCTTTTCTAATGCAAGATCCCCTCCACAGTGCTTCAGTCTGATGTTTACATCAAAGGCAGTCACTAGAGAAGTAGAAGGAGACATCTCAAAGAGCAGAATGGTGATAATTACAGTGAGAAGCAACTTTTCCTCTGGGAATCCTGAACTTCTTCCTTGGCAGGCAGGAAGCTGGAGAAAGGAAGCTGGAGTACAGCATGTTCGTGAAAAGTTACAGATATACCCCTGAGGGCAGTGTTCTTTAGTGGTTGTGATCTTTCCTGCCAGGACCTGTCCAGAAAATGATGCCGGAGGGAAATGCAGCATTTCAACACCTATGTTGTTGACTTCTGCTATCCTTCAACATGGACTCTTTTCTCCAGAGACTGCTGAGTAAGGTCACCCAGAACCATGGAGTTTGGTGCCACTCTAGGTTGAGGACACTGAACATTTTTGGATTATATCATTGTGTAAATATGAAGAAAGATATGGCCAATAGATTTTTTTCCCCCTTGACACCAATTCGGTGCCACACCCACCTAAAAACTGGTTTGAAGGGAGATGGATTCCCTTCTTCTGGTTGTGTGGATGTATTCCATGGTAGTGGAGCTCTTTGGCCTTCACATCTCTAAGGCTGTGTGTGATCCCCCTCCCAAGACTGCCAAGATCTTGAAAGAGGTGGTTGGATATCCCTGTGTTCCTAGTTTACCTCAGTCAGTTGTCAGAAAAATTCTTGTTTGGAGAGAAAGTAAATTGAGAAGTACACCTTGACATAGAAGGGAGAACTGGGGGATTGAGTTAGAGGGAGCAGCAGGCCACCCTGATGGTGATACACAGAGGATGGGCCATCCTTGGGGACATCTGGTCTTTTTTTTTTTTTTTTAATCTATTCCCATTTTACAGATTTTGACTTCTTATCTCACTGCCTGATTACAAGAAGTTTTGCTATTCTGATTTCTGTCTGTTGTTTTTGGATGATACGTAACAAAGCTGATCTCACCCATGATATTTTCTGGCATGTCTCAGGGAAGCCTGGTTGTGCCCAGAGAGGAGCAATCCCCATCTTGGTTTGAATATGTGCCACCCCAGCTTGTGATTTTGCCCCAAGTTAGACTGCAGGGAAAAAGAGAATGGGCGACTGTTGTCATCCATGGCTTGTCATGTGCTCTTAGGAGGCTACATCAAGATCTCTTTTTTGACTCAGGGTGGCTGAAATGAGATATGTCAGTGGAGGACATCGATATCAGTCGGTTGCAAAGGACAGATGGATTTTGCAGTCACTGGTGTCACAACTCCCTGCAAACATATAGTGCCTATTTGATTGAATTGCTTTGATGGAATTCTCTTGAACAAGTTTTTTTATTAGATGAAATGGAAAGGAGGCATAAGAATTCCATTCATTCAACCATTTTCCATTTAGAAATATGTACATCTGAATTTCTTTGACTCCTGCACGTAATCAAAGTGGGCATAATTCATATCTTCTATCAAATACAAGGAACTATTATAATTCTTCCCACATCATTATGCTCATGTCTGTACATTTATTCCAGGTAATATAAATGAATGCACAGTTGTTCTACAGCTAATATTTGAATGTTTTTCTTCTCCATTTCATGGGTTCTTTTGCATAACACTTTCTCCTTTCTAGGTCTTCTCACTCCTATTAAATCAGGAAGGCTAGGAAGAATCCCTGGTTCCTTCTCTTCCTGTGCCATCCTCATCTTTGCCTTAGGCTGGGCCCTTTTAGCTACTCCCACAACCTTTCCCTCCTTCTTGAATCCTTTCCAGTAAGTGGAAAATACCTTCTAATTACT
This sequence comes from Ptyas mucosa, assembly GCA_012654045.1. Classification (NCBI taxonomy): domain Eukaryota; kingdom Metazoa; phylum Chordata; class Lepidosauria; order Squamata; family Colubridae; genus Ptyas; species Ptyas mucosa. Next base: position 305,047 of record WNWU01000165.1, on the reverse strand, counting down.
AGGTTACACAGCAAGTTAAAGATAACTCCTACCTACTACTTTCCCACTAGGGATGTGGTGGCTCAGTGGCTAAGACACTGAGCTTGTTGATTGAAAGGTTGGCAGTTCAGTGGTTCGACTCCCTAGTGCCGCGTAATGGGGTGAGCTCCCGTTACCTGTCCCAGCTTGTGCCAACCTAGCAGTTCAAAAGCAAGTAGAAAAATAGGGACCACCTTTGGTGGGAAGGTAACAGCATTCCGTGCACTTTTGGTGTTGAGTCATGCTGGCCACATGACCATGGAGATGTCTTCAGACAGTGCTGGCTCTTCGGCTTTGAAATGAAGATGAGCATTGCCCCCTAGAGTCGGGAACGCCTAGCACCGTGATGGCAAACTTTTGTCACAGCTAAGCTCCATCCCACCAGAAGTTGGCAAATGGGCCATTTCTGGCCTCTGGAGAGCCTCCAAGGCAGTGGGGAAGGCCGTTTTTGCCCTCCCCAAACTCCTAGAAAGACTCTGGAGCCTGAGGAGAGAGAAAAACAGGCCTACTGGTCCCATTGTGCCATTGCATGCTAGGAATGGGGGAGAGTGGGGGGGGGGGGGTGGTGCATGCATACAGGGGGAGGGGGTGCATAGAATTATGGATGTGGGCATTAAAAGTTTTGCAAAGTTGTATGGTGGTGAAAATATTGGGCCACTTGATGGGTGAGTTTGGGGTTAGCAGACATAGAAAAATAATAGACCTAAAATTTATCTGCGCAGCTTTCATCTTTGCAGATGATTGGGGCAATCAGATAAGGTCTTGGAGCATCATAGAAAGGACATTTTATCAGGACATGAGTGAGAGATTCTATCTAGTGGTGGGCTGCTACCTGGTCAGACCGATTTGGGAAAACCAGTAGTTCTGACCACTCGACCACCTGCCCCGGTGCTAGCCTGTCCTATTTATCTCACTTTCTGGCTTTGTTCCCCACCTGCGCAGCCCAGCTGATTGCCATGCCTCGCCTGCTCTACTCACCACAGCTGCCTGAGAATTAGTTGTGTGTTTGAAGCTGCACAAAATTGAGGAAGGTGTGCACGCTCACATTTCCAGCGAACCGATTGTTAACGTAGGTGCAGCCCACCTCTGGTTCTATGTCTCCGGATACAGAAGTGCAAGGTCTCTGCAAATCAGGAGTCCACCAGAAATATGGCATAGGGAAGCCTCAAGGTTAAGATAATATTTTAGTTGACCAGTTGAATAATCCAGATTATCCTCCTCCTAATTTGTTTGGGAAATTTCTCTCTACTCTCCTTATGCTGATGATGCTGAAATCTTAAATCCAATCCTGCAAAGAACCCAAATTGCAAGTAAACTATGGTACAATTAAAATCATGGCACTTCTAGAGACTGCTCCCCCCACCCCCAACTATTTCTGTCATATACAGTAGTGGTCAAAATTGTGGAAACCTTTTGGGAAAAGTGTATTTTCTAAAAATAGCTAATAACACCACTTTTTTTTTGAGTACTACCATAAAATTATATATCAATGGAAAGATAATTTAATCAAGAATGTAATGCAGTAACTTTTGTGAAGGATTTGCTATTAGAAAAGCAATTACAGTATAAAGAAGAAAAGTAAAACATGTAAAAAAAACCAAGCTATACAAAAATTATCACCATAGAAAAAATGAGATATACAAAAATTATCACCATGTCAGTTAATACTTAGTTGGGTAACCTTTAGCATGAATTACAGCCTTACAACATCTTCCCATGGAGTGAACCAGGTCTTTTAATTCTGCAGCTGTTATAATGGGAAAACCAAGATTGAATGATTGCTTCTACTAACTGGTTTTATTGCTGGGTCGCTTCTGACTAACAAGTTTATTTAGTCGGCTCCATAGTTTTTCAATTGGGTTAAGGTCTGGGCTAATCCCAGGCCATTCCAGCAGTGGAATATGATTATCTTGAAATGCAAAAAAAAAAAAAAAAAAGTGGTGTTATTAGCCAACAAACCTCAAAGATACACTTTTCCCAAAACATTTCCACAATTTTGGCCACTACTGTACAAAATTCACGTGCACAATGTCATGTTTTGAAAACCTAGGTATGTGGCCTTATGTAGACTAAGAGTACAGAACAGATATGTTGTTTTCACTGCTCAAAAGTGTTCAGTGGCCATCTTGAGATTCAAATGGACTAGTATAATCAAGTAACACTATAATCTAACTACCCTTTAATTATTTCAAGCTAAATGGTTGTCCCCTCTCATGAATGGAGAGCAGTTTGCACCATTTTCTAGGTGTGGCCTACTAAAACATGTTGAGAGCTGTAATTCTTTAGTCTCACATTTATACATTTCTTCGGGTTGTAAGTTGCTCCTTTGTATTCAGGTCTGGCCTCAGAATGATAATATAGCATTTGGGGATGAAGATGCAGCCCAGCAGCCCAGCATTGGAAGCCAAGATGGAGAAGACCTGAACAGCCACCATGTATTTCCCTTTGGTGCTCAGGTAGGTGGGTACAAATGTCACCCAGACACTGCAAAAGACCAGCATGCTGAAGGTGATCAGCTTGGCTTCATTGAAGGCCCCAGGGAGATTCCTGGCCAGGAAAGCCACTGTGAAACAGATGGCAGCCAGGAAGCCCAGGTAGCTGAAGGTGATGTAGAACATGACAACAGATCCTTCATTGCATTGCAGGATGATCACTCCAAACTGGGAGTGAAAGTCAGAATCAGGGAATGGCGGAGAAAGTCCAAGCCAGATTGAGCAGATGATAATTTGGACAGCAGAAGAAGAAAGGATGATGGAGTTGGCCAAGCCCTTCCCCAACCATCTCTTCATTTGATTTCCTGGTTTTGTGGCCAGGAAAGCCAACACAACCGTGATTGTTTTTGCAAGGAGAGACGAAATGGCAACTGAGAAGATGTTGCCAAAAACTGTTTGTCGGAGAAGGCAGGTGGCTTTCCTTGGTTGACCAATGAAAAGAAAAGGAGACAAGAAGCAAAGGATGAGGGAGATCAGAAGGATGTAAGAAAGGTCCCGGTTGTTGGCTTTGACAATGGGAGTTTCTCGGTACTTAATGAATATGATTAAAACAAAGCCTGTGGTTAGGAATAAGAGGAGGGAAAAAGAGACCAAAATGATGCCCAGATTTTCTTCATAAGATAGGAAGGATGTAACTTTGGGGATACATCGGATTCTGTACTGATTTGGATATTTATCATCTGGACACTTGGTGCATTTTTCCATATCTGAGAAAATTAAAAAAAAATATATTTAGCATTCTGTCCCTTACAAAAATATATGCAAAAGAAATAAATACAAAATGGGACAAAAGCTGATGCCAGCAACGTTTTCCAAGATACATTTTGTAATATCTCCATAAAAGAAAAGAAGAATATCATTTTCTAACAAAAATATTTATTTATTAGGCTTAGTACCAGAAAAGTATGATAAAGGGAATCTATATTTAATATTACATGTTTTGACAGCAGCAAGGATTGTATTTGCACAGTACTGGAAAAATGAGGAAACACCTACAGAAGAAGATGTAATTAAAAAAAAATTAAATTGTGCAGAAATGGACAGATTGACACTAAAAAATAAAAGAAAAAGAAGACACAGAGTATTTTTGAACATGGGACTTGTTTTACAAATGGTTGGGTAATAGAGGTAGAAATTAGGAGCGGGAAAAGTATTATTATACATAAATAAAATGATCCAGACAATACACTGTTCACTAAGCACCTATGTATGTAATGTGAAAATATATAAATAAACTGTTTAAAAATATTTACTTTATTTGTTTATTTGTTTGTTTGTTGTTTGCCAGCCATCTTCCCATAGGAAACCCTGAGGAGGTTATATGAATAGAAAACAATAAAACTATTAGAAAAAATATTTCAATAACAATAAAGATATAAATCATAACTAAAGATGGGGAGGTGATGGGCAATGTCTGCAGGAGAAGGGTTTGGGATCTTCTATCGGTTCATCAATAATCTCCAATTAATATTGCAAATAGTCTATGAAATTGGGAAAACTCTTCAGACACAAATGATTTTCTGTGTAATATGAGAGCCTTCATAGGTAAAAGTAACGGTTCCCCTCGCACCAAAGGTGGTCCCTATTTTTCTACTTGCATTTTTTACATGCTTTAGAACTGCTAGGTTGGCAGAAGCTGGGACAAGTACCAGGAGCTCACCCCATTATGTGGCACTAGGGATTCGAACCTCTGAACTGCCAACCTTTTGATCGAGAAGCGCAGTGTTTTAGCCACTGAGCCACCACATCCCTACTTCTCTAGACTAGCCAGACCAGTGGTAGATTCCTCCTGGTTCGGCCCGGTTCCACCGAGCTGGTAGCGGTGACGATATGACGTCACCGAACCAGTTCTGCCCCCCCACCCCCGCACGCCCCCCCCATGTTATTCTTACCTTATATTTGGCCCCACCCCCAATCTATTGCTGCCTCCTGAGTCCCAGCTGATGGGCTATAAGGAAAAAAAACTGTTTAAACTCTTGCCACGGGGCTTCAAAGGGCCGCCCTACAGCTGATCAGTGGTAAAAGGCAGTTTGGTGGTAGACCGGTGCCTGCAAAAATAAATGGGTAGACCAATGCCTGCAAAAATACGTGAGTAGACCAGTGCCTGCAAAAATAAATGAGTAGACCGGTACAGCTCTGCAAGCAGTTAAAAGCCTGGTAGACCAGTACCTCTGCTAAATCCTAAAGAATTGTCACATGATCATCAAGCCACGCACACAAAATAAGCCACGCCCTGAGAATCGGTAGTAAAAAAAATTAGAACCCACCCCTGAGCCAGACCCAAATCCTGCAGCCGTTCTTCATAAGTTTTAATCACAGTTCCTTTACTCATCCTAGTTGCTCTTCTCTAAACATTTTCCAAACTCTCAACATCTTTTTTTCAATGTGAGCAAAACTGGATTCAGTATTCCAGGTACGATCTTACTAAAGTTTTATAAAGCAGTACTAACACTTCACATGATTTTTGATTCTATGCCTTTGTTTATAAAACCAAAGATTGTATTAGCGTTTTTTGGCTGCTGCTGCTGCATACTGGATTCAGAAGATTCTTATCATATGAAATGCTGCCTTCAGAAAAATCTAGTCTCGCAGATTATATCAAATGGCTAATGGGAGCATTACTAATATGGATGTAATGAGATGCCCCCATAACTATGCACACCACAGGTCATGCTGTGGCCTAGAGGTGGCCTCATAATCAGGAGGTTGTGAGTTCGATCCTAGGAAGAGGCAGATGTAGGGTCTCCTGCTTGGGCAGGGGGGTTGGACTAGATGACCTGCAAGGCCCCTTCCAACTCTGTTAATCTGATCTGTGATACCTGCTCAGATATTCTCAAAGGGAAACTCATATAGAATGCATTGCAATAATAATTCCAACAGGTGGACCTAAGGCAATTCCTCAAGTTTCAAAGAATTTAGATCTTTTTAGAAAGGTGAAATTGGCAGGACACAAAAGCAGAAAAGATATTTCCTCTGACAGGAATAAAGTTTGGCCAATCTGCCATACCCTCCAGTCTCTATCCAGCTCCTACTTCAAGGTCTTTTTGCTCTTCTTCCCTTTAGAGATGAAATTGTGCAGTTTGAAAATATTTTTTTAAAAAAATACAATAGAGTTTCAATCTGTCTTTTAATATACAAATTCATGAAAATGCTCTAGATCGGGGTGTCAAACTCAAGGCCCGTGGGCCGCAACCAATCTGTGGGATGCTTAAATCTAGCCCGTGGGGCTGGCCTGGAAATATCAAAGGACCAGCCCGTAGTGCCTCTGCTGGCCAAAATGGGCCATGTGCCCCATGGCCCGTTTTTGGCCTCCCTGGCCTCCTGCAGCACTCTACCAGCCAAAAATGTTTTTGGCTGGCAGAGTGCTGCTGTAGGCCATGGAGGGAAAAAATGAGGTGTGCCCCACTTTGGCTGGTAACGTGGTGCAGGAGGCTGTTCAGGCTGAAAACAAGACAGAGGGGGCCATATGGACCCCCACATGCCCCATTTTGGCTGGCAGGGTGCTTCAGGAGGCATCCATTCCATCTCCCTGCCCCCTGTCGTCATCCCCCCATTACTGGGCCACGGGGGAGAACTACAAGACTTCTCCAGCCCTCAAAGAAACCCATCTTGACACCCCTGCTCTAGATGAATCCACTTCCATAAGGCCTGTCCTTTTCTTTTGTGTCACCCACCTTCCTGTGTGGAGATGGTCCCCTCCGGACAAGGAATGCAGTCATAGCAGCAAACTGGCTCTCCTTCTCGAGCCCGCTTGAAAAATCCAGAATGACATTGGTCCACACATTTGGACTGAGGCAGAGACTAAGCAGAAAAACAAAGAATTTGAACAAAAAATGATAGGATTAACCCTCCATTGAAAATGGCGGTTGACATGGTCATTAATCAAGTAGCCTCTGAGCTTCACTGAGGTTAATATGAATTCTCTAAATAGTTCTAAATGATTGCAGGAGACACAACTACTGACAGATTGTTCACTTAGTTCCTCCCTTTTGCTTCTGCAATATACTTAATACAGACTGAATCAGAGGTGGTATTCAGCAGGTTCTGACCAGTTCTGGAGAACTGGTAGCGGAAATTTTGAGTACTTCCGAGAACCAGTAAATACCACTTCTGACTGGCCCCGCCCCCATCTATTCTCTGCCTCCCGAGTCCCAGCTGATCGGGAGGAAATGGGGATTTTGTAATATCCTTCCCCTGCCATGCCCACCAAGCCACACCTACCAAGCCACGCCCATAGAACCGGTAGTAAAACATTTTGAATCCCACCACTGGTCTGAATGGATGAAATTAAGATTTAAGCATTAAGTGACAACCAGTGGGATCCTCCTCAACTAAGGCAGTATGAATTCCTCCCTTCTTCATATATGCATGCTTTTAAAGTACGATGATGAATTCATGTTTTAAATTTTACCAAAAGGTTTATGTAATTTTTATTCTATTGGATTTGTTAAAATTAAAACTGTGATGAAGATAGAAACTTCTGGATTGTACGATCTGCAAAGGTCTCTTCAGGTCTACATAACATACTGCAAGGCTGCTTCCCATTGAAAGTAATCGAAAACAGTCTCCAAGTTAAGATAAAAAAAGAAAATTTTCTTACAAATTAGTGCTGTAAATGTTAAAGGAGATGTCCTTTGTTTATTTGTATTTTTCCCCTTCAACATATATGGTTGCCCTCTTGGTCATATGAGAGTAAAAGTGATCACTCAGTTTCTGAAACTGTCGTGACATGAGCTAGAGGTGAGGTCAAAAAGGATAAGTCAGGGGTCTTTTTCTGCACCAAGTGAGACTTTAAGTATGAGGCCTCTGTGAGGTAGGAATATTTCTAAGACCCAGCTAGTATTTCAAGACAAGGTCCTTTCTATACAGGAACAACACCTGGGTGAAACCAAATGGCATGGCAAACAGACCTACATTTAGTATTAATTAGATTTGGAGCCTTCCTTTTGCCCAGGTTGCCTTAAAGTAGCTAACTATCAGGAGAAACAATTGCATTCAAGGAGTTTTCAGATGAAGTGCCCTCTTACAAGCCAAAGACCAAATCGAAGTTGCACATCTTTCAAATTGTTCCTCTTTACTTCCAGTTTCACAAATTACTTAATTTTTGGATCAAAGCAGGGGTGTGGCTCCTGGGGGTTCGCAGGGGTTCGGGAGAACCTCTAGCTAAGATTCTGTGAAGTTCAGAGAACCCCCAAATCCCACTGCTGGCTGGCCCCTTCCACCCTGCCCCTCCCAGGAGACCCCACACAACCCGTTTTGGATGCAGGTAATTGCAAGGCATGCACAAAGGCTTGGGGAGGGCAAAAAAGTGGCCTACTGGAAGTTCAGGAAGGCCAAAAATGGGCCCATTTCCAGCCTCCAGAGGGCCTCTGGAGCCTGGAGAGACTGTTTTCGCCCTCCCGGAGGCTTGAGAAAAGCCTCCAGAACCTGGGGAGGGGAAAAAGAACCCCCTCTGCCATGGTGCAGGAGGCCAACTAGGCCACGCCCACCATGGCCATGCCTATCCAGCAACCGGGCAGAGAACCAGTTGCTAAAATTTTTGAAGCCCACCCCTGGATCAAAGTCATGTGTCAGTGCCTCAGTTTTTTGGAGTAAGGACATGTTATTTCACACCAGACCAGTGATTATAATTTCATGGGACTTGATGGTTTTGGACTCTTCCTATGATCAAAAGGCTATTGCACTATCCCTGTGGGGAGAAAGCGAAGCATGAATAATTCTAGGCTGCTTAAAAATATTACAGACCATGGACCTGAGTTTTTAGAGGAGACTTTCCTCAACTAGGACAAACTGAATTGTTATTCCAATGATGATTTCTCACTGGGACCAGTCAACCTCCATCCCCTTCATCAGATTAAATTTCATCAGATTCAGCCCAACCCTGAAGTCAGGGCAACAAAATTTCTTTCTTCTTTGCTGTTTGAGAAAAGGATCTGAAATGTATTGGCTGGATCAAGGATGATGGACAATGCGAAGATCATGTAATTAACCATTTATTAACAACAGCTGGGCTAACTGCCACAGCTATAACTGAAACTGCTTGGAACTCTGCCTGACAGCTTTTATAAAGCCAGCTGTCAGGCGGCTTAACCAATCAACGAACAGAACATTACTTTAACCAATCAACGAACAGAATGTTACTTCCTACTTCAGCAGACTTAATACATTGCACCATTGGTCAAATTGAGGCTGTTGTCACCACAATCCTTAGCACTTAACAGCCTCTCTCACCAGTTTTATGAAGATACCAGATGGCAAAAGGGCCATGACGTGTATCCTAAAAATGTCACCTAGAATTCCATGTTGGACTGTGCTGAATCAACTTTTAAAAATACTACAGCTTATAGCAGTTTTGGAAAACCTTTTCGGCACTGAGTGCCAAAACAGGGGAGCATACTTATGCTGGAAACCAGAAGAGCAGCCGCCTGGTGCACATACACACGCTGGGAAGGTGATCTTTCAGTTTCCGGTGGTGCTCTGACTTAGGCTTCCTGATACAGTAAAAGCACACAATGAGTCCCAAAAACCCTCTTTTTATTTCAATGGCTGTGAATTCTGTTCATTCACAAATGAGTCCCAAATAATTGTAAAGAGTCCGACAGAAGTCTGCCACAGTCCTTCGGGATAAGGCTGATAAGCACCTACCCCAACCAACCACACTGCCAAGACCTAATTGGCAATTAACTTTGCAAGGCCACATGGAACACAGAGTCAAAACGGAGCTGCAGAAGTGAAACCGGCCAGCATAAACAAAGTTGCTTCCTGCAAAGGCCCATGTGCCTTTGCTCCTCCTTATGGGAGGGGCCAATCATCTCCAAGCCTTACTCCTGAGTCATCCCTTTTGTTTTAACGTTCTTGCCTTCTGGCAGCTCTGCACATGTGTGCACTGGGATCAGGCTCCCCCTGTTCCTCTGCCTCACTGATGTCCTACTCTGGAGACTCCGGAATCTGCACATAACTCCCAGATGCCCCTGGCCCCATCTCTGCCTCTGACACACAGCCCTTGTCTGAGCCTTCCCCAGACTCCAAGACTGGCCCATATTCCTCCCCAGCCTCCTCACTGTCCAACTCTGCTGCTAGCTCCTCAGGCCACCGGTGGACCACAACAGGCATGCACATGCACACTGGCCACCTGGTCTTCCATTTTCTCCCTGCATGAAGACCAGCTGGCCAGTGTGCATCCATGCACCGGAAACCAGAAGATCATCTTCCTGGCATGCACATGCACACTGGGCAGCTGTTCTTCCAGTTTCTAGTGCTCCCACATGCGTGAAGACCAACTGGCTGATGTGCTGGAACCTGGAAGAGCAATGGGCAATGGCTCGCATGCCCAGAGAGATGGCTCTGTGTGCCACTTCCGGCACACGTGCCATAGGTTCGCCATCATGGGTTTATAGAATGCAAAGGATAGTTTGGCCAGTAGTACTGAAGCCTTCCAAGCAATCTAAGAAAATTCAAAGAGTTCCATTCCCAGTATTCAATTTTCCTGGAATTTCATCTTGGCCCTCTTGAAATGTATCCTACCGCTTTCGAAAATAGAGAAAAGACACCAATATTTCTCCCACCTTGTTGAGCAATTTTAGTTGTGACAGAGTATCTTGGTTGACGATAAGTCTCTGTCTTTCAAACGTCCCCAGTTGCTCTTGGATGGGATCTTTCTTGGGGAGAATCACCAAGCTCATTATGTTCAGTTCTCCTGCTATATCCCCATTTTGGTCCAAGTACAGTTTCTTCTGGGAAATATTGCAAAATTCATTCTTCTCCAGAAAGGGATGAAGCTAGAATTGAACATCCAGGAGTCTTAAAAATAGAAACTTTGATTTCTTATCCCATGTGGTCTTTCCACATTTAAATCTTTCTTCTACAGTTGTCTAATTTGCAAACAGAGTTGGGTGAGTACATGTTATCAATATATTCAACAGTGAAAAATATTCAAGAAAATTTGATGCTCATGGGGGAAAAAAGCAAATGCACCCATAAGAATTGCAGGAAGCGAATGCTTTGGTCTGGGGTGACCCCAACTCAAGTACCAGTATCAAAGTACCATGCTTTGATAATGTATTATGCATGATTTCTAAAATCATAATTTATTCAAAAATGCATACATCTTTTTTTTTAAATTAATATCAAAAATCCCAATTGTAATGTATGGCTGTGAAAGCTGGGCCATAAGAAAGGCTGAACGCCAAAGAATTGAGGCCTTTGAACTATAGTGCTGGAGAAGACTCCTGCGAGTCCCTTGGACTGCAAGGCAATCAAACCGGTCAGTCCTACCTAGAAGAGATCAACCCTGACTGCTCTTTAGAAGGCCAGATCCTGAAGAGGAAACTCAAATACTTTGGCCACCTAATGAGAAGGAAGGACTCACTGGAGAAGAGCCTAATGCTGGGAAAGATTGAGGGCAAAAGAAGAAGAGGAGGGCAGAGAACGAGGTGGCTGGATGGAGTCATTGAAGCAATAGGCGTGAGCTTAAAAGGACTCCAGAGGAATGTTGTCCATGGGATTGCAATGGGTTGGACACGACTTCGCAACCAACAACAACAACAATATCAAAATATATCTGCCATGGTAGCTGTTCTTGGGAACATTATGTTCTAAGTGGGTAGATTGGTAAAGCCTCTTTGCTTTTTGTAGCACAAGTAAGTTGAGATGGTTCCCCTCTTTCTCCTTTGGATTCCTTCCTAGAAGGAACTAATTTTGATGGCTCCTCGCTGGGACCCCATACCTGCCATGGCTGCAGCCTTGGAGCTCCAAATGTCTCTTCACCCTCCTTCCTTTTCCTCCTGAATCTAGAGGAATATGCAGCATTCAAGGCATGGGCCAGAGTCATCATGACACTGTAATACTGGTCATCGGTTGTGATTTTAAAGCTGTTCTTTTTCTTTTGTGTCCCCAGTGGAGCTTTTTGTGTGCATCTTCTCCGGCCTTTGACAGAAAACACATGCTTTGAAGAAGAACAGTGAAAACACTGATCTTGAAAATGAGGGCTCACAAAGAGATCAGATTCAAAAGCATCATTTGGTGGCCTTTCTTTTGCCAGAAAAGCAAAGGTCCAAATACTATGGACATATTTGTGAATTGTGCTTGAAATAACTGGCAAATGCCCCATACTTGTTGTAATCCAGACTTTCCCCTCAATGGGTCTTGGAAAATCTTCTAGTGTTAGATGGAAAGGAAGGATCCTGTCCCCAATGGATTCAAATTCCATGAAGTGAACAAAGACATTCACTCGTCTCCACTTAGAGAGGGCAACCCTGAAAGCTGCTGTAGGTGTACTTGTTGAGAATCTTTCAGATATAACAACACAAATTCCATTCCTCACAAGCGATGGATGAAAAGTCCTCATGAAATTCTCTCCCTTCTCTGTGTTGGAAGCGAAGAGACCAATCAAGGTCCACTTGAAATGGAGGAGCAATTGGACAATTCCTGGGTACTCGATGCCTTCTTTGGGGAGCAGCCGATAGAAAAAGGGGAATTGACTTTTGTCAGTTGGAGCCTCTGAAGCAGTTTCGATGCTGATCTGAAAAAGCAATGAAGACTGTTGTGTTATTATATCTGGGTCAGATGAAATCCAAAATATTAGATTTTTAGAAATCTAACTTGGTTCTCGTGTACACATTAGAATAATTTATTGTTGATTGGCCACTCTGCCCTATCAAGATGTAGAATATAAATTACAGAACATTTGCAAGTCTCTATATACAATAGAATAAAAAGCAAATCAAGTTAAAAAAAATATGGCTAAAGAATGGAAATTATATCTCTGTATCATCCCTGCAATTTATCACAATCAGACCCAAATATGCAGATCCCAACTGAACTGTTCTTTTTTTAAATGGATGGTCCTATTGTATGTTCTTTTAATATACTGGAAGGATACCAATAAGTTATATATCTAATGAGTGGTCAAAGAGCCAAGGTAGCGCAGTGGTTAGAGTGCTATACTGCAGCTACTTCAGCAGATCAGCAGATCAAATCTCACCAGCTCAAGGTTGACTCAGCCTTCCATCCTTCCAAGGTGGGTAAAATGAGGACCCAGATTGTTGGGAGCAATATGCTATTTAATATAATGTCGATTGTTGTAAGTCTCCCAGAGTCCTCGGAGAGTGGGCGGCATAGAAATATGATTAATAATAAAATAATAATAATAAATAAATACTGATCCCTCTCACTCTCTTATACAATTGAAAGTGAAATAATAGATGGGTTACATCTATCTCTGGACCCACATAGAGACAAGTCTTTTCATTATAAGGGGCTTGGTTTTCATTCTTTAAAAAAAAACAATTTATTTATATATTTTCCTTAACATACATAAGTACTTTATGAACAGTATATTGTCTGGGTTCATTTGCTTACATAATAGTATATAATATAATAATATATTACACATAAAACATGCATAATAGTATTTTTTCCAATTTCCAATTTCTACTTCTATTGTCCAACCATTGATAAAATAAATCCCATTTTTATCTTTTTTACTTTTATCTTTAATGTCAACCTATACATTTCTGCACAATTTAGTATTTTTTTAATTACAACTTCTTTTATGGGTGGTTCCTTATTTTTCCAATGCTGGGCATATACATTTCTTGCTGCTGTCAAGATATATAATATTAAATATATATTCCCTTTATCATACTTTTTCAGTATTATGCCTAACCAAAATATTTCTGCCTTACAATCTATGTGTTGCTTTAACATTTTTTCTAACCATGTATGTATTTTCGTCCAGTATTTTTTTGCTTTTGCACATGTCTACCACATATGATAATATGTGCCCAGTATCTGGTTACATTTCCAACATTTTGCGGACAAGTTTTTAAACATCTTTGCCAGTCTTGCCAATGGCAAATGCCACCAATAAAACATTTTGTATAAGTTTTCCTTATATGCTGTTGCCATTGTCAATTTATAGTTTCTATTCCAAAGTTTTTGCCATTTATCTAATTCTATAGTATAACCAAAGTATTTTGTCCATGCCATCATTGTTTCTTTCACCTGTTCATCTTCCATTTTTAGGCTTAATAAAAAATGACAGATGAAAAGTTAACAAAGAAAATATATAACTTTTTAATTAAATTTTCCATTCTTAACCATTGCGTCCAGCTGCTCAAATCTTGGCTGAAGTAAATACCCCACATTTTTGTGTTGAAATTCTTGGCAATTTGGAAGATCTGATTTTAAAGGGTTTTCCATTTCAATGTGCCATCCTAAGGATGGCTATTACTGTATCTTTCTCTGCTTTGATATCCCGGATTCTTAGTGCAGCGATCTTTTTAGATTGTTCTCCAGTTATACAAGAGACAAGGAGACCACCATCCTAATGTACTTAATTTTATAATCCAAGAGATTTTTAATTAGCCATTAGGCCACATCAAAAAACAAATTATTAAACACAGGATATATTTATTTATTTATTTATTTATTTATTTATTTATTTATTTATTTATTTATATGCCGCCCTTCTTTGGAGACTCAGGGCGACTTACAGTGCGTTAAGCAATAGCCTTCATACTTTTTTATATTTTATACAAAGTCAGCTTATTGCCCCCACAAACTGGGTTCTCATTTAAGAAGATGTTGGATAGCCATTTGTCTGAAGTGGTGTAGGGTTTCCTGCCTAAGCAGGGGGTTGGACTAGAAGGCCTCCAAGGACCTTCCAACTATTCTATTCTATTCTATTCTATTCTATTCTATTCTATTCTATTCTATTCTATTCTATTCTATTCTATTC
>WNWU01000165.1:278186-290787 GCA_012654045.1 Ptyas mucosa | reverse complement strand
TCTATTCTATTCTATTCTATTCTATTCTATTCTATTCTATTCTATTCACAAGAATATACAGTATGTACAAATGAAATATACAAGAAATAAATTCAGTGCAAAAGCACAATAATAAAAATGCATTTTTTAATTATTATTAATCATATTTCTATGTCACCCACTCTCCAAGGACTCTGGGCGGCTTACCACAATCGACAATATACTAAATAGCATATTGCCCCCAACAATCTGGGTCCTCATTTTACCCATCTTGGAAGGATGGAAGGCTGAGTCAAACTTGAGCCAGTGAGATTTGATCCATTGATCTGCTGAACTAGCAGTCAACTGAAGTAGTTGCAGTACAGCACTCTAACCACTGCGCCACCTCAGCTCTTTTGATACATAATGATATCATATTTTTCCATCACCCACCCAATTTACTGCAATCAGACTCACATGTACAGATGTCAGTTGAACTGATTTGTTCCAATAAGTAGACATATTATATCCACATTTTGAGGATGGTTGCATTTTTCTCTGCTTCCATATCTCAGATTCTTTGTGCAGCAATCTTTGGTGGTTGATCTCCCATTATACAAGAGAGAAGGAGACCACAGTTCCTAATATAATTTGTCAGTTTTACAGTCAAAGAGGTATTCAATTGAAATTTTATTTGTTTTAATACGGAGGATTTGGGGATTCTCTCAGTTTCCATAGCTTCCATAGAACAATAATTGTATGTCCGCATTTTAGGCAAAAAAAGAAATTGTATAAATTACCAAATCAGTTCTGAGGGTAGTAGCTGACATCCTTTTATGTTGAATTTGATAATGGATTTATTAGAGTAAAAAATAGCTGACATATTGGCTAATATGCTTGTATTTTTTAAAAAACAAAATGATCAATTAATTCTAGTGCTCAGTATGAGCCCATAAGATATATGCATTTTATGAACGATAGATAGGATTGGGACTTTTTCATGAATCTGGGATTTGTTCACCATTGAAACTATCATTGTTTTGGCTGAGATCATGTATGTCCCATCACTGCTGCACCTTCTTCATGTACAGAAGTCCTTTTAATGGAACACAGAGTTTCTCCTCATCTTCAGAAGTCTGCAGCAGAAGTCCCCAAAACAATGCAGATGGTGTCATGAAAGGATAGGTCTGTTTTCATTCTTGCTCCCTCTCCATTGTGGCTCTTCATCCCCAGCCATGATACCTACAAGAGCCATGGTGGCACAGTGGTTAGAATGCAGTACTGCAAGCTACTTCTGCTGATTGCCAGGCTCCTGCAATTTGGCAGTTCAAATCTCACCAGATTCAAGGTTGACTCATCCTTCCATCTTTCCGAGGTCGGTAAAATGAGGACCCAGATTGTTGGGGGCAAAAGGCTGACTCTGTAAACCACTGAGACAGGGCTATAAAGCACTGTGAAGTGGTACAGAATGTAAGTCTAAGTGCTCTTGCTATTGCTACAATGCCCATGGTGAAAAGCAGTTCTTGATTTCCAAAAAGAAAATATGATTGGATTTATCATTTACCCACCACCCCATTCACTTTACCAAATAGAGAAACACAAACACAAACCTGTGAGACTTTGTAAGGAGCTACCAATGTCGACATCTGGATGGAGATGTCCCTGTCAGCTCCATCAACAAGTGTCAAAAGGTTGTCCTTCCTTCCACAGTTGTAGTTGGGAACATTGGCTTCTCCAGTAGACAGTATGTCCAACAAGGCATCTGAGGTGCCAAGTGTGTTATCATAGTTGTCATGGATGTTATAACCCAGTGTCAGATTGTGCAGGAGCTGAGAATTCTTGTTGACTACTTGAATGGTGAACATGTGGCATTGCATTTTTACGTGACTGATGCTAAAATGATTTGTAGGTAAACTACTGTAAAACAATGTTCATGCTATTATCAACAACAAGAGAAACAACAAAATACTTTTAAAAAAACTTTCTAATCCTCTTTGTCTCCACAAGCCTACTGGATCATTAGCCAATTTTGATCCCAAACCAAAGACAAATGATAGACCTCATCACAATTTTGTTTTAAGGAGTGTTGGAAAGAGGGGGTGGAGATAGACCTCCACCAGGTTAAGAATCACAAATACACCATTTTTGTAGTGGTACTAATTTTCATCTCCCACTATGAAGAATTCAGAATCCTTAAATCATTAAAGTAGAACCATCATAAAAGGAAGAGGATGTTTCCTAAGTGAATCAGAAAAGCAACTCTAGTAACAAACGAGACTCTAAGATTCTAAGAGACCCTAAGTTGCATTAATAATCAAGATCAAGTGAGGTACTACTATCACTCTATAAAGCCTTAGTAAGACTACACCTAAAGCACTGCGTCCAATTTTCCATATGATAAAAAAAGATGGTGAGACTCTAGAAAAAGTGCAGAGAAGAGCAACCAGGATGATTAGGGGACTGGAGACTAAAACGTATGAAGAGCAGTTACAGGAACTGGGAATGGCTGCTCTAGTGAAGAGAAGGAATTTCTATATAGATCAGATACTGAATATCAATGAGTTCTTATGAAAATATAGAATTGGGCTCAGCAGGAGCAACTACAACCAATTCGATCACTACTTGAAATAAAAACCAGCATTCAAGTAATGGATTCAGGATTTGATGGGGAGAGGAAAATAATCTAGACTTGTTTCCGGTCCTGTTGTTTTCCTGTTCCGTTTTTATATTTGACACTCTTCCACAAAATATAATAAAGAGAGAAAGCATGGAAATCAAAACGATTCAGGAAATCAGACACGTCTGCCAATATAGGATCAAGTCAAAAAGAAGAAGAAATGATGCAGTCTTAGAACTGCAAATACAGCTTCATCACACTGAATGACTTACGAGGGAGGCTGACTATAAGGAGCCATGTTGAAAGACAATGTTGTACGTGGCATTGTCATTACAGTGACGATCATGCTAATGAGATGGTCTCCTGGCCTGAAATAACTCCATGGTTTATTTCCATCCTGCTGCTCCAAACTCAGTGGGCACTTCCTTTTTAGCATTCCAGAGACTGTCTGGGACACCAGCAGCATCAGAAGTAGAAGCAGGAGGACCATAATTCATGGGGCTTGAATTGCTCCTCTTCCTGTCTAAAGGAAAAATTACCAGTAAAGTTAGAGGAATTCAAAGCATTCTCACAAGATGGAAACGCCAGTGGCTTTCTTGATTCAGGCAGAGACAAGCCAAACTTCACCTGGAAAGGATAGAAAGGTACATTCAAGAGCTCAGCACTACCTACATTAAAGCTTGTGCAAAACACTCAGAATGACTAGAGGCATTTATCCTTTGTTGATGCAAGATCTCCTCCATGTTGCTTCAGTCTGATGTTTACAACAAAAACACTCACTGAATACGAAGCAAAAGAAGGTCCGAAGACAGGGATGGTGATAATTACAGTGAGAAGCAACTTCTCCTTTGAGGCTTCCAGACCTCTTGAGGGCTCCATTTTGCAGAGCTGCAGTTGGGGAACAGCATGTTTGTGAAAAATCAAAAGCTTTTTCTTTGTGGGATTGTGGGGGCAATAAGCTGACTTTGTATAAAAGAGAACACCGCTTGGGGGGGGGGGCTGAAAGCCCTACTAAGCAGGTATATAGAAAAGTATGAAGGCTATTGCTTAACACATTGTAAGCCGCCCTGAGTCTCCGGAGAAGGACGGCATATAAATCGAACCAATAAGTAAATAAATAAATAAATAAATATCAAAGCTACAACCCCGAGGGCCCTCTTCTGCAAAGGGTCTGGGCCTTCATACTGTGACATGTGATTACATTGATAGGAAAATTTGGGTGCTGGCCGGGAGGGATGCACGAGCCGAATATTTGGAGCCACGCTCAGCAAAGTTTGCAAGAGGGCTCGATGGGGCCACCTAGTGGGGAGACCCCGGCCTGTTTGGTTTGCTTCAGCACCGGATGGGAACACAAAAGGCAGAGGAAATCCATTCCGCTCGGTGTTCAGCTCTCAAAGATTCATTTGGGGTGACTTTTTCTGCTTTTGGAAGATTATGTTTAGTAACAGTAAAAAAAAAACAACTGTTGTAATACCATTTCTCTTTCCTTCCCTCTCTCTCTTTCCCTCCCTCTCTCTGTTTCTCTCCCTCTCCCAGGGGGGAAGGAACCCCTGAAATTGTGCTGGGTGGTGGGAATGACATCCAAAGGCCAATGAGCCCAGAAGCAACACCCCAAACTCAACTGGCTGGTGGGGAGGCGGGGCATCCCAACACAGGCAGCTCAGTATGAAAAGAAACTGTTTTTTTTTTTTTTTTTGCTGAGCCAACACAGGGTCGCATTGTGACTTCACGTCATAATGGTCTTCAGGAGGAGGATGGGATCCTGTCTCCCCCATTATGAAGCATGTAAGTGAAAAAGTTCACTCAATCAATTCCAACTTCGCGAGATCTTTTTCTTTCGTGAGAAGTTGGAATTGATTGAGTGAAACACGATGGGAGCTGGGCTGCGGTGACTGTGCGTGTGCCCACAGAGAGGGCTCTGCGTGCCACGTCTGGCACATGTGCCATAGGTTTGCCATTATGGAGTTAGCCCAAAACGAGTGACCAGGCATGATAGAAGAATTAATTCAGATGTGCTTGCAGATAGATGGGTGCCTATAACAATTAAATTTCAGAGCTCAAAACCTGCAACACGTCAGTCATCTTTAATCCTGAGAAAACCTCCACCCAGGAACCCATGCAGAATTGGGATGCATGGCAGTGGTGGGTTGCTACCGGTTCTATCCGGATCGACAAACCGGTAGTGGTGGCGGCGGGAGGCTCTGCCCACCCATGCCAGATGCTCTGTGCATGAGCCGAAGAATTGTGCGAAAACACACACACGTGCAGAACAAACTGGTAGTGATGGGTTTTGCAACCCATTACTGTTGCATGGCCTCATTTGACAAATGCTGAGAAGGTACAGCAGCACAGAGATGGGCTTTGCTTGTGTGGTGGTCACCAGGGATACAGGACAGCAAACTACCTTGACAGGAAATTTAGCTCAGCCCTTTTTGGAAATAGTTAAGTTTTGATTGGCTACCAAACTGGAAACAAATTCTAGAAAACCAAGCCCATACACTATGTCCCACTCTGTGAAAATGCCTAGTGGCTTCAGTGTCATTGCAGAATTTGGGGTAACCAACAGAAGCAATTTTATTAATTTGAGTACTTTAAGAAAAACAGATTTCCTTTAAAATCCACCCATCTATCCAAAACGTGGAAAGAAATTTTAGAATGGGCTGTTGAGGAAGAATTTATGGAGTCTTGGAAAGTACACCACACTTGCTAAGAGAGAGTTCAGATTAACTGTGATGCAGCAGTCAAGATATTGGACGAGGAGCAGAGATATCCTGTTGAAGTCCACCATGTTCACAGGTGACTTTCGTGACAATTATTTAATCCTTTATCTCCAAAACTGATTGGATGGAGTGAAAAAAGGAATGAGAACTATGTCCACTACTTTGAGGTCCTGAAGTAATTTGGGATAGGAATCAAAGAAAACGAACGAAGACTTGATGTCCGAGGAACATAAGAGTCGTTTAGGTTCTCTGGGGACAGGATGGGAAAGGATGGTGTTGCAAGGCAAGATTGTCTATATTGTCAAGCATAGCAATGTCCTACTTTATCTTTCCTCTCCCCTGACACACAAACACACAGATACACAAACATATGAACAAATGAGCGGGACACAAGGAAAGATTTCTGGGATGCTCCTAGTTTTCTCAAACCAATTCAACTAAAATAGACTTCCAGAAATTACATCATGGGCTTTTTTATTGGAAAACTTTTGAGACTTGGAAATGTCCAATAGTCTAACAGTGCAAAGAACCTCATTTGCCAATAATCTATGATAAACTTAAAATATTGAAACTTTGAAAGAATCCCCCTCCAAAAAATATGTCTGGAATATCAGCAACCTTCCCAATGCATAAGTGTTAGGTTTCATATATTTGGGGGGTGACATTTCAGGCATCAAATACACTAAGGGCACAGGATATACTAATTTGACAGGTCAAAAGAGTTCAGCTACCATCTTGCAATTATTTATTTTATTTTATTTTATTTATTTATTTATTTATTTATTTGTCAAGCATGTATAAGATAAGAGATATAAGTATAAACATGATTATGAATACAGGAAATGAATATGGATAAATGGGGACAACAGGATAGGGATGGTGGGCACGTTGGTGCACTTATGCACGCCCCTTACAGACCTCTTAGGATTGGGATGAGGTCAACAGTAGACAGTCTAAGGTTAAAGTTTGGGGGGGTTGGGAAAGTAACCACAGAGTCAGGTAGTGCATTCCAGGCATTGACCATTCTGTTGCTGGAGTCATATTTTCTGCAATTGAGTTTGGAGTGGTTTACTTTAAGTTTGTATCTATTGTGTGCTCTTGTATTATTGTGGTTGAAGCTGAAGTAGTCATTGACAGGTAGGATAAAGATCAGGATAAGGAAGGGGGACGCTATGTTCCAACTGCCCTTTAATTATTCCAACCAAAATCATTACCTGAGCTCATGTATGGGGGCAGCTTGGAATGATTTCTATGCTTGTCCTGTTGGCATATCGGAATGTGTTGAGAGTGGAAATTATCTACCTCACATTTATACATTTCTTCTAGTCATAAGCTGCTCCTTTGTATTCAGGTCTGGCCTCAGAATGATAATGTAGCACTTGGGGATGAAGACGCAGACCAGCAGACCAGCACTAGAGGACAAAATGGAGAAGATCTGAACGGCCACCATGTATTTCCCTTTGGTGCTCAGGTAGGTGGGCACAAAACTCACCCAGACACTGCAGAAGACCAGCATGCTGAAAGTGATCAGCTTGGCTTCATTGAAGGTACTAGGGAGATTCCTGGCCAGGAAAGCCACAATGAAACAGATGGCAGCTAAGAAGCCCATATAACTAAGGGTGAGGTAGAACATGGCAACAGAACCTTCATTGCATTGCAGGATGATCATTCCAGGCTGAGAGTGAAAGTCAGAGTCAGGGAATGGGGGAGAAATTCCCAGCCAGATGGAGCAGATGATAATTTGGACAGCAGAACAAGAAAGGATGATGGAGTTGGCCAAGCTCTTCCCCAACCACCTCTTCACTTGATTTCCTGGTTTTGTGGCCAGGAAAGCCAGCACCACTGTGATTGTCTTGGCCAAGAGAGAAGAAATGGCAATGGAGAAGATGATGCTGAAAATGGTTTGTCGGAGAAGGCAGGTGGCTTTACTTGGCCGACCAATAAAAGGAAAAGAAGACAAGAAGCAAAGCAGAAGGGAGACCAGGAGGATGTAAGAAAGATCCCGGTTGTTAGCTTTGACAATGGGAGTTTCTCGGTATTTCAGGAATATGACCAAAATAAAGCCTGTGGTTAGGAACAAGAGCAGGGCAAAGGAGACCAGGATGATAGCCAAATATTCTTCATAAGAAAGGAAGGTTATAACTTTGAGGATACATTGGACTCGGCCCTCATTTGGGAATTTATCATCCGGACATTTGGTGCATTTTTCAGCATCTGAGGAAATAAATAAAAAGAAGACAACACAAAATTCCTTTAATATTCCATCCTTTCAGTTTCAAGCAATACCTTCTTGGGACAACAGTTAATAACAGGGGCATTTTCTAAGATGAATTCCTTAACATCTTTACAGAATCAAAATAAGTATATAATTTTCTTTTTAAAAAGCTACACTTCTAATACTCTATGAAATTGGGAGAAAGTTTAGGACTCAAATGATTTCCTACAGTATGTAGTGAGCAGATCCTTCACAGGAAGCTTAACATACTAGGCTCAGAGGATGCCTATTCTTGTGGTAGCGCAGCAGACTAAAGCACTGTTATTAACATCAGCTGCCTGAAATTACCGCAAGTTCAAATCTCACCAGGCTCAAAGTTGACTCAGCCTTCCATCCTTTCAAAGGTAGGTAAAATGAGGACCCAGATTATGGTGGCAATAAGATGACTTTGTATAAATATATGCAAAAGTATGAAGGCTATTGCTTAATGTACTGTAAGCTGCCCTGAGTCTCTGGAGAAGGGTGGCATATAAATCAAATTAAAAAAAAATCATTTGTTGTCAGAGAAAGCTACTCTTGAAACTAATTTGAAAAAGTTATTGGGAACAGTTGTAACATGGGAGTAATGAGGTGACCCACAACTTTCCTCCTGCCTCATTGTGGGCCAGTGACACCTTCTCTGTTATCTTCAAGAGAAGGTCCATATAGAATTAATTGAAATAAGCCTTCCAGGAGGTTGATATAAGACAATTTCTCCAATTTCAAAGAACTCAAAGAACTGGTAAATGTGGAAGGAGACATACAAACTAAAAAGCAGAAGAGACACTTTCTCTGACAACAGTAAAGCTTTCCCATTCTGTCACACCAACTAGTGTTGTCCATCCCCTTCCTTTGTGGTCTTTTTGCTCTTCTTCCTTTTAGATAAGGAAGACCAAAACCATTGAGCTTCATTCTGTCATTTAACTGGCAGTTTCCTGAAAATGCCCTGGATGAATCTACTTCTGCAAGGTCTTCCTTTCTTTGGTGTCACCCACTTTCCCGAGTGGAGATGGTCCCTTCCGGACAAGGGATGCAGTTATAGCAGCAAACTGGCTCTCCTTCTCGAGCCTGCTTGACAAATCCTGGATGGCAATTTCCCACACATTTGGATTCAGGCAGAGACTAAGCAGAAAAGGAAGAAATGCCAAAGAAAATATGTTAGGACTCACCATCCATAGACAATGGTGTCTCAAGATATTAGAAAAATAGCCTCTGGGTTTCACTTAGGTAAATATGAAATCGCTAACTAAATCCCATTGCAATAAAGTATTTTTCCATTTAATGAAGTCCGAAGGTTTGGAATGGAATAAAAAATTAAATATTAATTGACAAACAGGGAATCCATATTAACATGCATTCCTCCATTCTTCATGTATCCATGATTTTAAAGCTTGGCGATAAATTCATATTAAACATTGAAATAACATTTATTTTTAAAGATGTATTAAAGTTTTATTCTGTTAGATTTATTAACTTCTTGTGAAAGTTTAATGCAAAAAGAAATGGATGAGCAGTAGGATTGGGAAAGGTTTCTTCTGGAGGATATAAGGTAAAAGTTCCCCTCGCACATATGTGCTAGACTCTGGGTGGGGGTGCGGAGTTCTCATTTGCGTTTCAAAGCCGAAGAGCCAGCGCTGTCTGAAGACGTCTCCGTGGTCATGGGGCCGGCATGACTAAACACCAAAGGTGCACGGAAGTCTGTTACCTTCCCACCAAAGGTGGTCCCTATTTTTCTACTTGCATTATTTACGTGCTTTTGAACTGCTAGGTTGGCAGAAGCTGGGACAAGTAATGGGGGCTCACCCTGTTAAACGGCACTAGGATTCAAATCCCTGAACTCCTGACCTTTCGATTGACAAGCTCAGCATCTTAGCCACTGAGCCACTGCATTTCTTCTGGAGTACATAAAACATTGCAAAATTGCTTTCCTTTGAAAATAGTCAAAAAGCTACTTCTTAAGATATAAAGGAAAAATCCATTGTAAGTTAGGGCTGTCAACGTTTAAGGACACACTCTTTGTTTATTTGTATATTTATTACTTAAGATCATATGGTTGCTAGACTTGTGGTTTTTTCTGCCGACATTTCTGATGATGTTACCTTGTTTTGTAATGAAATGTTTGCAAGACAACCACAAAAAGTGAAAGCACCAAGAACCTCACAGTTCACTTATTAGCTAAAACTTCTCTTCTACTAGTGACCCTCTAGTTTCTATAACTGCAGTGAAGAGAGATGGAGGTGAGATCATGAGAACATGCCCCTTTAAAAGAGTAAGTCAAGCATCTTTTGATGCAGCATGTGGGACATGATTATGATTCCTGTGTCAGAAACAAGTAGTTCTGAGGCCCAATTAGGTATCCAAGAAAAGCTCATTTCTGTAGAAGAACTACAATGAGGTATCACCAACTGGCATGGAAAAACTCTTGAAGGCCTATTGCTCTATCCCAGTCAGTTGACGAGAGGCATGGATACCTCTGGGAAAGCCTAGAGGTATCCATGCTCTGCTAGAGGTATCCAATCCTACTGCTTAAAAATATCATAGAAAATGGACCTGCCCTTTGAAGGTGCAATTTCCCCAACTTGGACAAGATTAAGCTGATTTCTTAAATGGGACCAAGAGAACTTCTATCCGGTCATGATTCAATGTCATCTGATTCAGTCCAAGCCTGAATTCAGGCACCAGTCAACAGAATCACATTTTTCTTTGCTAATTGAGGACAAGAAACAAGAAACAAACAAACAAAAGAAAAAGACAAGAAACACGAGCCCACTGTAACAACATTGCCAAAAAGTGTCTAATCTTGCTTAGCTTCTTCTCTGGTAATACTGTACTGCTAACTAGAGCATACAAAACATTTGCTAGACCAATTCTCAAATACAGCTCATCTGTTGGAACACACACTGCATATCAGACATTAATACAATTGAGTGAGTCCAGATATATTTCACGAGAAGAGTCCTCGACTCCTCGACTCACAACAGAATACCTTATGCCACCAGACTTGAAATTTTGGGCTTAGACAGCTTAGAACTACACTGCCTTCAGTCTGACCTATGCATAGTACACAAAATTATCTGCTACAATGTCCTACTTCAGCTCAATCGCAACAATACAAGAGCACGCAATAGATCCAAACTTAAGGTAAACCGCTCCAAATTCAATTGCAGAAAATATAACTTCAGCAACAGAGCGGTCAATGCCTGGAATGCACTACCTGACTGTGCTTTCATCCCCAAACCCCCATAACTTTAACCTTAGACTGTCTACTGTAGACCTCACCCCATTCCTAAGGGGTCTGTAAGGGGCATGTATAAGCACACCAACATGCCTGTTCTATTGTCCCTATTTATTTGTATCCACATCATGTATTCATAATCAATCTTATATATGCTTGACAAATAAAATAAATAAAATAAAATAAATAAATCCTAGGTCATTAGCAACACAATCATCAGCACTTCTGGGTATCTCATCAGTTTGACAGAGATACTAAATAGTAGAAGGGACACAAAAGGGCCATGGTCTGCATCAATGGTGGGTTGCCCCTAGTTCTGACCGGTTTGCAAGAACTGGTAGTAAAACCAATGGGAGGCTCTGCCCACTGACCCGGGCATCGTCGGAAGTGATTTACGCATGCAGAGACACTCCTGCACATGCACAGAAGAGTGTGCAGGCACAATGCGAACTGGTAGTAAAGGTAAGTAGAATCCACCCCTAGTCTGCATCCAAAGAAGAATCACCCAGCTTCTAATATTGAACATGGCTGAATCACTTTAAAACAGTCTTCCACATTACAGCATCTGAAGATCACTTTCATGAATAGTTCTGAAGCCTCCCAAGCAGTCTAGGGAAACTATAGCTTTGCTATTCCCCACATTCAATTCTCAGTGAACTCATCCTCCATGGTCACTGTGGGCTTTGCCCACTTGAAATAGATGCTAAAGCTTTGAAAACAGAGAAAAGATGCCAAAATTTCACCCACCTTGTTGAGCAACTTTAGCTTTGACATAGCATCTTGGAAGAACCTAAGTCTCTGTCTTTCAAAAATCCCCAGTTTCGCTTGGATGGGATTCTTTTTGGGGGAAACCAACAAGCTCATGATGCCCAGAACTGCTGCTACATCTCCATTTTGGTCCATGTAGAGTTCAAAGTAGGAAAGATTGCAAAACTCATTCTTCTCCAGAAAGGGGTGAAACTAGAACGGAAACATCCAGGAATTTTAAAAGCTGGAATTTTGGTTTCTTCTCCCATGTGATATTTTCACATTTGATTCTTTCTTGTACAAGCTGCCTAACTTGCAAATATACTTCTCTAAGTTCAAAATATGCTTAATTGGGAGAAAATGTGTTACCACTATTTTCATCCGTGAAGGAAAAAAGTTCAATGAAATTTTCAAACATAGATTGACAGAATTTATATTGACAAAATATAATTCACACGTTTGATCAATTACCGGGAACAGGTGGCAAAAAGAACAGAAAAGAGAGTTTATTCATAAACTCCTTGAAAACTACAAGCTGATTAACAGAAAGCATGGATTTTTAAAAGAAAGTTGCCAGTCTAAACTACCTGGTAGACCAAACAGGAAAGAGGAACAGATGAGCTAATTCTACCTTATTGAAGAATACATTGAGAGAATCTTACAAGTCTGAATGAACAAATCTCCTAGCAATTGTTTTCAGTGTCTTTCTGTGGGTTCTGCAGCAGGGGTGAAATGCTCCCGGTTCGGACTGGGTCGGGCGAGTAGGTAGCGACGAGGGCCGGTGATTCGGAGAACCGGTAGCAATGGCAACCTGGGGCTCCGCCCACCAGCCCAGTCGTCGTTACTTCCTGCTTTTACTTCCAGAGAACCGGTAGTAAAAAAAAAAAGGCTTAAAAAGTTTTTAAAAAGTTCCGACAATCAGCTGAGCGATGCCTGATTGTAGGAACTTAAAAAAAAAACTTTTAAAGCATGTTTTTATACCGGTTTTATACCGCTAAAAACCTTACCAGTACTGCTGTGCATGCAGTGTGTGTGTGTGTGTGTGTGTGTGTGTGTGTGTGTGTGTGTGT
>WNWU01000165.1:244255-277104 GCA_012654045.1 Ptyas mucosa | reverse complement strand
AACCCCTTCTGGTGCCTGGGGCATCATACGTAGGCAATATCTGACAGGGCATGTGAAGCAAGGCGTGAAAATCCGCAACAGGAAGCTTGGGATGAGTGAAAAGGGGGAGAAGCCGAGCAATCTGTTTCTCTCTCTTCCCCCCCTCCCCTGTCATCTCCCAGACTGGGTGACCGAGGTAGAAAGGCTTGCAATCTTTGGGGCTAGGAGGCGTTGGATCTGGCTTAGCGAGGGGGATCAGGCTGCTCAGGTGCTGATCATCGGAAACTTTTTTTTTAACTTTTTAAAGCATTTTTTACTAGTTAAAAATGCTTTAAACAGTTAAAAAAATGGCCACGCCCACCCAGTCGCAGAACCACCACCAGGCCATGCCCCCAAGCCACACCCACAGAACCGGTGGCAAAAAAATTTATATTTCACCCCTGTTCTGTGGGTTCTTTTTTTTCTCTGCGCATTATGCAACTAGAGGATTCCTCTCTCTTAATTAACAGACCTAACAGATTAACAGAGTTGGAAGGGACCCTTGCAGGTCATTTAGTCCAATCCCCTGCCCAAGCAGGAGACCCTACATCTTCTTCTACTTAGGATTGAACTCACAACCTCCTGATTGTGAGGCAAGAGCTCCACCTCTAAGCCACAGGAGACCGACCTTATCTGATCACTACCTAAGTACCCACTCTTTTTCCTGTCACAAAAGTCATTTCCACATATTATTATATTTCATTAATAAATTGTGGGATGCTAGTGATATAACTTGATTTCAGCAAAGTTTTTTTAAAAAAGAAAAAAAAACCTATTTCATTATGTGATGATTCAGAACCCAGTTATATGAGGGCTGGTTTGTATAATAATTAAGTAGATAAAAACTTTATTAAAACTTGAACTCAAATGTTTTTAATGTTTTTAATCTTTCTAATAAAACTGGTTAGTTCTGAATCACAATTTGTCCTTTGCCATCCATTTTTCTTTATTGTCAACCATACAGTAGAGTTGATAAAATGTTTGATGAATGATTTGATGCAAGATTTAGGAAGACTCTTAGACAAAGCTAATTTGATCTCATTTAAACAATACTAAGCTTCCAGAAAAAAAATATACGAATGCTTTTCTTATAAAAATAGCTGTATGAGTAAAATGCAATAGTAGTTACCTGATTTTAATGACATGGATTTTTGGTAACATGGATTGGACCAACTAGAAAAATATGAGCCAAATATGAGTACTGTAGGAGCCAAAAAAGCTAATACAATACTTTGTCGTAAACAAAGCCATTGGATCAAAGGTATATTAGTACCAATTTATAAATCCTTAGCAAACCCCCCCCCCCCCCCCGTGGAATATTGCATCCAGTTTTGGTCACCACATTACAAAAAAGATGTTGAGAATTTGGAATAAGAAAGGAAGGGATGAAATCTAAAAATTTTCCCTACTGGTTCTGTGGGCGTGGCTTAATTGGAGGGCATGGCTTGGTGGTCAGATTACCGGTGGATGTGGCCAATAGTAATAAATAATAAAAATAATAAACAAAGTACACAAAACAATAAGAGGTACCAAAAACCAACTTTCAAACTTTACACATACACAACACAACAGGCTCACAAACAATGTAAAAGCAGCCGCACTTCACCCAAAATGACCCCTGAAACAAGCAGAAACCTCACACAGCCACAAAAAGCTCAAAAACTAACTTTCACACTTTTTTCACACAAAATGGACATGGCTTCCCTGAAGGATTCTGTGGGTGTAGTTGTTGAGAATTGTTGTGAGAGAACATATAACATTCTAGAAGGAGGAACCATTTCAGAACTGAACCAATAAAACAGAGAAGTTCAGTCTCACTTTCACCGATTTGCCTTTATGCAAAGATAGAGGATCCATCAATCAGAAAAGCTTTAGCTGGCTTTAAAACAGTTTAAAGGAGGGGTTGGTCTAGGTGATCTCAGGGTCTCCTTCATATTAATTAATGTAAAATTCTGTGATGCTAACCACATACAACTATGTCTATACACACTGGTATTTATTTAAAATGCATACATCCTTTTTAAAATTAGCAGTGCTTAGTATCAAAATTTATCTTTTTTAGTATAGGCTGTTTGGAAAATTCTCCTGCTTCTCTTTGAATTCTCAAAAGTAACTAGGTTTTATGGAGCATTCTCAGGACCCTGTACCTGCCATGGCTGTAGCCTTGGAGTGCCTAAGCTCTCTTCCTCTTCCTTCCTTTTCCTCCTGGAATTGGAGGAATACGCAGCATTCAAGGCATGAACCAGAGTCTTAATGAAACTGTAATAATGTTCATCATTTGGGATCTGGATATTGCTCCCTTTCTTTTGGGTTCCCAGAGGAGATTTCTGAGTGCATCGTCTCCGGCCTTTGACAGAAAAGACGTGCTTTGAAAGAGAACATTCAAAAGACTCATCTTCAAACTGGGGGTTTAGAAAGAAATAGGGTTCAAAGGCATCATCTTTTGGCCTTTCATTTGTCCCAAAAAAATAATTCCAAATACTATGGATGTATTTGAGAAGTCTGTGCTTTCTTATTTCATACATTCCCAAACCTGTCATGAGCCAGACTTTCCCTTCAATGGGTCCTGGCAGATCTTCAAGGGTTAAATGGAAAGGAAGGATTCTCTCCCAAATGGGATCATATTCTGCAAAATGAACAAAGACATTGACCTGTCTCCACTTCGACATAGCTTCCCTGAAGGATTCTGTGGGTGTAGTTGTTGAGAATTGTTGTGATATAACAACACAAATTTCATTCCTGACCAGCAAAGGAGTAAAAGTTCTCATGAAATTCTCTCCTTTCTCTGTGTTTGAAGCAAAGAGACCAATCAGGGTCCATCTGAAATAGAGGAGAAGTTGGACAATTCCTGGGTACTGAAAACCTTCTTTGAGGAACGTCCGGTGGAAAAAAGGGAACTGACTTTTTTCACTCAGAGCCTCTGAAGCAATTTCAAGACTAATCTGAAAAAGCAATAAAACAATACAGTAAAAGGCATACAGTATATGTTTTATCAACAGTAGATAAGAGAATCCATTTGGATTCTTTTCATGAATCTGAAAAATTGAAATGTTCATTATTTTGTTGAAGATCATGTGGAAAACATGAGCTTTCCATCACTGCTTTACTTCCTGTTGCCCAGAAGTTCCTTTTAATTGAAAACAAGCCTCTGCTCACTTCACAGGTTTGTAGTAGAAGCCACCAAAGCAATACGAGTGATGTTATGAGAGGATTTGTTTGTTTTGATTCTTCTCCCTCCATAGACAATTCATGTAGATCAGATTTGGTTGCATCTATCACTCACCTACTGCCATTCTACACAATTTAACAGATAGAAAAATAAACATACAAACCTGTGAGACTTTGTAGAGGCCGACTAATGTTGACATCTGGATAGAGATGTCCCTTTCGGCTCCATCAACCAGAGTCAACAGGTTGTCCTGCCTTCCACAGCTGAAGTTGGGAACATTGGCTTCTCCAGTAGAGAGTATGTCCAGCAAGGCATCTGAAGTGCCATGTGTGTTCAAATAGTTGTCATGGATGTTGTAGCCAAGTGTCAAATTGTGCAAGAGCTGAGGAGTTTTGTTGACAACTTGAATATTGAAAATAAAGTGTACTATTCTTGACTTATCAGAAGGTATACTAGCATAAAAAAACATTCATGTTAATATCAGCATCAAGACCAATAACAAAATAGTTATGTCTATTTAATACATTATTTTTCTCCACAAACCTATTGAATCTTAAGCCAGTATGGATCCCAAACCAGCAGCAAAAAAATGTCACATATCTAAATATAATTTTAATTACTTTTGATAAGAATATCAAAAGTATTTCCCCACCAGGATTAAGTATCATAATTCCACCATAATATAGAGCAGCACCAATTTTCCTCAGCCCAGGAACCATTGCAAAATAATTCAATCATTCAAATAAAACCATCAATAAATTTATTTTATTAAATTTATATAAATGGAGGAGGATTTTTGATAAGTGACCCAGAAAAGCCATTCTAAAAATAAATTGTCTATTCCTATAAGGATCCGGAAATCAACATTAAAGAGTGGGTTAGAAAACTATGGAAACAAAAGTCATGAATTCAGCATTGGAAGGGAGAGGAAAATAATGTGGACTTCTTTCATGTTTTCTTAATGCCCCATTTTGGGATTTGAGTCTCTTCCACAAAATAAGACAAAGGGGAGAACTCATGGAAATCAAAATGTTTCATGAAAATGGACAGGTCTCGCAATATAGGAACAAATGAATTAAGAAGAAATGAAAAATAGTGTTAGAGCTCCAAATGGAGAGAATTCACACATTCATCACACTGTATGACTTACGAGTCAGACTGATTATAAGGAGCCGTGTTGAAAAGCAATACTGTATGTGGTATTTCTGTTGCAGTGATGACTATACTAATGAGATGGTCTCCTGGTCTGTAGTAGCTCCATGGTTTTTCTCCATCCTGACGTTCCAAACTCAGAGGGCACTTGATTCTAAGGTTCCAAGAGACTGGCATGGATGCTAGCAGCATCAGAAGCAGAAGGAGGAGATCCATAATACATAGAGATGAATCAAACCCTTTGCTGTTTCTAAATAAGAATTCAAAGGACTCTCACAAGATGAAAATGCCAGTGCCTTTCCTGAATCAGACAGAGACAAATCAAGCTTCATCTGGAAAGGAGAGAAAGTACATTCAAGAGCACAGCTCCTACCTTTCCCAAAACTTGTTCCAAAGAGAGTGTTACCTGTGGTATTTATCCTTTTCTGACACAAGAACCCTTCCATATATCTGATGTTTGCATCAAAGCAATCATTGGAATAGTAGCAGAAGAAATCTCAAAGACCACATTGGTGAAAATTACAGCAAGACAAAACTTCTCTTCTGGGAATCCTGAACTTCTTCAAGGGCTCCATTTGCGGAGGGTTAACTGGATAAAATTATGCTGTAGAGAAATCACAGATATACCCCTTGGGGGTCCTTGTCAGGACATGTCCAGAAAGTGAAGCTGAAGTAGATAATTCTATATTTTTTACTTTCAACATGTTCTCTTGTCTCTAGAGACTGCTGAGGAAGGTAACCCAGAGCTATGGAGTTTGATGACACTCTGGGTTGATGACACTTTACTCTAGTGCTGCCTGTCTTGCAATGCCAAGGGAGAAATCAATATCCTTGAAATGTGTCTAAAGTTAAGAGTAGGGTCCTGTGGGATTTTCTATAAGAAATCCAAAATGAAGTGATTTTAGAATTCCTTGTGCCTGAAGTGAAATTTCTTCTGAGCGGTGTGGTGCCTAGTGGTGAAGACAATTGCCTCTCACTTGAAAAATTGAGAGTTCAATCCTGGGTAGCAGCAGATGTTTCTCTCGTAGAGCATAAAGTAAATGTATCTGCTGTGAACTCCACATAGACATCTGGAGGGGCATCCAGCCAGTAAATGCTCAGCTCCATCCAGTCTCCCTGACTCTACCCTGAATAGGAACTATAGGCTCATAAAAAAGAAAGGTTTTTTTTGAAATGAAACTTAATTTCCCCAAAATATAATTTTTTAGATGAGAACTGAATAAGAGGCAGGAAAGTGACAGGTTGTTTACTGTATTGTTGGGTGAAAAGGGAGGAAGTTACAGAACGAATAGAAATTTTTATTTTTCCTTTACAATCTCTGTGTTGTCTTTCTGTATTCATGTATTCATATAAGACACTGATATCCTGATGCATGAAAGGTGGAAATAGCTTCAGAGAATAAATCTATTTATTACCATATAAAAACCACATAGGGAAAAAACCATATCAATGAATGGATAATGAAAAAAAAAAATCACTTATCACAGGCAACGTATTTTTCATAGAAGAGAGTCCACATGGAGGAGAAACTGCCAATACCTGGTGTGTGGAAAGATCTTCAGGCTAAGCTGTTCCCTTAGCTCTAACATAATCCACTCAGGACAGAAACCTTATAAATGCATGGAATGTGGAAAGAGCTTGAAGATGAGTTGCTCCTTGCTTCTAAAATAACTTCTGTGGAGGAAATTTTCTTTTAACTGTATGAAATGTGAAAATTTAGGGTTCCAGTTCTAAGGCAGTGATTGACAGGCATAAACGTGATTCAAGCAAATGATTGAGCTGAACAAATCACTGGGAAGATTGAAAGAGAGAAAAGGAAGAGAAAGCAAAGGATATGGCACAAGGCAAGGAGTGGGGTAGTAGGGAGCAGCTAACCCTTGAATGATCAAATCAGCCTTATGGGCTCCATAGTAATCAATTTACAAGAAAGTTAATAATGGAAAAGAATGTGGGGAGGGTTTTGGGGTCCTTTGATAGAATTGCCTGGAGTCCTGAAGGAGGGGGTGAACCTGGCAAAGATGGACACTGAGTTGTTTGGCAGTGGCTAGAATTATGTTAGGGGTTTGGGTTTTTCTTTTTATCCTTTATGGATAAACTGCGTTCTCTGGGTGAAACCTTATCTTCTTTTGGCACCTTTAGTAAAGTTGATTTTCACTTAAATTCTGGAGTTGATCCATGACCTTCTTGTACTGTCTCATCTTGGCTGAGCTACTGATTCCCAAAACCAGACCAGGATGGAATTTACCTTCAATCCTCTATAATCAAATTGATATAAACACTGGGGTGGCAATCCTGTCAGGAAGTTACAGGTTATAAATGTCTTCTACAGGAAATTCCTCAGCAGAACTCAGAAAGTCTGTTCAGCACCTGAGCCCAGAGAAGCTGAAACTGGAAGCTATAAGACAGGAAGCCAAGAAGAGGATGGGACTTGATCTGGAGTTGAAATGAATGGAGTGTCAGCCTGGCCATGCCACACCTCATGTCTCTGGGCTTTCATTCAGGCGGGATCAGGGAGCTGATCTGGTGACACTCAGAAGTATGTCCGGTCACCTAGCCTAGGCGTCAGGAGTCTGCTGCCACCACTATGATCACCACCATGTCCACTGTGGCCGCCAAAGCCTGCTCCGCCACTGCCGCCACTGCCGCTGCCGCCGCCACTACCGCCGCTGCCACCACTGCCACCACTGCCTTGCTCCATCGGCCTTCATACAATCACCGCCACACAGGTGAGAGGTGGGGCCCAGAAACAGCTGACATTCAGGGCCTCACCTGAGCAGAGCCAAGCCAAGTCTCGGCTGGTCTGATGAGCTGAGGGGAAAAGGTAGAGATAAAGCATGCTAGGTTTGGTGCAGATTGGCTTGCTTGGTCGCATGTGGGTTGATTAAAAAAGCAATGTGTGATGGGAGTGGGGCCAAGGGGTGGCGTCACAGGTGGAGCGAGGGAGCCTTTAAAATGGTGGTGGGGAGCACTGTGTGAAAGCACTGACAATATCTCACTTGGAAGTTGGTGATTGTTGGAATGTGCCGGAGGGCCTGATCAAGATCTCTACATCTAAGATCCCAGTTGTCTGGAGTCTTATTTCATTCTGGAACCTGACATGGAGATTGCTGAGAAAGGGCATATCAGGAGAAAGAGAAGGAGCACCAATACCAGTGAGAGATGTTGAAGTTGCAACACCACATCATCTTCACCCTTTCTTTCCAGTACAACCCACACCTTGGGGGAACGGAAATACAAATTCACAAAAAACCATGAAAGAGATGAGATTGAGACCTTTCTAATTAATTCTGAAGATAACTACCAAGTTTACACCACTC
Organism: Ptyas mucosa; assembly: GCA_012654045.1. NCBI lineage: Eukaryota > Metazoa > Chordata > Lepidosauria > Squamata > Colubridae > Ptyas > Ptyas mucosa. The sequence continues at coordinate 269,448 of WNWU01000165.1, read as the reverse complement.
TAACACCCAGTAAATGGCTCCTATGTCTTTTCTCTTGAAGGGATGCTTAAGGCAATTATTGGCTGACCTGTGTGCTGAGGAAAAGGACTACTGACAGTTTAAAAAACATGAACGAATTGAGCATAAATTGAGATAATTGATGATCTCAAATTTTCATTTGACTAACAAACTTCATATTTTTATTTTCTTCAGTTCTAATAAACTGAAGTTGTCAAACAAATGCAAAGGAAGTGTACAAACACAATAATAATGAATAATTAAATGTTATGACCCTAAGAAACAATTTCACAGTCATTTCTCTACTTTTGGCATCAGATGTTGCTTGGTGTTTAAATCTGGTCTTGTATTGTATAAATTACCAAATCAGTTCTGAGGGTAGTAGCTGACATCCTTTTATGATGAATTTGATAATGGATTTATTAGAGTAAAAAATAGCTGACATATTGGCTAATCTGCTTGTAATTTTTTAAAAACAAAGTGATCAATTAATTCTAGTGCTCAGTATGAGCCCATAAGATATATGCATTTTATGAACGATAGATAGGATTGGGACTTTTTCATGAATCAGGGATTTGTTCACCATTGAAACTATCATTATTTTGGCTGAGATCATGTCCCACCACTGCTGCACCTTCTTCATGTACAGAAGACCTTTTAATGGAACACAGAGTTTCTCCTCATCTTCAGAAGTCTGCAGCTGAAGTCGCCAAAACAATGCAGATGGTGTCATGAAAGGATAGGTCTGTTTTCATTCTTGCTCCCTCTCCATTGTGGCTCTTCATCCCCAGCCATGATACCTACAAGGGGAAACATAGTTTTTTGACCACGCCCCTTGTTCCTTCCTCTCAAGCCCAGTTTCGAGTTAGTCGGCCTGAGAGAAACATCTCTAGCACACATGGATGTTGTAGCCCAGTGTGAGATTGTGGAGGAGCTGAGAATTCTTGTTGACTACTTGAATGGTGAACATGTGGCATTGCATTTTTACGTGACTGATGCTAAAATGATTTGTAGGTAAACTACTGTAAAACAATGTTCATGCTATTATCAACAAGAGAAACAATAAAATACTTTTTTTAAAAAAATAATCCTCTTTGTCTCCACAAGCCTACTGGATCATTAGCCAATTTTGATCCAAAACCAAAGACAAATGTTTGACACCATCACAATTTTGTTTTAAGGAGTGTTGGAGAGAGGGGGTGGAGATAGACCTCCACCAAGTTAAGAAACACGGTGTTTGTAGTGGTACTAATATTCATCTCCCACTATCAAGAATTCAGAATCATTAAATCATTAAAGTAGAACCATCATAAAAGGAAGAGGATGTTTCCTAAGGGAATCAGAAAAGCAATTCTAAAAACAAACGAGATTCTAAGATCCAAAGAGATCCTAAATTGAGTTAACAGTCAAGATAAAGTGAGGTACTACTATCACTCTATAAAGCCTTAGTAAGGCCACACCTAGAGTACTGCATCCAGTTTTGGTTACCATATGATAAAAAAAGATGTTGAGACTCTAGAAAAAGTGCAGAGAAGAGCAACCAGGATGATTAGGGGACTGGAGACTAAAACGTATGAAGAGCAGTTATAGGAACTGGGAATGGCTGCTCTAGTGAAGAGAAGGAATTTCTATATGGATCAGATACTGAATATCAATGAGTTCTTATGAAAATATAGAATTGGGCTCAGCAGGAGCAACTACAACCAATTCGATCACTACTTGAAATAAAAACCAGCATTTAAGTAATGGATTCAGGATTTGATGGGGAAAGGAAAATAATCTGGACTTGTTTCAGGTCCTGTTGTTTTTTCCTGTTCCATTTTTACATTTGACATTCATCCACAAAATATAACAAAGAGGGAAACCATGGAAATCAAAAGGATTCAGGAAATCAGAGACGTCTGCCAATATAGGAGCAAGTCAAAAAGAAGAAGAAATGATGCAGTCTTAGAACTTCAAATACAGCTCCATCACACTGAATGACTTACAAGGGAGTCTGACTATAAGGAGCCATGTTGAAAGACAATGTTGTACGTGTCATTGTCATTACAGTGACGATCATACTAATGAGATGGTCTCCTGGCCTGAAATAACTCCATGGTTTATTTCCATCCTGCTGCTCCAAACTCAGTGGGCACTTCCTTTTTAGCATTCCAGAGACTGTCTGGGACACCAGCAGCATCAGAAGTAGAAGCAGGAGGACCATAATTCATAGGGCTTGAATTACACCTCTTCCTGTCTAAAGGAAAAATTACCAGTAAAGTTAGAGGAATTCAAAGCATTCTCACAAGATGGAAATGCCAGTGGCTTTCTTGATTCAGGCAGAGACCAGCCAAACTTCACCTGGAAAGGATGGAAAGGTACATTCAAGAGCTCAGCACTACCTGCATTAAAGCTTGTGCAAAACACTCAGAATGACTAGAGGCATTTATCCTTTGTTGATGCAAGATCTCCTCCATGTTGCTTCAGTCTGATGTTTACAACAAAAATGCTCACTGAATGTGCAGCAAAAGAAGGTCTGAAGACAGGGATGGTGATAATTACAGTGAGAAGTAATTTCTCCTTTGAGGCTTCCAAACCTCTTGAGGGCTCCATTTTGCAGAGCTGCAGTTGGAGAACAGCATGTTTGTGAAAAATCAAAAATACAACCATGAGGGCACTGTTCTACTAAGGGTCTGGGCCTTCATACTGTGTCATTTGATTACATTGATAGGAAAATTTGGGTGCTGGCCAAAGAGAGAGTTCAGGTTAACTGTGATGCAGCAGTCAAGATATTGGACGAGGAGCAGAGAGATCCTGTTGAAGTCCACCATGTTTACAGGTGACTTTCGTGACAATTATTTAATACTTTATCTCTAAAACTGATTGGATGGAGTGAGAAAAGGAATGAGAACTATGTCCACTACTTTGAGATCCTGAAGTAATTTGGGATATAAATCAAAGAAAATGAATCAAAACTTGATGTCAAAGGAACATAAGAGTTATTTAGGTTCTCTGAGGACAGGAGTGGGAAAGAGTAGTGTTTCATGGCAAGATTGTCTCTGTTGTCAAGCATAGCAATGTCCTACTTTATCTCTCCTCTCCCCTGACACACAAACACACAGACACACAAACATATGAACATCCTGGTGTCTCAGGAATCTTGGAGGTGATGAAATGATGGGGACATAAGAAAAGATTTCCTGGGGTGCTCCTAGTCTTGATCTCAAATCAATTCAACTAAAACAGACTTCCAGAAATTACATTATGGGCTTTTTTATTGGAAAACGTTTTAGACTTGGAAATGTCCAATAGTCTAAAGTGCAAAGAACCTCAATTGTCAATAATCTATGATAAACTTAAAATAATGAAACTTTGAAAGAATCCCCTTCCAAAAAATATGTCTGGAATACCAGCAACATTCCCATTCCATAAGCGTCAGGTTTCATATATTTTGGGGGTGACATTTCAGGCATCAAATACACTAAGGGCACAGGACAGATATGCTAATTTGACAGGTCAAAAGAGTTCAGCCACCATCTTGCAATTATTTATTATATTATATATTTTTATTTATTTGTCAAGCATGTATAAAATAAGAGATATAAATATAAACATGATTATGAATACAGGAAATAGATATGAATAAATGGGAACAGTAGGATAGGGATGGTAGGCACGTTGGTGCTCTTATGCATGCCCCTTACAGACCTCTTAGGACTGAAGTGAGGACGACAGTAGACAGTCTAAGGTTAAAATTTTGGGGGTTTGGGGATGAAACCACAGAGTCAGGTAGTGCATTCCAGGCATTGACCACTCTGTTGCTGAAGTCATATTTTCTGTAATCGAGTTAGGAGTGGTTTACCTTAATTTTGTATCTATTGTGTGCTTGTGTATTATTGTGGTTGAAGCTGAAGTAGTCATTGACAGGTAGGATGAGGATAAAGATAAGGATGGAGGATGCTATCTTCCAACTGCCCTTTAATTATTCCAACCAAAATCATTACCTGAGCTCATGTATGGGGGCAGCTTGGAATGATTTCTATGCTTGTCCTGTTGGCATATCGGAATGTGTTGAGAGTGGAAATTATCTACCTCACATTTGTACATTTCTTCTAGTCATAAGTTGCTCCTTTGTATTCAGGTCTGGTCTCAGAATGATAATGTAGCACTTGGGGATGAAGACGCAGACCAGCAGACCAGCACTAGAGGACAAAATGGAGAAGACCTGAACGGCCACCATGTATTTCCCTTTGGTGCTCAGGTAGGTGGGCACAAAACTCACCCAGACACTGCAGAAGACCAGCATGCTGAAGGTGATCAGTTTGGCTTCATTGAAGGTACTAGGGAGATTCCTGGCCAGGAAAGCCACAATGAAACAGATGGCAGCTAAGAAACCCATATAACTAAGGGTGAGGTAGAACATGGCAACAGAACCTTCATTGCATTGCAGGATGATCACTCCAGACTGAGAGTGGAAGTCAGAGTCAGGGAATGGGGGAGAAACTCCCAGCCAGATGGAGCAGATGATAATTTGGACAGCAGAACAAGAAAGGATGATGGAGTTGGCCAAGCTCTTCCCCAACCATCTCTTCACTTGATTTCCTGGTTTTGTGGCCAGGAAAGCCAGCACCACCGTGGTTGTCTTGGCCAAGAGAGAAGAAATGGCAACGGAGAAGATGAGGCTGAAAATGGTTTGTCGGAGAAGGCAGGAGGCTTTTCTTGGCCGACCAATAAAGGGAAAAGAAGACAAAAAGCAAAGCAGGAGGGAGACCAGGAGGATGTAAGAAAGATCCCGGTTGTTAGCTTTGACAATGGGAGTTTCTCGGTATTTCAGGAATATGACCAAAATAAAGCCTGTGGTTAGGAACAAGAGCAGGGCAAAGGAGACCAGGATGATAGCCAAATATTCTTCATAAGAAAGGAAGGTTATAACTTTGAGGATACATTGGACTTGGTCCTTATTTGGGTATTTATCATCCGGACACTTGGTGCATTTTTCCGCATCTGAGAAAATAAATTAAAAAAATACAACACAAAAATTCTTTAATATTCCATCCTTTCATTTTCAAGCAATACCTTCTTGGGACAACAATTAATAACAGGGGCATTTTCCAATATGAATTTTTTAACATCTTTACAGAAACAAAATAAGTATATGATTTTCTTTTTAAAAAGCTACACTTCTAATACTCTATGAAATTGGGAGAAAGTTTAGGACTCAAATGATTTCCTATAGTATGTAGTGAGCAGATCCTTCACAGGAAGCTTAACATACTAGGCTCAGATGATGCCTATTTTTGTGGTAGCGCAGCAGACTAAAGCACTGTTATTAACATCAGCTGCCTGCAATCACCGCAAGTTCAAATCTCACCAGGCTCAAAGTTGACTCAGCCTTCCATCCTTTCAAAGGTAGGTAAAATGAGGACCCAGATTATGGTGGCAATAAGCTGACTTTGTATAAATATATACAAAAGTATGAAGGCTATTGCTTAATGCACTGTAAGCTGCCCTGAGTCTCTGGAGAAGGGCGGCATATAAATCAAATTAAAAAAAATCATTTGTTGTCAGAGAAAGCTACTCTTGAAACTAATTTGAAAAAGTTATTGGGAACAGTTGTAACATGGGAGTAATGAGGTGACCCATAACTTTCCTCCTGCCTCATTGTGGGCCAGTGACACCTTCTCTGTTATCTTCAAGAGAAGGTCTATATAGAATTGATTGAAATAAACCTTCCAGGAGGTTGATATAAGACAATTTCTCCAATTTCAAAGAACTCAGATGTTTCTAGCACGGTAAATGTGGAAGGAGACATACAAACTAAAAAGCAGAAGAGACACTTTCTCTGATAACAGTAAAGCTTTCCCATTCTGTCACACCACCTAGTGTTGTCCATCCCCTTCCTTTGTCGTCTTTTTGCTCTTCTTCCTTTTAGATAAGGAAGACCAAAACAATTGAGCTTCAATCTGTCATTTAACTGGCAGTTTCCTGAAAATGCCCTGGATGAATCTACTTCTGCAAGGTCTTCCTTTCTTTGGTGTCACACACTTTCCCAAGTGGAGATGGTCCCTTCCGGACAAGGGATGCAGTTATAGCAGCAAACTGGCTCTCCTTCTCGAGCCTGCTTGACAAATCCTGGATGGCAATTTCCCACACATTTGGATTCAGGCAGAGACTAAGCAGAAAAGGAAGAAATGCCAAAGAAAGTATGTTAGAACTCATCATCCATAGACAATGGTGTCGCAAGACATGAACATTGGCCAAATAGCCTCTGGGCTTCACTTAGGTAAATATGAAATTGCTAACTATATCTCATTGCAATAAAGTATTTTTCCATTTAATGAAGTCCGAAGGGTTGGAATGGAATAAAAATTTAAATATTAATTGACAGCCAGTGAATCCATATTAACATGCATTCCTCCATTCTTCATGTATCCATGATTTTAAAGCTTGGCGATAAATTCATATTAAACGTTGAAATAACATTTATTTTTAAAGATGTATTAAAGTTTTATTCTATTAGATTTATTAACTTCTTGTGAAAGTTTCATGAAAAAAGAAATGGATGAACAGTAGGATTGGGAAAGGTTTCTTCTGGAGTATATAAGGTAAAGGTTCCACTCGCACATATGTGCTAGTCGTTCCCGACTCTAGGGGGCAGTGCTCATCTCCGTTTGAAAGCCAAAAAGCCAGCGCTGTCCGAAGACATCTCTGTGGTCATGTGGCCGGCATGACTAAACACTAAGCAAAAAGGGCACATGAGTGAGTGAGAGTGTGAGAGAGAGAGATTTATACCCTCTGTTCAGCTTTGAATCTGAGCTTGTATTCTGATTGGTTGTCAGACTCCCATGGGGCCATGTAGGGGTAACTTTGTAGGTGGTCCCAAGCTTGGTTGAATCTTGCTGGGTGATGATGTAATAAAGGCACTTTGGGCAATTCCTATTATGGCTTAATGGCTTTGTCCTGGTTTGGATCTTGAGTGAGGGCTCATGTCCTGAGGGCCATGTCTTTTGTGTTGTAGATAAGATGGCCCAGCCTTTGTCTTGTAGATAGATTGGCACCAAAATACCTGCTGGGAGAGCAGGGAGCTGAGGCTCTGAGTTTGTCTTTAGAAACATATTTCTCCTTTCGGAAAAATATAATATTCTACCTTTTTAATATTTCCCAGAATATTTCATTTTCCTATGAAAGGGAGAGGGGTGCCATTTGCCCTTTTTGCCCAGAACCTCAAACCATGTGATCCTGTTCATCATTAAACCATCTTTCCAATCAGCCACCATGTTTCCAGTGTCTTTCTCCCCACTTGGAACTGAACCCAAAAGGATATTTCTTCCAACACTAGAGGTTATGATCAACATAATCACCAACGCTTCTGAGTATCTCACCAGTTTAATAGAGATACTAAATAGTAGAAGGGACACAAAAGGGCCATGGACGGCATCCAAAGAAGAATCACCCAGCTTCTAATATTGAACATGGCAGAATCATCTTAAAACAGTCTTCCACATTACAGCATCACCTTCATGAATAGTTCTGAAGCCGCCCAAACAGTCTAGGGGAACTATAGGTTTTCTGTTCCCCACATTCAATTCTCAATGAACTCATCCTCCATGGTCACTGTGGATTTTGCACACTTGAAATAGATGCTAAAGCTGCCAGCGGACATGTCCACCATTGGTGGAAGTAAGTTCCATTGCTATGCCCACATTTCCAGCACTGTGAAGATGTCCCGGGGAACATTTTAGCTAATCTTGCTGGAGGTAAATATTGGATGAAAATAAGACGATGGTTGCTTGAAATTACACACTGTAGAGTGGAACTGAAACCGAAAACCTTTTTGTTGGGGGTTAGACCTGTAAATATTGGATTGACTAAATGGTATCTGATGCTGCACATAATCACTGCAGGGAGACTGGCATTCGCACAAGAATGGAAGAATGAGGATCTATCAACAGACTCAAAAATAATTTATAAAATCATGAAATGTGCGGAGTCCGATAGACTTACAAAACTGATCAAGGGTAAAAGATTTTTATAGTAGTTGGAACATGTGGTATGATCGGATCCAGAAACGATGGGAGAGTGACAAAGGATAATGCTGGATTATAATTATAGATGATGGTATAATTATGGTAATCAATAAGTATTGGAAATGTAAACTTGTTTATAAGAATCTGTAAATATTTTCTATTTTTACTTTCTGATTATTGGTATATATATACATGGACATTTTGGTGATGTTACACCATGATAAAAAAACTATTATATATTTGTCTTTGTTTTTTCATTTTTTTGAACAACAACAACAACAACAACAACAACAACAACAATAAAGAAATAGATGCTAAAGCTTTGAAAACAGAGAAAAAATGCCAAAATTTCACCCACCTTGTTGAGCAACTTTAGCTCTGACATAGCATCTTGGTAGAACCTAAGTCTCTGTCTTTCAAAAATCCCCAGTTGCACTTGGATGGGATTCTTTTTTGGGGAAACCAACAAGCTCATGATGCCCAGAACTGCTGCTACATCTCCATTTTGGTCCATGTAGAGTTTAAAGTATGAAAGATTGCAAAACTCATTCTTCTCCAGAAAGGGGTGAAACTAGAACAGAAACATCCAGGAATTTTAAAAGCTGAAACCTTGGTTTCTTATCCCAAGTGATATAAAGACAGCTATAGGAGTAAAATGCAATAGAAGTGATCTGATTTTAGTAACATGGATTTTTGGTAACATGGATTGGACCAACTAGAAAAATATGAGCCAGCAGTGTACTGTAGGAGCCAAAAAAGCTAATACAATACTTTGTCGTATTAACCAAAGCCATAGGATATAAATTAGTACCAATTTATAAATCCTTAGTAAATCACACATGGAATATTGCATCCTGTTTCTGTCACCACATTACAAAAAAAGATGTTGAGACTTTGGAAAAAGTGCAAAGAGTAACTAAGATGATTAAAAGCCTGGAAACTAAAACATATGAAGACTAGTTGCAGGAATTGCGTATGACTAGTTTAGGGAAAAGAAGTACTAGAGGGGACATGATAGCAGTATTCCAGTATTTGAGGGTCTGTCCAAAGAAGATGAGGTCAACTTATTTTCCAAAGCACCAGAAGGCAGGACAAGAAACAAAGGATGGAATCTAATCAAGAAGAGAAGTAACCTGGAATTAAGGAGAAACTTCCTAGCAGTGAGAACAATTAACCAGTGAAACAGCTTGTCTTCAGAAGTTGTACGTCCTTCATTATTGGAGGCTTTTAAGAAGAGATTGGACAGTCATTTGTCTGAAATGGTATAGGGTCTCCTGATTGAGCAGGGGATTGGAATAGAAGACCTCCGAGTTCCCTTTCAGCTCTATTCTGATAGTTAAACTAAAGGTATCTCATATAAGCACCTTAATGATACATTGGAAGAAGGATGAAGGATACCAAACTTGAAAAGTATGTTTGTGAAACTAATTTCAGAATAGTAGTTGTTTGCAAACCAAATGTGAATTGGTGATAAGTTGCTCATGCAAAGAAGCCAGATGCATCCATAAGAATTCCTGTAAATGAATGTTCTGGTTTGGGAAGATCCCAACTCAACTGCAAGGTCCTCTTGCAGGCACCATGCTTGGAAAAGGCATTAGACAAAACCAGGATCAGGTTTAGGGAAGTGTAAAGAAGGCAAGGAAAAGATGAAAAGAGCAGCTCTTAACCTTGAGGAAAGACAACCAGAGAAGACACCTGTTGCTCTATGGGTCTCATAATAACAACTTTGGGAGCAGCTTCTCTAACATACAAAATCTCTCAGATGATAACAGGAGGATACAATACTTCAAATAACTGAATTTATTATTCAGAGGTTTAATATCTTCTCACTGTTATTCAGACATGGTAACATGAACTCAGACACAAGAGAGGAAATTCTGGCTGAATGAGATTAACAACATCCTAGAAGGAGGAACAATTTTAGAACTGAGCTAGTAAAATAGAGAAGTTCAGTCTCCCCTTCACTGAATTGGTTACTGCAAAGATAGAGCAACCATTAGAATAATAATAATAATAAAGAATAACAGAGTTGGAAGGTACCTTGGAGGTCTTCTAGTCCAACCTCCTGCTTAGGCAGGAAACCCTACACCACTTCAGACAAATGATTATCCAACATCTTCTTAAAAACTTCCAGTGTTGGAGCATTCACAACTTCTAGAGGCAAGTTGTTCCACTGATTAATTGTTCCAATTGTCAGGAAATTTCTCCTTAGTTCTAAGTTGCTTCTTTCCTTAATTAGTTTCCACCCATTTTGTCTTGTCCTTTCTTTGTGGCAGCCCCTGAGATATTGGAACACTGCTATCATGTCTCCCCTAGTCCTTCTTTTCATTAATCAATCTTTCAATCAATCTTTATTTATTGATTAGCCCTTGGGCCATATCAAAGTGCAACGCTCCAGAAACAATTATAACAAAAGTTTGGTAGAAACAATTTAAAATGAAATTGGAATAGGAATAAAACATGATTTAAAATAAAATTAGAGAAAAATATGATCTAGAATGAAATCAGAATAGAATGCAATAATTTAAGATACAAATTAAATATGATTAAAATTATATTACAATGTCACCGCTGCATCTACCCAATCAGTCTTAAAACTACTATTAGAATTACATTATTAAATCAAGTGATCTTTCCTGCAATCTACCACATTCTGCTGCACCAACTTTGTCCTTTTTTTCATCAATTTTACAGCAAAATTGGCAATCCATTTCACCAGCTGAAAATTTGAACCTACCAAACAGTGTTGCAAGAAGCGCGCTTTAGACTTAGGGGTGCTGGCGTAAAAGATCCTGCATAGCTGATGTTCCCCCAAATCTGAGTACAAGGGGCAGTCAATAAACGAGACATACACAGTTCCTGCAGCTGTTCTTCATATTTTAGCCTCCAGTCTCCTAATCATCTTTGTTGCTCTTCTCTGCACTCTTTCTAGAGTCTCCACATCTTTTTTACAATGTGGTGACTAAAACTGGATGCAGTATTCCCAGAGTGGCCTTACCAAGGCATTATAAATATGATCTTGATTCTATCCCTCTGTTTATGCAGCCTAGAATTGTGTTGGCTTTTTGGACAGCTGCTGCACAATGCTGGCACCTATTGAAATGGTTGTCCACTAGGACTCCAAGATCCCTCTCACAGTTACTACTATTGAGCAAGGTACCACATATGTTGTACCTGTGCATTTTGTTATTCTTGCTTAAATGTAGAACCTAACTTTAAATTAGTCAGGAAAGCTTTACCTTACTTACTTTACCTTTACTTTAACTGGAATTCCAGTTAAGAGAGGAGGGTTTGGGCTAGATGGTCTCAGATTCACCTTCAAATGTATAAAGTTAAAATTACTATGATGCTAATCATAAATCCATACATACAGGAATTTATTTAAAAATGCATAAATCATTTTAAAATCAAAAGTGGTTAATATCAAAATGTATCTTTTGTACTATAGACTACTTTGAAAATTATTTCCCCAAGTGATGAGATTGGCCAAATCATTTGGCCTTTTTTTAGTACAAGTACATTGAGAAAGTTCTCCTCCTCCTTTGTATTCTCAAATGGAACTTATGTCACCTGCCATGGCTGTAGCCTTGGAGTGCCCAAACTCTCTTCCCCTTCCTTCCTTTTCCTCCTGGAATTGAAGGAATATGCAGCATTCAAGGCATGGGCCAGAGTCTTAATAAAACTGTAATAATGTTCATCATTTGGAATCTGGAACTTGTTCCCTTCCTTTTGGATTCCCAGAGGTGATTTCTGAATGCATCGTCTCCGGCCTTTGACAGAAAAGACGTGCTTTGAAAGAGAACATTCAAAAGACTCATCTTCAAACTGGGGGTTTAGAAAGAAATAGGGTTCAAAGGCATCATCTTTTGGCCTTTCATTTGTCCCAAAAAAATAATTCCAAATACTATGGATGTATTTGAGAAGTCTGTGCTTTCTTATTTCATACATTCCCAAACCTGTCATGATCCAGACTTTCCCTTCAATGGGTCCTGGCAAACCTTCAAGGGTTAAATGGAAAGGAAGGATTCTCTCCCAAATGGGATCATATTCTGCAAAATGAACAAAGACATTGACCTGTCTCCACTTCGACATAGCTTCCCTGAAGGATTCTGTGGGTGTAGTTGTTGAGAATTGTTGTGATATAACAACACAAATTTCATTCTTGACCAGCAAAGGAGTAAAAGTTCTCATGAAATTCTCTCCTTTCTCTGTGTCTGAAGCAAAGAGACCAATCAGGGTCCATCTGAAATAGAGGAGAAGTTGGACAATTCCTGGGTACTGAAAACCTTCTTTGAGGAACGTCCGGTGGAAAAAAGGGAACTGACTTTTTTCACTCAGAGCCTCTGAAGCAATTTCAAGACTAATCTGAAAAAGCAATAAAACAATACAGTAAAAGACATACAGTATATATTTTATCAACAGTACAGTAGATAAGAGAATCCATTCTTATTGGATTCATTAAGAATGATGTTATGAGAGGATTTGTCTATTTTGATTCTTGCTCCCTCCATAGACAATTCATGTAGACAAGGCATGGTTGCATCTATCACTCACCTACTACCATTCCACACAATTTAACAGATAGTGGAATAAACATACAAACCTGTGAGACTTTGTAGACGCTGACTAATGTTGACATCTGGATAGAGATGTCCCTTTCGGCTCCATCAACCAGAGTCAACAGGTTGTCACTCCTTCCACAGCTGAAGTTGGGAACATTGGCTTCTCCAGTAGAGAGTATGTCCAGCAAGGCATCTGAAGTGCCATGTGTGTTCAAATAGTTGTCATGGATGTTGTAGCCAAGTGTCAAATTGTGCAAGAGCTGAGGAGTTTTGTTGACAACTTGAATATTGAAAATAAAGTGTACTATTCTTGACTTATCAGAAGGTAAACTAGGGTAAAAAATGCTCATGTTAATATCAGCATCATCAAGACCAATAACAAAATATTTATGTCTATTTAATACATTATTTTTCTCCACAAACCTGTTGAATCTTAAGTCAGTATGGATCCCAAACCAGCGGCAAAAAATTGTCACACATCTAAATATAATTTTAATGACTTTTGGTAAGAATAAGATGGAGATAGTTCTCCACCAGGATTAAGTATCATAATTCCACCATAATATAGAGCAGCACCAATTTTCCTCAGCCCAGGAACCGTTGCAAAATAATTCAGTCATTCAAATAAAACCATCAATAAATGGAAGAGGATTTTTGATCAGTGACCAAGAAAAGCCATTCTAAAAATAAATTGTCTATTCCTATAAGGATCCGGAAATCAACATTAAAGAGTGGGTTAGAAAACTATGGAAACAAAAGTCATGAATTCAGCATTGGAAGGGAGAGGAAAATAATGTGGACTTCTTTCATGTTTTCTTTCTGCCCCATTTTGGGATTTGAGTCTCTTCCACAAAATAAGACAAAGGGAAGAACTCATGGAAACCAAAATGTTTCATGAAAATGGACAGGTCTCCCAATATAGGAGCAAATGAAATAAGAAGAAATGAAAAATAGTATTAGAACTCCAAATGGAAAGAATTCACACATTCATCACACTGTATGACTTACGAGTCAGACTGATTATAAGGAGCCGTGTTGAAAAGCAATACTCTATGTGGTATTTCTGTTGCAGTGATGACTATACTAATGAGATGGTCTCCTGGTCTGTAATAGCTCCATGGTTTTTCTCCATCCTGATGTTCCAAACTCAGAGGGCACTTGATTCTAAGGTTCCAAGAGACTGGCATGGATGCTAGCAGCATCAGAAGCAGAAGGAGGAGATCCATAATACATAGAGATGAATCAAACCCTTTGCTGTTTCTAAATAAGAATTCTAAGGACTCTCACAAGATGAAAATGCCAGTTTCCTGAATCAGACAGAGACAAACCAAGCTTCATCTGGAAAGGACAGAAGGTACATTCAAGAACACCAGCTCCTACCACTCCCAAAACATGTTTCAAAGAGAGCATTACCTGTGGTATTTATCCTTTTCTGACACAAGAACCCTATATCTAATGTTTGCATCAAAGCAATCACTGGAATAGTAGCAGAAGAGATTGATGAAAATTACAAGAAGACAAAACTTCTCTTCTGGGAATCCTGAACTTCTCAAGGCCTCCATTTGCAGAGTGTTAACCGGATAAAATTATGGTGTAGAGAAATCACAGATATACCTTTTGGGGGCACTGCTCTGCAGTGATTGTGGTCCTTGTCAGGACATGTCCAGAAAGTGAAGCTGAAGTAGATAATTCTATATTTTTGACTTTCAACATGTTCTCTTATCTCTAGAGACTGCTGAGGAAGGTCACCCAGAGCTATGGAATTTAATGCCACTCTTGATTGATGACACTTTACTCTAGTGCTGCCTGTCTTGCAACGCCAAGGGAGAAATCAATACCCTTGAAATGTATCTAAAGTTAAAAGTTGTGTCCTCTATGATTTTCTATAAGAAATCCTAAATTGGAGTGATTTTAGAATTCCTTGTGCCTGAAGTGAAATTTCATTCTGAGTGGTGTGGTGCCTAGTGGTGAAGGCACTTGCCTCTCAATCGAAAAATTGAGATTTCAATCCTGGGTAGCAGCAGATGTTTCTCTCCTAGAGCATAAAGTAAATGTATCTGCTTTGAACTCCACATAGGCATCAGGAAGGGCATCCAGCCAGTAAATGCTCAGCTCCATCCAGTCTCCCTGACTCTACCCTGAATAGGAACTATAGGCTCATAAAAAAGAAAGGCGTTTTTGAAATGAAATTTATTCTCCCCAAAATATAAATTTTTCAATGAGAGCTGAATAAGAGGCAGGAGAGTGACAAGTTGTTTATCGTTTTGTTGGGTAATTAGGGAGGAAGTTACAGAATGAATAGAGATTTTTATTTTTCCTTTACCATCTCTGTGTTCATTCTGTATTCATATATTCATGTAAGAAACTGAAATCCTGATGCCTTGCACAAAAAATGCATGAAGGGTGAAAATAGCTTCAGAGAATAAATCTATTTATTACCATATAAAAATTCATATAGGGCAAAAACCGTATCAATGAACGGATTATGTTAGATAGCTCTAACATAATCCACTCAGGAGAGAAACCTTATAAATGCATGGAATGTGGAAAGAGCTTCAAGATGAGTTGTTCCTTGCTTCTAAAATAACTTCTGTGGGTGAATTTTTCTTTTAACTATATGAAATATGAAAATTTGGGGTTAGGAGTTGACCCATGACCTTCTTGTACTGTCTCATCTTGGCTGAGCTACTGATTCCCAAAACCAGACCAGGATGGAATTTACCTTCAATCCTGTACAGTCAAATTGACATAAACACTGGCATGGCAATCCTGTCAGGAAGTTACAGGCTATAAATGTCTTCTACAGGAAATTCCTCAGTAGAAATCAGAAAGTCTGTTTAACACCTGAGCCCAGAGAAGATGGAACTGGAAGCTATGAGACAGGAAGCCAGGAAGAGGATGGAACTTGATCTGGAGCTGAAATGAATGGAGTGTCAGCCTGGCCATGCCACGCCTCGTGGGTCGGGGCTGTCATTCAGGCGGGACCAGGGAGCTGACCTGGTGACACTCAGAAGTATGTCTGGTCACCTAGCCTAGGTGTCAGGAGCCTGCTGCCACCAGTGTGATGGCTACCATGTCCACTGTGTCCGCCAAAGCCTGCGCCAGAGCTGCCGCCGTGGCTGCCGCTGCCACCGCCGCTGCCACCACTGACATGCTCCATCTGCCTTGATACAATCACCGCCACACAGCAGAGAGGTGGGCCCTGGAAAGCCTTTAAAATGGTGGTGGGGAGCATTGCGTGAAAGCACTGACAATATCTCACTTTGGAAGATGGTGATTGTTGGAATGTGCTGGAGGGCCTGATCAAGATCTCTACACCTAGGATCCCGGTTGTCTGGAGTCTTATTTCAAAGCGCCATTCCGGAAGCTGACATGGAGATTGCTGAGAAAGAGCATATCCGGAGAAAGAGAAGGAGCACCAATACCAGTGAGAGATGTTGAAGTTTCAACACCATGTCATCTTTACCCTTTCTTCCCAGTACAACCCATACCTTGGGCGAACGGAAATACAAATTCACAAAGAACCATGAAAGAGATGAGATTGAGACATTTCTAATTAACTCTGACGATAACTGCCACGTTTACACCACTCTAACCCCCAGTAAATGGCTCCTATGTCTTTTCTCTTGAAGGGTTCCTTAAGTCAATTATTGGCTGACCTGTGTGCTAAGGAAAAGGAGGACTACTGACAGTTTAAAACACATGAACATTATTCATTCATTTATTTTATTGCTTGATGATTAGCTCAAATTTTCATTTGAGCAACAAACTTCATATTTTTATTTCCTTCAGTTCTAATAAACTGAAGTTGTCAAACAAATGCAAGGGAAGTGTACAAACACAATAACAATGAATAATTAAATGTTATGACCCTAAGAAACAATTTCACAGTCATTTCCCTGCTTTTGTCATCAGATGTTGCTTGGTGTTTAAATCTGGTCTCAGGATGATAATGTAGCACTTGGGGAAGAAGATGAAGCCCAGCAGTCCAGCACCAGAGGCCAAGATGGAGAAGACCTGCACAGCAACCATGGACTTTCCTTTAGTGCTCAGGTAGGTGGGCAGAAAGGAAACCCAGACACTGATGAAGACCAACATGCTGAAGGTGATCAGTTTGGCTTCGTTGAAAGCCCCAGGCAGGTTCCTGGCCAGGAAAGCCACTGTGAAGCAGATGGCAGCCAAGAAACCCATATAGCCAAGGACAATATAAAACATGGTGACAGAGCCTTCATTGCATTGAAGGATGATCTCTCCAGGCTGGGCGTGCAGATCAGAGTCAGGAAATGGGGGAGAAATTCCCAGCCACATGGCACAGATGAGAACTTGGCCAGCAGAACAAGAAAGGATGACAGAGTTAGCCAAACTCCTTCCCAACCATCTTCTCATCCTGTTCCCTGGTTTTGAGGCCAGGAAGGCCAGCACCACTGTGATCGTTTTGGCCAACACAGAAGACACAGCTACTGAGAAGACAATGCTGAACACTGTTTGTCGGAGAAGACAGGTCGCTTTCCTTGGTTGACCAATGAAGAAAAAGGTGGACAAAAAACAAAGCAAGAGGGAGACGAGGAGGATGTAAGAGAGGTCCTGGTTGTTGGCTTTGACAATTGCAGTGTCTTGATATTTGAGGAATATGATTAGAATGAATCCTGTGGTTACAAACAAGAGTAGGGCAAAAGAGATGAGGATGGTGCCAAGATTTTCCTCATAGGAAAGGAATGTTATTCTTTTGGGGATACATTGGATGCGGTTCTTGCTTGGATATTTATCATCTGGGCATTTGGTGCATTGTTCAGTATCTGAGAAAACAAAGTAATATTTCTTTTATAAAAATATTTCTATAGAAATGTTTCAAGAAATCATTTAAAGATGAGGTATGATTCTCAGAGACAGGAAAATCTCAGTACTTACAGTCCAGCAAAACACACACACACACACACACACACACACACACACACACACACACAAAAACCCAATAAATACAACTATTAAAAAAAAGAACAAAATTAAATTAAATCAAGAAATATCTGGTGCCACAATCTACTTTCTCTGAAGTAATCCAGAGATTCTGATCTTGTACTGACCTTGCCTTATCCCAAATATCTGGGGAAAGTAGCATGTCTCCAGATGTTTAAGAGGATGGGGGTGAGCGGTTGGCTGGTCGGGGCTTGCAGGGGTTTGGAAGAAACTATACCTAAGATTCTTTGCAGTTTGGAGAACCCCCACTCCTGGCTGGCCCCTCCCACCCCACCCCCAGGAATCTCCACACAGCCCATTTTGGATGCAGGTAAATGCATCCATTTTGGATGCAGGTAAATGCATGGAGGCTCGGGGAGGGTGAAAAATGGGTTACTGGAATGAGCCTTACCAGAACGGGCCCATTTCTGGCCTCCAGAGGGCCTGCAGAGCCTGGGGAGGCCATTTTCACCCTCCCGGAGGCTTGAGGAAAGCCTCCTAAGTCCAGGGAGGTAAACCCCCCCCCCCCGCTGTGGTGCAGGAGGCCGACTAGGCCATGCCCAACATGCCCACACCCACCCAACAACCGGGCAGAGATCCCCTTGCTAAATTTTTTGAATCCCACCCCTGATGGGGGTGTCAGGGTTCCAAGCAACACCCCCAACAAAAGAAAACTCTGAGGCCTATTGAAGTTCAGGGGGGAGTGGGTCCAATAGGGCAGGAGCTGCACCAGAAAAGGCAGGCTTCTGAGGACCCAAATAGTGGCAATGTGTTCGGGAGCAGACCTTTTGCATGCCAATTATTAGTTTAGTTTTACTTTATTGTCGTTGCACATGGTACAACGAAATTAAATGCCATCTTTGGTGTACATTATAACTATAAAAATAAAACACGGATCCTTCACATTCTATACAATTGAATTGAAAACCTCCTGATATTGCATTAATATGGCGGAACAAGCAGATATCCTCGATGAGAAGAAGCCCTGCAGTTACCCTGGTTTTGTCTCATGTAGGATTTTAAAGGTGAATTTAATTGCACTTGGAAAGAAACTGGGAGCCTATGAGGCTTGCGCAATAGGAGGTACTATGGAAGAACACAGGGACACACAGCACTGTGCATGCCATTGCATTCTGGAACATTTGTAAATTCCAGATGGCTTTCAAGAGCAACTCCATGAATATGGGACGGAAACATAGAAACCTGGGGTGAAATCCAGCAGGTTCTGACAAGTTCTGGGGAACCGGTAGCGGAAATTTTGAGTAGTTCGGAGAACTGGCAAATACCACCTCTGGCTGGCCCCCAGAGTGGGGTGGGAATGGGGATTTTGCAATATCCCTCCCCTGCCATGCCCACCAAGCCACACCCACCAAGCCACACCCAAGGAACCGGTAGGAAAAAAAATTGGATTTCACCACTGATAGAAACCAAAAAGTGATAGCAAAAAAAGATCTAGTGCTCCATCAACTTTGCCCTCTGAGGGTTTTTTTTTTAAAAAAAATATTTATTTATTATTTGTGTTTTATTTAATGTTTTAATTCTTGCTGGATGATAGACACATGTTCCTTCCAAGAATGTTTAAACAAAAGTATGAATATACAAAAGTATGGAGGCTATTGCTTAATGCATTGTAAGCCGCCCTGAGTCTCCGGAGAAGGGCGGCATATAAATAAAATTAAATAAAAACATTAAAAAAAAACATAGTTTCTGATGATTGACCCACCAACCATGCTATCAATAAACTGCTCTAAAAATATAAGACACAGGATAAAAAGTTGTCTTAACATGGTTGGATCCATGGAGAACCTCTTGAGAAGGGTTGCAACACTGCTCTCTTCAGGGCAGGTGGTACAGCCCACTCCAGGAAAAAAGAAATCATTACCTACCTTGAAATTGACAGTGTCTCCAAACTATGAGGCCTTCTAGAAA
Source organism: Ptyas mucosa (assembly GCA_012654045.1). Lineage (NCBI taxonomy): Eukaryota > Metazoa > Chordata > Lepidosauria > Squamata > Colubridae > Ptyas > Ptyas mucosa. The sequence continues at coordinate 249,998 of WNWU01000165.1, read as the reverse complement.
TTCCTTGACATGTGATTCTTTCAAAAGTCATGCATATTGATCAAAGTACTCTGGATGAATCCAGTAAGTTTCCCTATGGTGTCACCCACCTTCCTGAGTAGAGATGGTCCCCTCTGGACAAGGAATGCAGTCATAGCAACAAACTGGCTCTCCTTCTCGAGCCTGCTTGACAAATCCAGGATGACATTTTCCCACACATTTGGACTGAGGAAGAGACTAAGAAGAAAAAGAAGAAATGTCAAAGAAAATATGTTGAGACTCACCATCCATGTAAGATGGGGATAGACATGAAGCAGTGGTAGAATTCTTTTTTTTTTTTACTACCGGTTCTGTGGGCGTGGCTTGGTGGGTATGGCAGGGGAAGGATATTGCAAAATCTCCACTCTCCCCCCCCCGCCCACTCCAGGGGAAGGATGTTGCAAAATCCCCATTCCCTCCCCACTGCTGGGGGAAGGATATTGCAAAATCTCCATTCCCACCCCACTCTGGGGCCAGCCAGAGATGGCATTTGCTGGTTCTCCAAACTACTCAAAATTTTCGCTACCAGTTCTCCAGAACCTGTCAGAACCAATTGAATAGCACCCCTGACATGAAGTAAGTAGTATTTCCCTCGAAATTGTCCCTTATTGTTTCTGATATTAGGAACTGTTTTTCTTTGCATCAACATCATTCTTCAATGTTTCAGTTTTCAAGCCTTGTAGCAAAATGGGTAGCAAATGTATTTAATAAATAAAATTAAATAAATGTAAATAAACTCACATCGGGCTAGTCCAGGGGTGAAATGCTCCCAGTTCGGACTGGATCATCCAATCCAGTAGCGAACGTGGCGGGTGGTTCGGAGAACTGGTAGCGATCGCAGCGTGAGGCTCTGCCCACCCGCCCGGTTGTTGTTAATTCCTGGTTTTAGCCCGGAAGTAATGTGTTTTGTACCCTCTATGCATGCGCATAAGGTTAAAAAAAGGCTCTGACGATCACAGCTGAGCTGCGTGATTGTCTGAGCCTTTTTTTTACCTTAAAAGCATTTTTTTACAACCTATTTGCCCAAATAGGTTGTTAAAAAATGCTTGCAAAAGTAAAAAAAAAGGTTGCGCACCACAGCTGATCCCCCCTGCATGCTGTTCTACTTACCCCATGGCTCCTTTTGGCGTGCGCTGCACATGCGCACGCACTGCACACACACATGCACCTTGCATTTGGTGCATGGTGCGCAGCATGCATGCATGCACACAGTGTGTGTTTGGTGCGCAGCGTGCATGTGCAGCCAGCAAACCGGTAGTAAACCAGTTCAGATTTCACCACTGGGCTAGTCATAATGATTTTAGGTGAACTGAAAGCATTGGAGCTCCTTCTTAAATCGTCCTATCCCAGTGAGGTTAAAGAGAGGCATGTACAGCTATGACCTGGTCTGGGCCAGTGGTGGGTTCCTCCTGGTTCTGCCTGGTTCCGCCAAGCCGGTAGCGGTGACGATATGACATCACCGAACCAGTTCTCCCCCCCGCCCACCCGCCCACCCTGCGTTATTCTTACCTTTTATTTGGCCCCACCCCCAATCTATTGCTGCCTCCTAAGTCCCAGCTGATCTGCTAGAAGGAAAAAAGCTGTTTAAACTCTTGCCACAGGGCTTCAAAGGGCCGCCCTACAGCTGATCAGTGTTAAAATGCAGTGGGCTGGCAAACCGGTGCCTCCAAAAACAAATGAGTAGACCGGTGCCTGCAAAAATAAATGGGTAGACCAATGCCTGCAAAAATAAATGGGTAGACCAGTGCCTGCAAAAATAAAGTAGACCAGCACCTGCAAAAATAAATGAGTAGACCGGTACAGCTCTGCACGCATTTAAAAGCCTGGTAGACCAGTATCTCTACTAAATCCTAAAGAATTGTCACATGACCATCAAGCCACACCCACAAAACAAGCCACGCCCACAGAACCAGTAGTAAAAAAGTTTAGAACTAATCCCTGGTCTGAGCTACTTAAAAACAACATGGACCATGGACTTGCCATTTTAGGGAACACTGTCCTCAACCAGGACGAGATGAAGATAATTTCCCACTTAACTCAACATGACCTCCATTCAGCTTTGATTCCATTTCATTGGATTCAATTCAAATCCAAACTCAGGCCTTAGCCAACAGAATTGCTTTCATCTTTGATATTTGAAGACAAGGAACAAGTGAACATGAAGCTGTTAACACCAAAATCCTGAGCATGTGATGCCCTCTCTCACTGGTTTTATGGAGATACTAAATGGCAATGATTTGTGTCCTAAATAATAATCACCCCATAATCTCATTTTTGATACAGCTGAATCAGCTTATAACAAGAATTATAGCATCTGAAACAGGGGTGAAATGCTCCCGGTTCGGACCGGATCGCCCAATCCGGTAGCGATGGAGGAGGGTGGTTCGGAGAACTGGTAGCAAAAATCCCTGCCCCCTCCACCCCCCATTGCCCAGCTGAGCCGCACAATCATCAGAGGCTTTTTTAAAATTATTTTTAAAAGCATTTTTTCTACAACCTCTTCGGCCGAAGAGGTTATAGAAAAAAATGCTTTTAAAAGTAAAAACAAAGCCTCTGCCGATCAGGCAAGTCAGCTGCGATCGTCAGAGGCTTTAAAAGCATGTTTTTAACAACCTCTTCAGCCGAAGAGGTTGTAGAAAAATGGTTTTAAAAGTAAAAAAACAAAAAAAGTTGGCCACACCCACTCAGTCATATTACACACACCCCACCAAGCCACGCCCACAGAACTGGTAGTAACAAAATTTACATTTCACCACTGATCTGAAAGATATCTTGGTCAATAGATCTGAAGCCTCCTTATTCAACTAAGAAAATTATACATGTTTTACTCCACAAATTCAATTGTCAGTGAAAGTTACCCACCTTTTTGACTGGGCTGAGCCCACTTGAAAGGAATCCTAATTCTTTGGGGGGGAAAAGAAAAGGAAAAAAAAGACATGAGTATTCCCCACCTTGTTGAGCAACTTTAGATGTGATAAAGCATCTTGGTTGATTATAAGCTTCTGTCTTTTAAAACTCCCCAATTTCTTCCTGATGGGATCGTTTTGGGGGAGAACCACCTTACTAATAATCTTCATATCTGCTGCTATGTCCCCATTTTGATCCAGGTAGACTTTCATCAGGGAAAGATTGCACAATTCCTTCTTCTTTAGAAATGGATGGAACTAGAATGGAAACATCCAGGAATTTTAAAAGCAGAAATCTTTTATCTCATCTCCTTTCTACATTTGAATCTTTCTTCTACGGTTGTTTAACCTTCAAATATTGTGAGTTGGGAGAACAAACATCACCAATAACTTCAAAACTAACAGTAACAGAGTTGGAAGGGACCTTGGAGGTCATCCGGAGCACCCGGAGGCTCCAACTGGTCCAGAATGCGGCCGCGCGGGTAATTACGGGGGCTACATGGCGCTCCCACATAACACCGCTCCTGCGCGAGCTGCGCGAGCTGCACTGGCTCCCAGTGGTCTTCCGGGTGCGCTTCAAGGTGTTGGTTACCACCTTTAAAGCGCTCCATGGCATAGGGCCCAGTTATCTACGAGACCGCCTTCTGCCACTGACAACCCCCCATTGACCCGTGCGCTCCCACAGAGAGGGTCTCCTCAGGGTGCCATCAGCCAAGCAATGTAGGCTGGTGACCCCCAGGGGGAGGGCCTTCTCTGTGGGAGCTCCTACCCTCTGGAATCAGCTTCCCCCTGAGATAAGAAAAATCCATGACCTCCGTGCCTTCCGCCGGGCCCTTAAAACATTTTTCTTCCAACAAGCCGGGCTGGCCTAAGCGAAGCCTTTTAAATGATTTTAAAGTGGGGTGTTTTTTAAATTTCTGGGCCAAATTTAGATATTCTTTTTAATTGGTTTTTAATTGTTTATATTATGTATTTTTACTTGGCTGTACACCGCCCTGAGTCCCCAGGGAGAAGGGCGGTATAGAAATCTAAAAATAAATAAATAAATAAATAAAATAAAAATCTAATCCAACCCCCCGCTCATGTAGGAGACCTATACTAGGGATTTGAACCGTCGAACTACCGACCTTTCTGATCAACAGTGTCTTAGCCACTGAGCCACCTAGCCAGATGAACAAAGAACAAAGAACAGGGGTTGAGTATTCCTCAGTCATACAGTATACTAACAAAAAGTATATTTAAAAGATGTTTGACAAAAATTGTCAATTATAGGGAACATGCTAGGAAAGGTCACAAATAAATTGAACAAAAACCCCCAAATAACTAAAATAATCATAAATTCCTTGAAAACAACAGGATGATTACCAGAAAGCAAGGATTTCTTAAGAAGAAAGTCGCAAGGTTAACCTTCATTCAGATAGAGCAGGCAGGAAAAAAAATGATCAGATATAATAATTCTACTTTATTGTAAAACCATGTGAAGGTACAAATGTTTCATCACCTCTTTTGCCAGTCTAAAAAAAAAAATAGAGAGGATCTTTTGAGTTTCCTTCTGTGCCTGTAATACAGCTGTGGTACCCTCCCTGCCATCTTGCCTGACCCTTCCCTATGCAGCATCTCTTTCTCTGGTCTTCCAAAATCATTCCCACATAACCTTAAATTTCCTTAATAGATTGAGCAAATGCTGGTGGTATAACTTGATTTTAGCAAATAATTAACAAAATGCTTCATGATATGATGAGTAGGAATCTACTTCATTGAGTGCTGGATGGTGTGATAATTAAGTGGATACAACTATCTTAACATTTGCACTCAAATAAATTTTAATTTTACTCATAAAAATGGGGAGTTATGAACAACAGTTATGCTTTGGTCACTGATTCTTCTACATGTTCCTTAATAAAGAAGGTAAGTAGATAAATCATGATTTTGTGATGCAAGAATTATAACTCTGTTGTGATCTCTTTTTAAAAATTCCCCGCTTCCAGAAAAAAAAATGATTTCATGATAGAGAGAGGTGCCTACATAAAAACCAGTTGGGAAATAACCAGGAGCCTTGGTGGTGCAGCAGACTAAAGTGCTGTTAAGTAGCACCAGCTGCCTGCAATTACTGCAAGTTCAAATCTCACCAGGCTCAAGGTTGACTCAACCTTCCATCCTTTCGAGGTAGGTAAAATGAGGACCCGGATTGTGGGGGCAATAAGATGACTTTGTATAAAAAAGAACACTGCTTGGGGGGCCCAAAAGCCCTACTAAAGAGGTATATACAAAAGTATGAAGGCTATTGCTTAAAGCATTGTAATCTGCCCTGAGTCTCCAGAGAAGGGTGGCATATAAATCGAACCAATAAATAAATAAATAAATAAACAAACAAACAAATAAATAAATAAATAAATAAATAACCAATTTTTAGCATCTAAGACTTGACACATGGTTCTATCTTATACTGAGTTGTATAAATTTGAGTTAATAGATGGCAGCCACAATCTAGAATTTTCTTTAGGATTTCATTTGTAGTTTTTCTGATACTATTCTATATGTAGAGTGGTAACCGATTATAATAAAGTAGTAGTAGTATTTTAATGATTTGATAATAATCATATTATTAATTTGATGATAATTTCATTAATGATCCAGTGGAATCATAACAAATCCCCTTGTAGGCACCATACTTGGAGAAGACATTGCACAAAATTTCCGTCAGCTTCCTCGCCTTCCAGAAGGTGAGGAAGATATCAAAGGAGTTTAGTTTGGTTTGGTTTGGTTTGGTTTGGTTTGGTTTGGTTTGGTTTGGTTTGGTTTGGTTTGGTTTGGTTTGG